>VZTI01002404.1:611298-627856 GCA_013397865.1 Struthidea cinerea | reverse complement strand
GGGGGGGGGGGGAAAGCCATGAAATTGCCATTAAAAGCCTTTGTTATTTGAGCTTTGTAAAGAGCTAACATAATTTTCCTTCCAGTATTCCCTCCTTTAGGTGCTGCTGTTGCCTCTTTGGGGCAGTGACCACTGGTAAAGTCTCAGTTGCTGCTCTCTAAATTCTGGGTAGCAGAAACTTCTTCCAGTCCCACAGGTGAAGCCATACCTGCCCAGAACAGTCCACAAAGGAGGAAGACCCCAGAGCCATGTGTTTTGTCTCCCAGCTATCCTAGCCAGGTTTCTATAGAGTAACTTCTGGCTGAGTAAGGCCCCTAATTTTGCAGGTGCAAGGATTCCACCAGTGCCATGGTAGACAACCTTTCTGGTTTTGTCACTGCTCCCAGTGCGGATTCACCCCACATGGCCGCATTAGAACTCACACTTCTTTTCATACCTATTTTCATTAAGGGAGACTTGCCAGAAAATCTGATGAAATATGGATGCTGTTATTTTTTTATACATCGTGTTCTGGCATGCAAGCTAGCTTGGGAACGTGAATAAGCATGTTTTTTGATCCAACTAGGTTAAAAGCTTAGCATCCAGCTGACACATCTATGTATGTAGCTTATGGAGGCTATGAACTAACTCTTTGCACATCTGAGATATGTGGAAGGAGATCCTTGGTACTAATAAGCATGTCATGTTTCCGTTCTCGGCACATTCGCCTGCAACAAACACTTCCTTGTGACCCTGGTCTTCCTTTGATCCCTAAACTGTGACTCCCTGGCCTCCCATTCCTTCATACACCTAACTTCCCATCTCCTCCTGCCATGCACCACACCAGTCATTCCTATCACCACCAGTGTACCAATGGGAACGCCAGAATTTACCCAGTAAATAACTTGTAATCCCATGTTTCCATGTAGCTGGGGGAAGGGGAGGAAACAGCACAAGGAGACCAAAGTCAAAAAATGCATTTGAAAAGCAATATTGTTGTAGCATCACCGCAACGTTCATCAGCCCCCTGGAAGTGCATCTCCAGTAAATAGTTCATTTCTCAATATACTACTGTGCATTTGCTTTCCTGTTTGTATTTTTTGGGGGTTTCTGGGGGAATAGCGATAGACCACCAATCTGCCACGTGCACACAGCACAAGTATTTGACTTCTCATGTCAGAGATTTATCTCCTTACATCTGACTTTATCTCCTGCTCCAGAGCACCTTAGCACTGGTGTCACATCCAGCCCATCAAAGAGGGCTGCACAGGGTTGAAATGAATGGCAGTCATTTACAAAAGCATTTTCCAACCATGGAGCCCAAGACATCACAGTTGCAGAAGTGCCGGGGGATTTTCACAGAAATCTCACTGTGTTACTGAAGCCAAAGCCCCTTTTCAGGGAGTCAGCTGAGACATCCTGAATCAGCAGAGGGGCTGCCCAGCTGCTTGCCTTCCTAATTTCCCTGGAGCGGGATCTCCCCAGAGGCAGGAGGGGATAGCTGGGCAGTGTCTCACATGACAAAGCAAACCCTTTGACAGACAGGGCATAAAGGAAATGGAGGTTTTTTCCAGACCCCCCTCAGGGTCTGAGGTCAGTGCTGACTCTGGGGTTTGCTTTTAAGCTCAATGTTATAGAGCCAAGCCTGAGGACGCAGAGCAGCCACCTCACACTTTCCACTGCCAGCACCTGGCAGTGTTTTTCTGGCTCAGTTGGACCTCCTGTGTTCCTTCTCTTCTTCCTTCAAGGAAGCCCGGATGGACTCCTTTCTTAGGGGAGAGTGGTTCTCGGGTACATAAGTCCCTTGCACAGCCTGCAGGCATTTCCTCTCTTCACCCCAGCCCCTGCTTCAGGCTACACTGGTTCTGCCAGCCAGAAGTCTGGGTCATCCGAAGGATGAGGAATATCTCTGACTATTCCTCCAGCACTGGTTCAAACTGTTTGTTGCAGTAATAGTTAACCCATGCCTTCCTTTCTCCATCTCTGTACTACTTTCTGTGTCCTAAACTGCTATTTCATCCATCTTTTACGCAGGGGGAAGATGGCCTTCCAGTTCAAGGCTGCTGGAATAAGGTAAAGTAATCTTGGAAATGTTGTGCTGAGTTGGCAGAGCCATGGGTCCTGCTAATGTTTTTCCATGAATCTGGCTAAGAGCAGAAGAGGTGTGGATGCATGGATGGGATTTCCAGGACTGTATCCCTGAAAAGTGGCAACCAAAACTCCTCCTTACTTGTGTATTACAGTTCAGCTCTATGGGCTACAAAGGAGAGAACTGTATGCATGGCCTTTGAGCTGCCTGGCCCTGCTCTAATCCTTGTACAAAGACGAGATTTCCACCTGGATTCCCTCACACCCTGCCTGCACTCCCCAGGGTCTGGCCCACCTTCAGTGCCCGCTGTGGGTGTTAATGCCAAGTGTTCAAGCCACAGTGGTAGGAAGAGGGTGGAGCCTGGGATGAATCTCCCTTCCTCTCTTTGGCACCTGGGGAAGTGGAAAGGGTCCCTGCTGAGATCCGTCACCATTGCTTTTCTTCCTGGAGAACCCAGAGCCAGCTTCCCTAACCGTGTCCTTCCGCCCATGGCGTGGTCCTTCCCCCTGTGAGCTGTCACTAACACTTGTTACTGAGTTGTCACTAACACTTGTTTATGTTTTCTTTTGCAGTGATGATTCTAACCCTGGATTGGCCTGTGTGTGTTACTGTACATAGAATATTTATTTTTATACAGTGTTCTTCTCTGAAATGCCAGAAGTTATGCATTTTTACAAATTATCATAAAGTGGCATATTTTTTTGTACAGAAAGTACTAGATCTCCCTTTTTTCCCATTTGTCAGTTCTCTGTATGATTCTATGTCTGCATTATGCTTGTTTTGTCATGGAGTACAGCTGTAATATTTACATGGTATTTGTGCACACATGATGAATATAGGAACTTAATAAATTATTGCATTAGAAGTGCCCAAAGGAACTGCCCTGTATAGATTTAAAGGTCATTTTCATTTTTTGAGCTGGATCATTCAAGAATATTTCAAAATATTATGTATTTTTTATTAAAGTGAAATATTAACACTTCCGTTGTGATGAATTAAGTGTTGAAAAAAATTAAAGTGCTGAAAAACCTCACGGTAGTCCCCGTGCACTGGGAACGTAGAGACTCCATGATTTATAATTATCCTCCCATGAGCTGGAATAACCCTCCTAACAACAAGCCCTGGTTGGCAAGAAATTCTAATCCCTTTCTAAATTGTAGGCTTTGAAGCAGCTTAATTAAAGCCTTATTTAAAATTAAGCATAACGGAGCATATACCTCGATATCCTAACAAACGTATATTAGTGAAATCAATCCATATGACTTTTTAAAATGTTAACCAGAGGTCGCGTGCACACTTGCAGAGTGTGTAATTATTATTTACATATGCACATCTTAATTATCTTAATTGTCCTTCCTGACCTACCTCTGTTGATGTCTCAAGTCTAAACTACCCAGAGAGGAAAATACTACCAGACTAAAGTGAACATAAGTGTGCTTTCCTTAGAAAATGAGGGGAAAAGTGGAAGTCTAAATCTGTTCCCTAAAACATGTCATTGCCTTGACCCTTCACACTTGGGGCAAAGGCAGTGGGCAACCCAGGAGTTTCAGGGGCAAGCTACCAGTATTTAACGATCCCAAAGGAGAAACACGAGTGGTGGTGATTAACTAGTGAGACTGATCCACCGAAATCCTGCTCTTTGCATGATGCTGCCACTACAAAAGGAATTCAGCTTCTCCTGGCTACAGCTGTGCCGGTGGAAGGGGTCACCACCACGATCCCCCCTATACTCAACTACTCCTCTGTTCACAAACTATTAATCAGTTGTTTCTAGAGATGATTCCATACAGCCTTTTAGCACCACCATAATGAAGTGACAGAGTCAGGGACCTAGTTCCCTTGTACACAGGGAAAGGCCTGCTGGGGACTGCCCAAGGAACCCAGCCCAGCCTCTGACTGCTGCAATCCATCTGTCCCCTCACCCTTTCAGAAATTTACTGAATTTCATCTAAAAACCGGTGCAGTTTCCACTGCCCTGTGTCCCTTCCCTCCCCACCCTGCAGGCTGTTCCGACTCCAGTGCTCTCACAGTTAGGAAGCTCCTTGCAACTTTCAACCTAAACTAATTAGTGGTATTTATAACCATTTGTTCTCATGCCAGCATTGTCCTGGGGATGAAACGTTTCCATGCATGATGTTTTCATGAGATGCTTGGCGCACTGAAGCCGAAATGGCAAGGAAAGAAAATGAACCACGGAGCACTGAGGGATTCTTGTTGATTTTCTCAGTAATAGATGTCATTAATAAAAGCCCCAGCTCTCTGTTAAAAGGCTTTGCAGCTGTGAAGCTGGGCTAATTGGAACAGCTGATGTTCCAATTGTGTTTTAATTGCACACCTGTTAAAGGCAGTCACTAAAGGCCCAGCCAGGTGTTCTCCTCCTGCTTTGGGTTTGGAAGGTTGTAGTAGCAGCAGTGAGTTCCTGCTCTGATCTTGAAGCATTCAGCTGCAAGGAAGGATGTTTGAATGCTTCAGTCCCTTCTAAAAATCCTCGCTATTCTTAATTCTTAACAACATAGATGTCCCTAGGAGAAGCTGCTAAAGCTTCCTGTTCCCTTTGGTCTTGTAGCGTGGTCTTTGTGTAGCTGGTATTTTGATTGCACTGCATGGGATTGTTGTTGGTTGTTTTTATCTGATCCAAGAGCAAAGTGAGTGCACATCTGTTACCTTGTCCTGACTACAGGACTCTCATGGTGATGCTGTACTGGTTTTATTTCTTGGCTTGATTTTTGACTGCTGTATTTGTGAGAAAGCTCTTGCCTGAGGTGGGAGTGACCTTGAAGTGAAATTGCCAGAACTCTTGGAAGTACCTGACTTGGGTCAGCAGAGACTCAGCTACTACTGGGGAAATGGTGACAAGTGTTCCCTGTAGCTGCTGAAGATGATAGCCTGGGATTTTCATTGAAGTACCAGATAACCATTTTGGATTGCTGTTCTACAGCCCCAATACTGATACAATCTCATCAGCTGCTGGGGATAGACAAGAGGTCTCAAATCAGTGACACCACACTGACCTGGTGCTCTTCCCAAACCTAAGCATGTCAAACGAAACACAAAGGGGGCAGCTGGGTGTGTACCACCCTGAGTGTGGCAGTTTAGTTTCAGGCTCTGTCCTACTAAAACCTGTAACCAGGGTGCTGTTGCTGTTGATTCCTGTCAATTCTGCCTAGCTGTTTTCATGTGAAACCTTTTGTCTGCCACTTCAAGGGTCAAACTCCTTGGTTGATAGCCAGAAAATGAGTCTGAGAGTGGAGAAGCTTGGGAAATGGCAGCAGAGTGAAAGGAGAAGAAGGCCCTTCCTGAAGATTTGCTGGAGATGTTTTGCAAGTTCCCTCCCTGGAGCCTGGGAAGAGTTCCTCAGCGGCGCACCAGGAATGTGTGCCCAGATGCTGCCCACTGGGGCTGCAGGAGCTTGGCATGCCAGCGCTTCCTGCTTTGCTTTCTGTCTTCTCCCAGAGGCCAGTGGCAGGGGTTGAGAATGGCACCATTTATATTCTTTTTCTTTGGTCATTTTCACTTCATTCTACTATTGTGGTCAGACTCTTCAGATGAAGAATTAGGCTCATTTTCCAGCAGCAGCTGCATAAATGAGTGCAAGACATAGACAATATTTCTGGGAGGGGATCCTTTGATCCAAGAAAGAAACCCTTCTTGAACAATTCTCTTCAGAAAAGCAGAGAAACTCCCGTGTTCAGTTCAGACTGCTGCTCAGAGAGGACGTGGTAACACTTTTTGCTACCATTTCTGGTTACCAGATGACAAACTTCCACCTGTATCATTGATGATTCCATCTTTAACCTTTCATCACAAACTTTCTTCTCCTGTTTAATTATAAGGAAATGACATTGGTTTGTTTGGGTTTTTTTAAACCGTACTGGATTCTGAAGGCACGAAATATGTTGTCAGAAGAGGAAAATGTGGAGTGTGGTAAAAGTCTGGTTTCACTGACTAATTCCTTTGCTTCCTGTACTTGTGCTTTGGTCTCCACTGCACCCACTGGATGTACTTTGTCTGGAGCCCTCCAGAAATGTTTTCTGCTGGCCCATTAAGGCCATTTTGTGGGTACATCTCCACAGATGTACTTCCAGATGGAAAAGAAGGATCACAGAAATTCAATTTCACTGTTATATGTTTTAATATGTTCACTAAAGGGAAATAAAGATTTGGCAAAAGTTTCCCAGCTGCCTGAAGGGCAGAATATACAATCCTGGATGCTTCCTACCAGCTACCATGCAAACCTGGCATCCTTTACTCATCCTTTACCCCACTGCTGAAAGTTAATGTGTAAGCTCGAGTGTCTTTCCACCACAGCTCGTGCAATTTATTTTAAAAAACCCCAAACCTAAAATAAGTACCTGTCTTTTGAACATTACAAAACATCTCTACTTCCCTGAGTGCATTGGGAATCCCGTTGGCCCAAGTACTAAACCACACATTTAACTTTGAGGGAGTGACTCCCCACCGGCCTCAATGATGCCATTTGCATACTGAAACACTTTGGTGAGCTAGGGCCATTGTTACAAGAGCTAATGAGTGATATTATCTCAATCATTAGACAGATCCAAGCGCTAAGCAATTCACATTAGAGTTAGGGAGAAAGTGCTGATTTGAAGCTCAAAGGGATGCCATTAACCCAGAGCCATCCCAGATTCAAACACTCTTAGCTTAGCACGGGTGGAATCGTTCTGACCTTCTGATAAGGACACCTGTATCTCACACTCATCTGCTCTCTCCAATGCACAGAAAGTCTACTGTTAAAATAATTCCAGGTTTGCAAAGATTGGGGGAAAAGTCCTGCTTTCAAGTTCATCTGAAGAATTGCAGATTTTTTTCTTAAGGTTTCTAGCAGATTTGTTCAGGAAATAGAGTAGTGAGGGAAGAAATTGTTTCAGTTGGGAACCAGGCTGGTGGAAAGATTAATTTATTTTATTTGTATTTTTTTTTAATTTTTATTTTGGTGGGGTGGGNTTTTGGGGGGGGGGGGGGGGGGGGGGCCGAGGGAGAACCTGACCAGAACTGCAGGCGGTAGGTGTGCATTTTTCCTTCTTTTTTTTTTAATGAAAACTATTATATATATAGTTTGATAATGTTACTTAGACTTTTTGTTAATGATTTTTGGGGGCAATTTGTTTGCTCTATTCTGTTTTCTTCTGTTTTCTTTTAGGTATATTTTCAATGGGTTTTTGGAATAAGTGTGTAAAAGTTCCTCACCCAAAATGTCCTAAGGACATTCCTGTTGAGTTTTTTCTCCCCAAGTTCGGTAGTGAAAAGGTGCTTTCTATAGGTAAACCCGTTTTTAGTGGGGATAAACATATCCCCAAAGGCCACACCTAGGGACCAGGTGCCAGTGACCTCTCCCAGACAAAACGCTCTCTCCACAACTCTTCAGTTACATTTACAAAGATCAAAAGGGCTATGTTAGGGACAAGATGATTGAAAATGGTCTCTTCCCACCTTAGGTGGTCTGTCTGAAAGCAGTGAAGTCTGGTAAGAGCCACTGTGTCCTCTTCAGCAACGTTCTACAGCCTGAAATCGCAGGCTTGACTAGAAAGAGCTGAAAAATTAAATTTAAGACATTTATTTGAAGATGGCAAGTTCTTGGAGGGTACCTGCTCAAGTATTACTGTCTGTTGCTATTGTTTTCCCTCCTCTGAATCCAGCAACACACTCTGGTTCAAGCTTAGCTTTAGGCTGTGCTTCACCGTGAGCCTATGTGTAAATGCTTTGCTGGATGAGGGTCTCCCCTTCTTTTACACTTCCCTTCCCCTCTTTTTGTCCCTATATCTTCCAGATGTCTTTGATCCAGACAAAATAGCTACTTTCTTTTCTGCATTTTCAGAAAATCTCTGTTGGTCACGTTTTGATCATTTTCCACTCACTGTTGTTATCTATCCTTCCTGCTATCCTTCCTCCCTCCTTGTAGGCCTGCTTTGTTAAACATTTTGGTCTGATGAGAACATCATGACAAAACATGAGTTAAGACTATAGATGTTTGTGATTTATTTTAGAGTTGACTGTAAAGCTTTTACTGTTTAAAGGAAGCAAGGGCAGTGTAGTTTTGTAGCTTTCTTATGATTTTGTTTGTTCTTTTTAAAACAGAGTTAGAATACTGCAGATTTTTTTTTCAAGAAAAACCTGCTTATCTTTTGTTTTTCCTGGAAAACATGAGTTTGTTGAACTGCTGTTTCAAAGTTTAGTAAGTTAGATACCAGTGGCAGGTATGAGAGGACTGGTTTTGGAGCTTGTGGAGTGCAACTTACACTCTTGCTTTCCATGGTATGCTGTTTGTCAGTCTCTTGTCTCTGGTGGGGGTTTGCTGGGAGGGTGAAATTCCATTTTGTGATAATTCCATTGTTTTTTCACGGTCATGTTTCAAAATGTTGCTTCAGTAAATTGTCCCTTTTGCTCTCCTGCAAAGATTTGCTTTTACCCTGATGTTGCACCCTACAGCAGTGCCACAGACCAAGCAGTTTCACCCTTTTTGTGAGCCTTCCAGAGAAAGAATGTTAGCTTTTTAAATTCTACAGCCTTTTCTGGGTGATGTCAGTGAAAAGGAGAGGAAGACGCTTGGCAGCAAGACTGTGCAGGCTACCGTAAGCAGACTCCTTCTCCAAGCCTGGTCCCTCACCATTCATTCATGTCCCATTCCCGCTCCCTTCGCTCTGCTATTCCTTGTTCTCCCTCACCCATTACACTTACAGGTGGGCAAACTGAGGCAGAACATTCATTGTTGTGTTCACCCGCACCCCAAAAAGGGCTGAGATTATCCCCCCGATACAGGGAGGATCAGCCTGACCCCATACCATTCTCATGGCTTTAGTGATGCAGGAGTAGCTCCAGATGTTGAGCAGTGCAGCAACGGGAGGGAGTTGCTGATTTACGGGGACAGCCTGCAGATGTTATGGGCTCTCCACGCTTCCATCACCAGTGGGTGCAGAGTGAGTGGCTGCGGAGAGGTGTTTCTCTCCATGCTCTGGCTTGGAGGTGGGTGGGCTGTCCCCCATCCAGGTGACTTAGCTCCTCCAAGAAGTCACATTGATCCCCCCTTGGCATTCAGAGTCCTCAGAGCAACAGGAAACACCTCTCTGATAGCCTTGCCCACACCTGGAATGCTTGTGTCATTGGCACTGCTCCTGTTTCTCATCTTTGTGTCACATGGACACCAAATTCTTTGGTCTTGCGACACTTTCTGTCCAAGATCTGCTCCTCAGCCAACGCCAGACAAACACCAATGACCTAATCCCTGCAGGAGAATGATTTTTGAAGCAACTTTGTGTCGTTATATATCTGGTTTCCTTGTATTTTACAAGAGAGGTTCTTCCCCTTTGATGGCATAGAATGTAGAATATTTATTGTAGCTGTAGTAAAGTGATGAATTTTGAGTAGACCTTGACAGGGCATTGTTTCTGTGTTTCTCTTATAGACACTGATTGATTGAGATGTTTAAATCTGAATACATTTTGTACACTTTTTTTCACATTGAACTTTTCAGCCTGTATGTTGAACGTCCAATGTTACTTGACATTGATACATGTATGTGCTGTGTATATTTTTGTGTTACCAGTAATTTTTACTGTCATTGTGCTGTTTCTAAGACATTATTTCAACTCCTTTTGACATAGTTTAGCTATTTGGAATTTTTTGGACTTCCACTAAATTCCACACTAAATAATTGCTGGAATGAAGAGAACAAAGGGCTGTTCTTTCCCATGAGCTTTCAACCTCAGTAGGAGCTTCTTCAGCCAAAATGAGCATTTGACTTTTCTGTTTCACTTTTTTTCTTCTTAATACGATAGTGCTGATTTGTTTGGTTTTTAATCCTGGGAATTCTGAATTCCGTGTTGACCATTCCTAGCAATATTTTAGAAAAGCAGAGACAGCTGTGCCATAAGGAGTTATACTGATCATAACAGAATTGAAATATTGTAATTATTTGGTGTTTCTTTATAAATATTTTTTCCACTTTTAAGTTTTCAAGCAAATCTTTTCTCAGTGTGATATAAGATAAAAAAGACACTGAAGGACTAAACACTCAACATGTACAAGGAAAGGGATTTAGGTAAATTATGTCCATCTGTATGAGTGAAAAATAGCTTAGGAATTTTTGTGTCAGAACAAAAGCTGAGTTTCAGTTACACATTTCCTGAGTTCATTAATTAATCCAGTGATTTCAATGTAACCATCCCTGTCCTGGAAACCAGGGATACACTTGAGGAACCCCCTGAATCCACTCCTCAGTAGTAAATAAAGTTGAGGTTTGTAAAAGTAAAGCATTGCTTAAATATAGCGCCTTCAAAGCATTTCTGTCTTCTTGTAAAAGATGGGAATTTTATGTTTAATCGCCAAGTACCCATTTATCAGATAAAGAAGCCAGTGCTGATGTTACTCAGAGGTGCTGGTTTATATTGTGATAAAAGCTGCTATGCAGAGCTGTATATTACTATTTTAAATACCTTAGCTTAGTCACTACATTAGGAGAACAAAGATGTGAGATTTTAGGAGGAAGTTTGTTTGCGGAATGGGTTTTTGGATGACTAAAAGTGGGCTAAAAAACCAGGCAGGAGGTTATGAAAAATAACTCTGGCTGGGGGGTGGTTGTAATGGTAAACATGACATCATATTTAAAGTGTCATCCCATTGTTTTCTGATGAATTCCCCATGCATTGTGTTGAAGCTTTACTCCTTTGTGTCAATGTTTTAGTGAGGTTTCTATTTTACTTTATAAATTAAATACATACATGGATACCTATTCCGGTACAGTCTGCATTTGTTCCCTACGATGTACATACTTTCTTCTCCTTTTATAAAAATGCCTGTTTACCTACACATAGTTTGTGTCTTTTGTAAATGACACCACATGCAAATCATGGCCCATAAATTCACTTACCGGTGAATTCACTTCCCCTTTGGGGGTGGGTTTTCAGTTGTTCCTGTGCTGAGGCAACCACGCCATCTGCTGTTTGCCAGTCAGGCCCGGGAGCTGTGGAACTTGGTGGGAAATGTCAATGAACTTAGAAGGACAAAAACCTCAAAAAGACTGTTATCACTATAAAATTAGACGGCTGGACAGAAAACAGAGTCCTACCTAGCGCCTGTGCTAAGGGACAAGCAACAGCTTCAGCTGAGCCCTAGCCCTGGACACTGCGGAATCTGCACGGGAGAAAGCCTGAAACCTCCTGTGGCATGAACAGCAGCTTGCTCTTACAACATTAATTAATCAACCATAAGTCACAAACCCGTACTAACTGTGGAACTGAGAGAGCAAGGGCAAAGAGGGGAGAGACACAGACTCTCTCTAGTTATGCCCATGCTAAAATTATTGTAATGATCAGCTTTGTGTGTTGTCTTTCCTCGAAACTGAGAGAAACAATGGCAAGGTGTCCATCCATCTCTCCCTTCCTTCAGCTTAGGGGTACAGCCCTTTCCCTACCCTCCTCCTCTCCTGTGTGCCTGGGTGTGTTTCTGGGTGTGTTTCTGTGTGAGCCCAATCGCCAATGCAGTGGTGGTTCCTTGGAATGAAAGTGATGTGATGAAAAACCATAAGCTCTGAGTGGCTAGACAGCAAAAGTGTGCTTTGCTCCTGATCTCCTCTGGGTACAGACAATGAGCTTGGAATGTGAGGCAAAATTCTCAACGATCTGGATGTTTAACAGTGACTGATGCATAAATTTATATAGGAAAACAAACATGTTTTGATGATCCAACTTGGAATGGAGAATGTGTTTGAAACTTTGGCTTTTATCATTCCTTAAGGCTTCAAGGTCACTCTTCCTTTATAAAGTGATGGCTCCTGGATATGTATTGCTCTACCCTGGGAGAGTAGTGAAATCTTGCACTTGTGCAATAAATAAATGTTCTGGGGGTTTGCTGTGCCCTGCCTCAGATAAACGTGAGACCCAAAGGTTGGCTTGTTTCAAAGCATTTCCATTTATTTATAGGACACAGCTGAGGGTTTTTTTTCCTTTAGGGCTCTGCAGTTAGCAGGAAAAAATAGCTAATGAGGTAAATTTTCTTGTTTTAAATCAAACTCAGGAACAATTATGAAAGCAGGCAAACACGAAGTGCTGTGCTGTCCTGACCTGTGAGGCTGCTCTGAAAAGAACTTGGAGCTTAATGGTCCCATCAAGGCAGACAATGTGTTTGTCTGTGTCACCAGAGGAGAAAGGAAATGTGTGTCACTGCTCCAAACTACACCAAAGGGTGTAACAGCAAAGGGACAGACATCCTTAGTAGCACAAGAATAGTCAATTGGATCTAAGATCCCTTCGCAACACTGTGAGAAGTGGGAAGTGTGATCTATTCAGTACAGGTCTGGAGGGATCTGTAGTTGAGTGACTCGGTGATCAAACGGTGCAATGCCACATTGCTGCGTTTGTGCTCCTCTGACAAACAATATAGTTCTGCAAATGCCAAACCCAAATCATTGCATCAGGAGTCCCCAGACAAAGAATGTGTCACTTTCTGCACTAAAAAGCTGTGCTGTAGTAAACGCTCAAACATTGTTTCAAGTAGTTTGCGTTAAGAAATTCACAGGGATAGAGGCTTTTCTGCCTCTTAGCTTGGCAGTGCCTGGTTATCAGATTGATCTGTGGCCAAAAGCACCATTCACAAATTTATCGCTTTATCCATCCAGCTTTCCTCAAACTCTGAAATAGGTTTTTTAGTAGGTAATGTAAAAATTGCAGTGCTGGGGAGGCACAGAGCACCAAGCCAAAAGCATCAGTACTTTCTCAAGTCACCACTGTTTCTTTAGCTAGAAGTCCTGACGTGTTCTAATTCTTTGAAGAAGCCATTCTATACCCATGATTCCCACAATTTTCCCTATCCCTTTCTGGCTACCATTTCTGAGTTGTGAAGAGGGATCATTGTGATTAAACATTCAATTAGTATTTTTACTTATATGACTAAAGAATAATTAAGACAATGGTCTCCGCAGTCTGCATAGCTGCATTTAAGGGTAAGTAACAAGGATTAAAACCTTCTTTTAAAGGATGAAAAGACATTTTTGATATTTTGTTAAGCTAATAAGCTACATTTAACTTTTAGAATCAGTAGGTGTTTGGGGAGGAAAGACCTTTCCCCTTGCTTACACACTATAGCTAACCTGTGACTGCAGCTAATCAGCCTACATTAAATGACATGTCAGAATCTGACACACACGAAGACTTTAAATTCTAAAGTATGTGGGATGGTCTAATTTAAGAAAGTACTACTAAAAGAGAGCTCTCCAGAAAGCTAGGATGTAGTTTTTCTGGCTTCTTTAGTCCATTGTACCCAATCTACTGGCATAACAAGCACATAAGCAATATGAAAGGTGCAAGAAAGGTTAAAAAATGGCTCAAAAAATGGGAAAAACCATTCATTACAGAAATACAGATTAGCTGCAGAACTCGGTTGTTTACAGCTGTTCTCTATGACCATAGTATAGACACACCAACTTTGATTGTATTTGGTTTTTCTAATGACAGGGCAATGCTTACACTGATTTGATCAAGTTCTTGGATTATATACATCCATAATATAGAGCTTTTGGAGTACTTGGCATTCCTGTCCTGCCAGGATGACCCTGAATGCCTGCCCGCCCGAGCGAGAACGAAGCCCTATCTCTGGGTTCTGGACCTATGAAATATTCCTTACAATGTCTGAGATATAACAGCTTCTGCCCCAAAATGAGAGTGCCATAAACAGGTTGTTTCCCCCATAGCTGGGGAGGCAGGCAGGCAGCAGGCTATAAATGATCCGAAAGATGTGTTGCTTATTTTGACAAAGTAACAGATTGTATTTGCGCTCGGAAGGCAACAGGCAGATGGTCTTTGCACAACCTAGAGCGGGCAGGCCCCGCTCCTGCTGAGTGGGGAAAGCTCTCCTTGACTCCAGCATGGCACAAATGATAGTTAGTAACAGTTCTTCCCTGAACGACTCCATCTAAATGGCCAGAACATACAGGTACTGTTCTAAAAAGCAGCTGGTTCCAAGGGTGCTGTTACTGCAGAACAATTCACACCTTGTAACTGTTCCAATGTTGCCTTGCTCTGATCTGCTCTACTCAAAAATTCTTTACTGTGACTCAGAATCTTCCAGAAATATTTGAAACAACATAAAATATCCATGTAATGCTGTTAATATTTAGGTTAAGGATAGGCTGTATCCACTGGAGAAATAAAGAGGGGAAATTGAGTTTATGGTGAGACTATTAAAAATCACAACAGCAGGAAAATTTGCATTAAAATTCAGACATCTATGACTGACTCTGAAAGTGTTACACTGTGAAAATCTTTGATGTCCTCTCTCACACTTCTCCAGCACTCCTGTTTCCTTCAGGAGAATGTTGTTTATAAACAGAAAAACGTTGTTATAAACACAGTGAGTTCGCCTAATGTTGAAAGTTTGCCTCACATAAAGACTTCTTTTTTCCTTGAAAGACCTCCCATATGCTTGTGTTCTTATCACACAACAACTATTTGATGTTAAATCTAACAAACTGGGAACATTTTAAAAAACTTGGGATGCTTATTTTGCCTCATCTCAAATTAATTTTAATTCGAAAACCATGTACTGCATGCATGATTGTAAGGGTTATTGGATGCAGTTATTTGTACCTGGAAATAGAAAATTTGTACCTGGAAATAGAAAGAAAGGCTTTTCTTGCCTTTTCGCATGGGTTTTACATCATCATTCATTTTTATGCTTAGTGCTTGAAAATCATCTTGATCTTCCTCCTACCCTCCTAATATGGTTCAATACACTGACAAGCCTACAGGTATCTTCTTCCTTTGCTAAATTCCAACTCTCAGTGGGCAAAATCTAGGTAAGGCTTCCTCTTACATGTAAAATAAGTCAAACTCATACACACGAGTTTTCCTCCTATGGCCTCAAAGCACCCTGACCTCATTTTCAAAAAGAAGTGGGGAAGAGAACAGACTCCAAAGAATTAATCCACAGAAATGCATTGAGGCTCTTACTGAAAAGAGAAACTACATCTTTATTTCCATTTTAACGACAGTCAAAATACAGCTGTATATAGTGAACTGCTTTACCCAAGGTCACACTGCAGTCCAGGAAAATGCAGGTCCTGAACCCATGCCCTCTTTCTTCATGAGATGGTGCGATCCACAATTAACATAACCTGGGGAAATATTCCATTGCTTTTTTCCCCACCAAATCCAGTCCTATGCAGACACAAAATTGCTTACTTTGGCAGAAAAAACCGAACTCCAGTGAATCTTTTATCATTTTTTACAGTGGCAAAGAGAATGCTGAAAGCATGAATGGTTCTTTCTCTCTGTTGTTCCCAGACACCCTCCTAAAGTAACAGTGCAAGTGAGGAGTGGTCTGTGTTAATAATGTATCTACTAGTGCATTACAGTAGCCCCCAAATGTCTTTACAGCTAAATCAGTGCAACAATGTAAAATAATTGTAGAGGAATGATGATATAAACTCACTTTCATGTAAAAATATACCTGAAATGAGTTAAAGAGGTGAAGCCCTGTACTCTCCTGTTTGCACCAGCCTCTGCTCACAGATTTGGCGCTGCCAAGACTCATAACACAATCGCTTATTGTGTCTCTTGGAGCTCCTGCTCTCGAATCCGTGCGACTGTGGGGAAGAAAGGAAAAACCTTCAGCTTCCATTCAGAAGGGAAGTGAAGTTTGCAGCCCTCATGGACGAGTTGGAAAGCCTGTGAGAGCCCAGAATGCTCCAATGCGAGACAACACAAAGAGCTGCCGACACTCTTTGTTCCGGCCGGTCCAAGCCGGCTTGGAGATGCTGGAATATTTGGGTTAGAGGCACCATAGCGAGGCACACAGGTCACCCTACCAAAGGGATACAGGGATGGGTGGCTCTCTATAACAAAAACCAGGCACTCCTTGAGCTTTAGCCCCATCTGGGATTGCCTTGAAACCTCTCCATCTCCGAGCTCCTCCACCCCGGGAAAGGATGGGAGGCTTTCTGCCTTTATGCTCCCAGCTACCACAAACCCACTAGGACTAGGGTCAGGGGGGCCCTTTCTCTGCTGGGCGGGGAGGGGGTTCCTGCCCCCACTGCAGCCCTGGGGCCCGGGCGAGGAGGGCGGCAGCCAAGAGAGGGGGGTTGTAGCGGGTCCGGGCTGCAGTGACTCCTCCTAGAGGCGGTATGTGCGGAGCGGGAGGAAACCCCTGCCGCCCCCCTCACCAGCAGCCGCCATCGCCATTGAAACATACAATACGGGAGAGCGGCTGAGGCGGAGCGAGGGCGGGGGGAGCCGAAAAGGGAAAGTGGGGAGGAAAGGGGAAGGGAGGCAAAGAGAGCAGGAAAAGAGGGGGAGGAAAAAGGGGAAGGGAAGACAAGAAGGAGGAGGCGGCGGCAGCGGCGGCGGGCGCCGGCAGGTGAGGGGAACGGCGGCGCGGGGGCTCCGGGGGCCGCGGCGAGGCCCTGCTCCTCTCCTTCCCTCTCTCCTCGGCCGCACGACCCACCTCCTCCTCCTCCTCCTCCTCTTCCTCCTCCTCTTCCCG
>VZTI01002404.1:585482-611042 GCA_013397865.1 Struthidea cinerea | reverse complement strand
CACCCCGCTGCGCCTCGGGGCGCCTGCGCGGCCCGGCTGCTCCCCCCGCCCCCCTCCCGTCGATCAAGCAGCTTCTAGCCAATCTCCGTGCTCCTTCCCCGGCCCGGGCTGCCACAGCGGCCAATCAGCAGGGGGTGGGCGGGGCGGCGGTGTCCGGGCGACGCCGAGGCGTGCGGGGGGCGGGGCAGTGGCGCTCAGCGGGCGGGCCCTGAGGGCGCTCCGGGCGGGCTCCGGCGGTGGCCGCGGTGTCCCCCCGAGCTCGGCAGCGCTCAGCGGGGTCCGAAGACTCGGTGTGGGTCCGTACCGAGGCCTGTCCTTGCAGCCGCGCGGCGCCGCGGGGGTCGCCCGCTGTTGTTTGTGAGTGGGTGCTGCCTCTGCAGGGACCCCCGGGGCTTCGGGGTGCTCGGGAAGCTTATTTCCCTGGGAATGCGCTCTTTGCGTGTGGTTCTGGAGTCCGGGAGACACCCTACCTGCCCCCTGAATAGCACTATGTTTGTGCTTTGGTGCCTTAGCAATTCGTTCAGGTAACGAGCACCTGCTTTAGGTCTTCTGCGCAATTTTTCACAAATATTTCGTTTGTAAATGAATGTGCAGCCTAAGCTGCTCCAAGGTATAGTGTCTGTGGGTTCGTTGTCAACTCCTAACTGTTCCAATAGATCTTCAGCTGGAGATGAGGGAAGTGCAGGTGTGTTGATAATCCTGCTTGTCCTTTATTTCAGTCTTTGACTGCTGAGTTCGAGTTCTCTCAATGTTCGGAAGTCACGATGCTCCGAGGGCTGGAGCCCCTCTGCTCAGGAGACAGGGTGGGAGAGCTGGGGATGTTCAGCCTGGACATGAAAAGGCTCTGGGGAGACCTTATTGCAGCCTTTCAGTACTTCAATGGGGCATGTGAAAAAGAGGGAGAGGGACTTTTTACATGGGTAGATAGTGACAGGATGAGGGAGAATGGTTTAAATCTAAAAAAGGAGAAGTTTATATCAGATGTTATGGAGGAACTCTTCCCTGAATTCTTCCCTGTGAAGGTGGTGAGGCCCTGGCACAGGTTGCCCGGAGAAGCTGTGGCTGCCCCATCCCTGGAAATGTTCAAGGCCAGGTTGGATGGGGCTTGGAGCACCCTGGTCCAGTGGAAGGTGGACTCTTAGGTGTTTTTCCAGGAAGCAGAAGGAAAATGTCACTGGTTGTCTTGGGCTCTGAAGAAGGCAAAACTCAACAGAGGAAAGCCCTGCTTGCAGTCACATTGTAGAGAGCTCTGTGAAATGTGGTAGCTACTCAATCCCCCATAGCAACACAGGGATGTTGGAGTCATGGCAGAGTGGGAGTGTGCTGTGACCAATTAAGGGATAGGGAAAATAATTGCTTTAAATTGCCCAAGCTTGATGTCATGGCAGCCTGATATAGACACAGCCCTCGTAGCTCAGCGAGGACGGACTTTGCACGAACGGCACAGGTTTATTTTTAAATGGAGGCTGCACTTCATGAGGAGAAACGTAGAGATGATGAATAAGATGGCAGGGAGGGAATGAGTGTGGGTAGACTTTTCAACTGATAAGCCCTTGAGGCTCAGCTGTGTCATCAAAAGAGAACAATTAGGACAGCTGTGCTCAACGTGTAGTTCTTTACCTGTTGGTTGCAGTTCAGGTGAGTGTGGCAGGGCTGAGCTCATGTGCCTCTTCCTGCAAGGGAACCAGATCCCTGTCTGTGGGATTTCTTTGCCCAGGTCCACAGGAATTTTCTCAGCATGTTTCTTTGTCCAGGTCCTGATGCGACTATGCCATAGCTTGGCTTCCTACCAAAAATTGCCTCCTATACGAGTCAAAACAAGACGAGCACGCTGTTGTATTTGTTGCTCCTCAGTACACCCTGGTCCATGTAAGTTGCAAAGCAGAGACAATGTTAGCAGAGTTTTGAAACATCTTGTATTTAGGGTATCACAGAATTCTGCAAACATAACCTGCAGCGCATTTGGAAAATATTTTGGGATTCCAAAAGTTGGTTTGGCAGCAGGGGAGTAAATAATGGCAGAGGTTTTCTGTGAGAGAGAAGGGAAAAATAAAGGAGTCAGCAGGGGTGGAAAGTTCAGTGATGCAGCAGAAGGATGAGCCAGAAGTGAGTAATTAAACATAAATTTATATAATGCAACAGCATGGCCCAGAGCAGTGTGGTTAGTTGTATACAAATATGTTTTGATTTTCTATCATGGAGATCGAGTGCAACAATGGTCTCTTCTGTGGATGTAATCCCTTGACATTTGCCTTTTTCCGCTGATTTTCACTCAACTGGGATTTGATGCTGTAGGAACAAATATACTAGAGGTTAGCTTAATATGATTTTGATACATATAGTGTACTCTTTCAGCATGGCACTCTGGAGGGATTTCAGTGTTGGACTGAACTCTTGGGTGATAGAACTGTCCTGCCAGCATTGCAGGAACCTGTTTGTACCCCACTGCATACATTTATTAACTTCCACTTTAAAATGAGTTATTGTTGCTCAAAAGAGAAGGCTGTTCCAGAAATTGGGTCCTCTGATGGCTAGAAACCTAATTCCCAGCCTAGGTTTATTATTTGGATGTCAGTTATCACAAACTGAAAAGGACACGTTTTAAGGGTTGTTATTACTATGAAATTGAAAGTTTATGAAGGGTTTGTCACAAATTGCAAGTTTCATTGAGGAATGGACCTTGGAAGATCCCTTTGTCCAGCCTCCAGTCCCAAGGCAGGTCCAGTGCTGATTTCTGACACATATTCTCAAATTGTTCTAAAGTTGTCCTGGTGGGAAGATTCTGCTGCCTCCCTGTCTGACCAAGTCCGGTGCTCCACTCTGTCCTCTGCTATACAGCTTCTGTAAGAGTCACTGCTATGGGGAACATTTGCTCTCTTCACCTTCACAGTATCCTCTTGCATCTCTGAAGACCAGTATCATGCCTCCCCACTTCTTTTCACCTTCCCTTTGAGCTCTGTTACCACCACTCATGATTCCAGGTTGGCAGTTGGCAGGGAATCCAGAGTGGGATGATGAGCAACACCAATTTTGACGTGTCTGTGTCTGATAGGTTTACTGGTTTAATCTTTCCCAACTTTTCTCATCATGCCCACATACTACATTGCACACAGAAAGAAAAAATTGTCTGGCTGATACATGAGGACATGCCAAGGTTTTATAGATCCCTGCTGATTTTATATCCTTCCTATAAATGAAAAGATTATGATAAACTTTAGCAGTATCACCTAAAGTCATTGTAATGTTTTTCAAAGTGTCTCCCTCCTTGTGCTTCCTTGTTTCATTGAGTTGAGTTAAACACCTTTCCTTCTGTCAAGGAAACACCTTTCCTTCTTACCACAGCTGGGAGGGAAGTAGCTGTGCCTTCCTTGAGAGAAATACCATCTGTGGCAGACCTGCCCTTTGTTTGCTTCAGAGGAGTAACCAGGCCTCCAGGGCAGCTGTCAAAATAAAGTTAAAACCAATTTTTGTAAACAGAGTTAAAACTTTTCCAAACATTATTTGACTGAGAGTGAGAGCTAGGGGTGTAACTGTGACCACATGCCAGCTTTGGAGTGGAGTGGCAGATTCCAGGGTTTGTTGTCTGTTTATCTGTAATCTTGTTGTTGCCAGAAAAATGAGAAGACAAAGTTTGTTTTCTTTGCTCCTGATATTGCTACACTGACAATGCAGTTCAAAAGCAAGGTTACAGCAAATATTCCTATTATTCAACTGTTAATGAGTAATGCCAGCACTTTAACAGGCATTGAGGGTGGGTTTGGATTTTTATTTCTGGAACAACAGCAATGCATGAAGATATTTCTCATCAATCCTGTTGGTTTTCTCTTGCAGCTCTTGGATTTGGAGCAAGGCATTGAGAACCACCAGCAAATTGAGAAGCACAAGGCTGCAAGATGTCAGGGCGGAGTGGGAAGAAGAAAATGTCCAAACTGTCTCGCTCGAGCAGGGCTGGGGTGATTTTCCCTGTGGGGAGGATGATGCGCTACCTGAAGAAAGGGACCTACAAGTACCGGATCGGGGTTGGAGCACCAGTGTACATGGCAGCTGTCATAGAGTACCTCGCAGGTAAACCTAGAACCTGCTCCTGGAAGTGCTCATCACACACAGAAGCCAGGGTTAGCCACGGGATGGGATACGAACGTGTGGAGCACTCCTGAAAATCAGGCTCTGCAGGTGCAGGATTTGTTGAAGTTTGCTGAAAATGCTAAGGAGGTTTATTTGTTTCCTGGAGAGGCTGAGGGCAGAAATTCTCTCCTTAGAGGTACCATGCTTGGTCACTAGCTGGAAGGGTTATTTTTTATTGCTTTGCAGAGTGAGGAGTCACATCTGGGTAGTTTCTGTCCCAGAGGAAACTGGTATTAATTAGGCTTTTTGATACACGTAAATGTGAATAATAGGAGGAAAAAAGGCAAACCCACCTTGTACATCTATTGTGCTTTTTAAGTGAGCAAACTGTCTTGCTGGCTGCATTTCTCCTTGCAGGACAATGTCAAAGTGTTATGAAATGTAAAGGTGGAGTTTTTTGTCTTTTAAAAACCCTTTTGCTTTGCTTAAGTGTATAAAGAAGGTGTTCCAGGGTTTAAATCTTCCCCCATGCCCCAAGTTTTCTTTTTCCTGCCTTTCTGAAACTGAACTTTGAGGAAGGGGCAGGTGTCCCGTGGTGATACAATATACTGTGGTTCTGTATAGAAATATTTCAGAGTGTCCTATGATCATATCTGCTGAGTTTCCGTTTAATTATGGAAAATAGCACTTTAGCAAATTGTTAGAACTCATGGTGCAGACAGGATTCTGGTTCAGGTTACTCAGGGGTTACAGATCAAGACTGAGGTGCATTAGAGAATCTGTGAGGAGTCACGCCTGGATGGAATTAGTTGAGTGAGTTGTGTTTCAGGAGTGTAGTTTATTGCCGAAGTGGCATGAAGGAGCTCGCAGAGAGCCTGGTTGTCCATGCAACACGTTTTGTGTAAACACCACTATCTTTTTCACACGTGAAGCTTGCTCTCAGACAAAAAAAGCATTATTTTCTTTCAAAGGTGTGGAAAAAAATCTGAAATCTTGCTACTAAATTTCACTAATTTCACAATTTCACTGCTAAAATTAAATTTATGATTAAGCCTAATAGCACATTGCAGAAATTTCCATGTTTGTGGTGGTACATTCCAGGATGAGAATCAATTTTTTTTCCCCCCTGAGGCTACTTCTGGAGCTGGAGTGACAAAATATTGCTTGTGTTGAAGAAATCACAGTAACTTTTATAACATAATGTGCTGCATTGTGACTCTGCTGACCTTCTGTCTGGAGAGAAATACTTTTTTACTTTTCCTACTCCACAGGGAGATATTTCTAGGATAAACTTTTGGAGATGCTTGTTCTGAGCTGTGGCAATTATTACAAGGTGCAGTAATAAATTGTCAGCAGCACATCTGGCACGTGCAACATTTCAGTGGTTGAGACTGAATTGTGGTCAGCACTGTTTGCCTATTACCTGAACTAGAACAATGTATGTCTTGGCTCTGCTCCTGGGTAGTAAGTGCAGTTTAATTTAAATCATTAATCTGAAACGAGCAAATTACATGCGGGCCTACACTTTGCTTTACAAAAAAAAAAAAAGCATGTGTAGTCAACCAGGCAAGAAGATTGCTAGAGGTGTAGGCTGGGAGCCCACATAAATTGTAAGGGAGTGCTATTTTCAGCTGCTTGGTTCAGCAGAGAACTCCTGTATGTACTGTGATAGAATGGAGTAATGTTTCTGAGCAAACATCTGTTGCTGGTGGATTGTGTTCTTTCCAAACCAAAGTTCCTGTGCTCTGTCCAGGGTTTTGTTTGGAGATATTGCAAAGGTGGAGAGTTCAGTTAAAACAACAGCATTGCAACACCTAACCCTGCTGATCTAGTTATTCCTAATATTATGTGTGAATAAATGGTTTTGGGAAGCCTGTTGAAACAAAATAGGTTTTTCCAAGGATGTTGTCAAAGCAGGTATTATATGTCAAACTGTTAAATTTTTTTAACATTGTCTGATCTTTGTATTACAAATGCCATTCTTTTCTCCTGGACTTGCAGCTGTGAAATGGTGGTTCCTCGGGATGAAAGGCTGCATGCAGGGGAACTGCTTCAGGCTAAATCTGGGAGGGTGGCAGCAAGAGACTATGACTTTTTAGCTGTTTCACAGAAGCAGGTTGAATGTATTTTTGTGTTATGTCAAAACATTCATGAGAACTTCTCCTCTAAAGCCCTGAGTGCTCCTCTGTGTTTGAGCAGAGATTTGATGCTTTATGAAAGGGTAAGGGTGGTCTCTGCCACCTCAGGGAAATGTGCTCTCTTTGGCCAGGCTCTAACTTTGATAAAAGTCAGGTTGCTCATGCTTAGCAGAGACTTCTTTGATTTTAACAGCTAAAATCTCTGAAGACTTGGTCCTCACTGCATATGTTCCAGCCTCTCTCAGCTCCCTCAGGTCATAACATTGTGGGAAGACAGTGGTTATGGGAGAAGCGTATTGATGTTAGAGACAGAGCCAGGGATAGATCTGGCTAGTGGGGAGAGCTGGACTGATGGCAAATAAACGGCAAGGAGTGTCCAAATCTCCTGCCAGGAAGCTGGAGAGTAAATGGAAAAAATAGGAAATAGGCCAAAGATTGGATGGAGGGGGTGCTGGTAGTGAAGGACCTGGGCAGGAATATTGAGCCTGAGTAGACAGTCCAGGAAAGGCAGCTGAGGTAGTAGTCTTGGTGTGGATTGCCAGGGAAAGGAGATTGGGCTGTGGAGCTGGGAAAGCAAGTTATGGCTGGGATAGGGGCAAGGTGGATGAGGCTGGAAGGGTCAAAGAGGACCGGAACCAGCCTGCATTCCTCCAGGGCCTGGCATGGACCAGCAGATCTCTGTGAGTGACCAGCCCTGCATGGTCAGTTGTTGGCCTGTATTGGTGTTGCCCCAGAGCACTGAACCTCTTGACTGGCATCATCCAGATGGTGCCTATACATCTGGAGCATCCTTACTCACAGTTTATGTGGTTCAGACTGCTGTTTGGCTTTGGTATGTGTTCTGTGTCACAAGATACTAGATCCCTGTTTTTTTCCTTTGTAAGCAAGATCGATTGTGGCAGCATCTCACAGCCATTATCAACCCCAAATCTGCACTTTGCCTTATCAACCCCATGATTAAAATGCCAGCAATCACCACAGTGTATCTCAGGAAGAGGTACTTTTACCTCAACTGATCAACTAATGTGAGGATCTCATCACTGTTCTAAACCTTTCTTTTTAATCTCTCTATGCCATTTTACATTTTAGGCTTGAAAATCATATTGTAAAACTGCAGCTTCATTCCTATCCAGAAGGTTGCGTTTGCTGAAACAAGGTTGAGTTCCGCTGGCTTCAGAGTTCAAATTCTGTGAAAAATTGGCCTGAGTCCCATGGGATTGATGGATTTTGCAACAGACCATTGCTCTGAGTGTGCACAGGGCTGACTGCAGTCACAACTACCTAAATCAAACATCAACTGCCCAAGTCCCACAGGGCATCTTCCCAAAAAGTAGGCAGAGAATACAGATGCCTGTCGATGGGGAGGTCATCGACACAAGTCATGTGAGTGGTGTGCTGGTCAGAGGAACGCATGGAAGGTGTCAATGGAAAGCCATCCTCTCTAAATTAGGGCACAACACAACACCAGCAAAGCCTTCTTCCTTCACAGGAATCACCTGGAATACTCTTCTGCCTGTTGTGCTCATCTGCCATGCAGAGACAAATCCAGCAGATAGTTTTCCACCTGCGAATGGAGGACCAAGGACTCCATCATCCAATTCATTTTTGCAGAGTAAAGGTATTACTGTTAGATTTCCATGTGGTAGTGTAACAGGAGCTGACACAACTTACCCTGAAGGGGAGGTGGAAAACAAGATAACTTGTACGAAATCTTTCCAATTTGCTATCAGTAATTCTCATAGACCTTTCTTAGCAGTCCAGCTTCACAAAAGCTCAGCTGAACAAATACCTTTGGCTTGGCTGGGATGCTTTAGTTCCCAGACATTTCAAATCTGCTGATCCATCAGCTAAAGAAACCTCTTTTTCCCTGTATGTCACAGGATGACAAGATGTAATCCCAATCAGGTCATAGCGTGGCTGCTGCTTGTGTCTGCTGGAAGAGAGTTACGTTTTTCTGAAGCTGTCTGAATTTAAACTGCTGATGTGGAGGCATCTTTGTGGATTTTGACTTTTGCAGGAAGCAATATTATTTGAGATTTCAGTGTAATCCTTGATGCCTGGTGCTGAGAGCACGGAAAGTAAACCCAACCTATGGCTGAGAATATCAAGATGCCCAATTCCAAGAGAGCTTGTTATGGTATAGAACTTTATCATAGGACCTATATACTCAGACTAGTCTTCTTAGAATTTAGGTAACCTCAGATGTTAAGATGTTTCCACATTAAATGTAAGGCAGTTTTTTTAGGGATCTGTTATTGTAGCAGAGAATGTGATAACTGAAGCTTCCAGTTTTAGGTATTGTATTTTGTAAATGCCATTTTATATTCTTAATGAGTCCCTGCCTCCACCATTAGAAAAAATATGCATAGAAACCTTCATTAAAAGGAGGCAAGGCAATTATTTACCTATGCAAATGTTTGGCATCCTTTGGTAAGTTAGATACATATTCCACAATCTGCCATACGTCACCTCTGCCTTGGATTCCCTTCTTCCCGGTGTCCTGGGATGGATGGCTGGCATTTGAGTGTTCTGCCTTTTTTGCTCTTAACATTAGGCAGAGGACTAGGAGTGCACCATCAGGATGCTGCTGGCCAAAGGACCCAAACCTGGGGCAGTGGGGTGAGCACACAGGTAGCAGGATGTGCCTGTTGTTGGCACACCTGAAAGAACTTCTGTTCCCACACAGGTAAGTATGTGTTGTTTTCTGGATTTTTTTTTTCCCTGATGCAATTTTTCTCTGCTGTCAGCACACATCTGCAAAACCCACTGGAGGAGCCTGGGTCTCTTTTCTTGCTCTCTGCTGGTCTGCACAATGGATGGAATCTGTTCCTTCTGTCTGCTGCTGTGTTAGCTCCACTGGCAGAGGTCCGGGAGAGGGTCTGACACTTCCAGCCCCATGGGGGTGAAAATAGCTGGATTATGCAGGATCTCTTTTCAGTTTCCTCCTTTAAAATCCAGGACAGACTAGGAAATGCTAGAGCTGAGAGGTTCCTGCCCTAACTTTTACAACTCACTGTGAATATGCATGTAAATTTTCAAAAAAGGTGTTTGTATTTCCAACATTCAGTTAAATACGTATGCTGGGTAGTAGTGAAAACTGGAAGACAAGTTTGTAATTTTGTTGTTCTAACTGAGTGGAATTGAAAGCTTGTGTTTTTCCCATGAGCCAGAGCTAAGCCTCATGCTGAAATCATTTGGATTTTAGCCAAACACGTACGTTTCCACTAGATTTTTCATATAAGTTCTTCTTTTTATAGTAGTTATTGTTCTTTGTGTAGTTGATAAAAAGGAGTAGGATGTCATTAAGACGTCATTAAGACATCAATAAGTCATCAATAGGATAATACTGATTGGCTGTAATTTTCATATTCCTGTTACTGACAAATGCAAACACAAACCCAAAAACCAGGCGACAGGAACACTGTATACTGAAACAAAGCGTGAATATGATTTTTATGATTATTTGGAGGAAAAAAAAAATCACTTCTCCTTCCTTCTTAGTGTTTCAGTAGAGTTCTTTTATGAGAAATAACTTCTGAGTAGAGGCCAAACTATGTAAGCTAATGAATTATACTGATTGCTACAGTCCAAATAAACTTAGGAAGATGTGTCTGTATTTCTGTAATTATTAGGAAAACCTCAGTGAGTTTGGTTACAGTATAAATGTTACTGCTAATTTAGAGAAACTACCTTTGAAGTGACCTCCTGTTCCCAGAGATGTAGAAGGATCCTTCTATCAATATTTCATGCATTGAAGCTCTTATGTTGTCTCTGCTTGCATCTGAGTCAAACCCTTCATATCTTGTTCTGAAATGAAGCTTCTCACAGATTTTCAGTGCCCTTTAATGCAGAATTCCAGCAGTGCCTGGCTGGTGTGTTGGCTTTCCAAGTATTTCTTCAAATGCACCTCAGTCTTCATCTTCCCTGGTCCTGAGAAACCTTGCTGTTTGTCAGAGCTGTCTGTTTCAGGCTGGGTGTTTCACTGCATGCTTGACTGTTCTGTTGTCATAGGGCTGCTGATAAATTTTGGACTGCTGATGTACCTTTTTTTAGGTGGTTTTTTTTGCCTTTTTGAAAGATATTTCTGACTTGGTGCTCTTAAAAGAAATCGTGTGAACCAAGCTTAGCGTATTTTCTCCTAGATACCTTCTAGGGAATTAGGAAGGACAAATTAATTTATCTAAATTCACAAATACATTGAGTGGGGTTTGCTTTCTGCCTTTCTGTAGCAAGAACCCTTTAAATCTGGAAATGTCCCTGAAAAGGTAAATGGATATTAAGAAGCAGTGTAAAAATGTGTACGCAGCATGTGCCTAAGCTGCAGTTTTGTTACTCATTTTTATCTTGATGTGTTGCAGCCGAAATCCTGGAGTTGGCAGGAAACGCGGCACGGGACAACAAGAAAGGAAGGATTGCCCCCAGACACATCCTCCTGGCAGTTGCAAATGATGAGGAACTGAATCAGGTGCCTGTTTCCATTTTGGTGCAGGAGTTATGTGCTGTGGCTTCAGTGAAGCTGCTACCAGGGAAGGTTAGAAACAGCTTAGTCTGAGACATGAATGAGATCACAGTTATTGGACCAGAAGATTGTGCCCTCTTAAATAAAGGCAAACAAAAAAAAAGGTTCTGAGATACCTTATCTTAAATCTTATGGACATAAATTTTGGTTCTTCTTAGCCTATGAGTCCTGTTGAAGCAAGTAGACTTGATGCTTCACTTTTTCCTCAGGGACATTCAATACTTAAAGAAAATGTGCAAGACCTTTTCCCAAAAGCTGTAGAAATGTGTGTTTTCTATTATACTGGCTGTGAGGTCCATGTTGGGTAGGGATCTGGCTCACTCTCTGCTATTGCTGTCTCTCTGTCTGTTTGCCCAAACTGTGGTTTTCAGTGCTCTGACTCTCGGGATCACTTGTGGGATCACTTCTGCTAGACTTGTTGAGTGAGGACAGAGATCACAGCATGGGCTGCAGATTGTACTATTCAGGGGTGCTAAAAAGGTTCAGTCAGCATCAGAGTCTCTCCTCTGTATGAAGATGGATGACGTCATTCACGCTTTGAATACTCCCGCACTTAATATGACTGCTTTAAATAATGAAAATGTGGTGCCCATGAAGTCATGTGGCTCTGTTTTCTGTCAAGTGGAGTAAAAATTCAAAACAGGCCAGAAGAGAAGGAAAAGTATGCTAACACTACCAGCCTTTTCCCAGCTCTGTGGTTCTGGTCAGTGACCTGTGAACTGGGATCTAGATCCAGTGTTGTCTCTTAGGAATTAGCCAGACTTTGTCCTCTACACGGTATCACAGCCCATTCTTGTTGTTTGCCTCTGCAAAGCAAGTCCTTGAAGCTTTTCCTTGCTTTCACTGCATCTGTCTCCCTGCCAAAGGGATCTGCATCCAGTCCTCCTCTGAGCAGGGCTGTGGTACAGTCCTTTTTTTAAGTAGCCCACAGAGAGTCTTCTTCTTTTACCCTTATTCACTGCTTTTGAGTCACCAAGGACAGGTTTGCACTGAGACCAGCACTGGAAGAGAGAGGAATGATTGTACAGCAACAGAATTCTGCAGGATGTGCTGGCTGACTTTGCTGTCACCTGCCAAATTCCTTGTTACTGTGGATTGTTTCCCTCACGTTTTTTTGGTGGTGCAGACTAAGAGGATCTGTAATATGCTTCCATACACTGCTTCTCCTTGCAGTTGCTCAAAGGTGTGACTATCGCAAGTGGAGGTGTCCTGCCCAGGATTCAGCCTGAGCTTCTAGCCAAGAAGCGGGGTGCCAAAGGCAAGTCTGAGACCATCCTTTCCCCTGCTCCTGAGAAGAAGGGGAGGAAATCCATGGTGAACAAAAAGAGTGGGAAGAAGGCAAAGTCTACCAAGGCTCGGACGTCTAAAAAGGTAAGCACGGGTACAGATTCCGTGTCACCCTCTGCAATATTTTCTTGATACTTGTGTAGAATCTCTTACCTCCACACTAATTCTGTGGCAGTGAACCCTTGCTTTTAAAATAAAGGAAGCTGTGTTCTAAAACATTTTCTACTAGAGAGATGTCATGCCTTCAGCCTTGTACAGTTACTGGGTTGCTGTTAAAGATTTTTCACCGTCCAGAGAACTTGTCCTGACTTGAAATGTCAATGTCATTGTGACAAGCTCTTTGTTTAATGTATTCTTAAGCTGTGCTGTTGTTAGTGATTTTTAAAAGAAGAATAAATCAATCAGAACTTGACCACTGCACTTTCCCTTAGGGTTGCCCATCCTCTATCACTATCCAAAAATGGATTAATTTGGTAACGCAAATCAGTGCTCTTGGTTTGTCATTCCAGAGCATGCACCTTGTAACACTGCTGAGTTTTTGATTGGGTAGGGTTAAATGATATTAAGCTTTGACTTAAACTTTTTAAACTTAGACTAAGCACATTTTTCTGGAGGCCTTGAAGTTTTGATACAGTTCCATAGCTGAGAATATGCAGAAACAGCCTTTAAAAAGAAAACAGAGTTGCTTAATGGGATGTCTCTGTGTATTGATCTCAGCTACCACCTTACTTTGAATTGTGCACATGCAGAGTTTGGACTCATTAGGAGGTGGTAGCTTCTTGACATACCTTAAAGCAAATATTGAGAGATGTGAGGAGATGCTCCTGCAGCCCTCTGGGACTGGTAGGTTTGCTGCTCCTGGAGGTAAGCCATAAGAAGGCTTTCTCATTTAATAACTGAGACTTAAACATTTGTTTTTTGTATTACAAAGTTGTTTTTTCTTCAAATTGGAGCATTTGACTGGGTTACTAAGTGACTAAGTTTGATTTAATATGAGGTTCTGCTCTGTTAGCAACAAAAATAAACTAACACATGCCCACCCATATAAATACAACCTTAATTGCCAGTAAATCTACAGATGGGTGTGGGTGCCCTGCCACTGAATGTGACTACAAATGTATGTAATGCCTCAGATGAACCACTGATTTAGCATTATATAAACAGTGCGGACCTCTGTTGTTACATAATCTTAGGGGATTACAAGGCTGTGAGTAATATATTGACCTGAGAAGATAAGATTTGTAGTAAATTATTAAATCTCTCCATTATTGAATAATGCTAGATGTTGATTATTTTGTTTCCTTTGAGAAGTCTTGCTTTTTTTTCTCCCATCAAATAGAACAAACAAAAGGACAATGAAAAAGAAGGAGCTTCAAATTCAACAACTGAAGATGGACCTGGAGATGGTTTCACTATCTTGTCCTCCAAGAGCCTTGTGCCAGGACAAAAGGTAATAGAGAGCAGTAACAGGTTGGGGCTTAGCATGAAGGGAAGGATGCTTTTCTTTTAAACCAAAGCATTTCCAAAGTCAGCCTTTTTTTCTTCAAATTGTGATGTTAGAACATTAGTTTTCTAGCAATAACTTCCTCTGGAGCAAGCTCCCAAGTTGTGGGCATATTGCCAAATAATCTGGGCAGTGTGCAAATTAATTACTTAAAAGCTAAAAGCCAGAATCACATATACTGAACAGAATAAAATAACTGACCTCTGAAAGACTGAATCCAGCCTTCTTTCACTTCAGCTTTTTGGTATGAAAATGATTTTGCACTCAGATTACTATTTATTTTTCCCTCCCCCCTCATTATTATTTTTCAGCTTTCTCTGACACAGAGTGACATCAGTCATATTGGCTCCATGAAAGTAGAAGGCATTGTTCACCCTACAACTGCTGAAATAGACCTCAAGGAGGAAATAGGTGAGGCTCTGTTCATGCAGGAAAAAACACATCTAGAACTGGAACAGTAGCTGGTCTACTGGCTGCCTGCTGAGCTCCCATCCTGTTTCACCTGAATCTGCCCCTGGCCATAAAATATCAGTTACAGCTTCTGAAAATCAGGCTGGATCTGACTAGGTATAACAGGCTAATCACTAATTTATCTTGTTTTTAATGACAAGCAAAACACAGATAATTTGTTAAAGCACATGAGCAGCAAAGGTGTAAATAATTATTATTGAGGTGTTTATTGGCTTATTTTTACATTTGCATCTGAAAATTACATTGCAAAATTATATATTAATAGCACTTCTAACTATGACTTTCTTTGTAGGATATTACATAATTTAGAAATACTCATGTACAAAGCCTTACACTGCTCATGTGAAAAAAGGAAATACTATTATTACAAATACGGAAATTTAAGCAGGAGGGAGGTAAAAAGCTATTCAGTCAGTTGCATAGGGAGCACAGAATCTACTAGCAGGCTTTTGGATCATTGTTTTTTAGTCATCAAGACCTTCACTGGCATCCCAGCTATGTTTGTTTCAGCAAGTAGTAGGGTTTGTATGTTGAGTCCATTTTGGAGGCTGAAAATCTGAGTCCTGAAAATCCCACTCCATGCTATTTTAGCTATAAGTCAGAGTAAATAGCATTTTACAGATATTTATATTAAAGCAATTTCCAGTAACAGCATACAGGGCTCTTCAAAATCATGAAAAGTAAACTTTATCTGTGTCTAGGCAGAGTGGTGAACATAAACATCAGCTGCTGCTGATAGAGGGAGACAGGACAGTGTCCAGTGTACAGTGTTCTTTTAAATAATGTGGGCTTGTTTATCCACACCGATACTCTGAAGCCAAGGCCTTTTGCTCTGTGTCCTTGCAGGCAAGGCACTGGAAAAGGCAGGAGGGAAAGAGTTCTTGGAAACAGTGAAAGAGCTTCGCAAATCTCAAGGACCTTTAGAAGTTGCTGAAGGTAAAAAGGATACTCTGCTGTCTTTTGGACATGGCTCATCTTATATGTTCTTTTCTCTGGACATTCTGGTCTGTTCCTGGTGTTATGTGTCATCGTTTACGTGATGTAAATGTTTCTTCAAAGCTGTTGCTGATATGGGCAGCCTGCTGAGAGGGGAAAGAAAGGAAGAATAGGACACCTGTGTGCTGTGCACATTCTGTCTTTAGACTGATCAATTTGTCCATGGCAATTTCTGTCCATGGGAGTCCAAAAATTAAGGAAATCTTGTGCCATCTTTCCTACCCTGATTGTACTGCAGCCTTAGTGAGAATCAGAAACAGTTCTCAGCCTAACATATGAGGCATAAGAAAAATTAGTGATACTTTATAAATTATTCCTCTTTATGCATATTTGATTAACAGTATATAACCCAAATAATTACCTTACTTTGAACACAAATGAAGATGTGATATGATCTGCAGAACTGACACGCTTTTTGGAAGAGCAATTGCTCAGGCACTACAGCTACTTTATTAGGAGAGCTCCCTTCAAGGGTTAACACATTTGTAGCAGGGAATAGCTTGGGACCTGATTGTGCTTTCCTTTGTGGACAGATTAAACCAATTGAAGGTGTCTGGAAGACAGATGGAGAAAAGTTACAATATGCCTTATTTGGCTTAGTATCTCTATACCCAAGAAAATAAATGCTTTAAATAGTCTAGTTTTGGAAATTTCCTAATTGAGTTTTATAGTTTTATAATCTGAAATAATAGGGGAATTTTTATGCAGGATAATTTGCTTCACTTTCATATCAAGTCAAATTTATATGCCGTAAAATCAAAGTAAACTACTTTTCTCTGTCAACATCACTACCCAACTAGAAGATAGACTCCTTTTATGCTATTAAGACAGCTGGTTAAAATTTAAGTAGCACAGATCTCCTCTGTGCCTGCAACAGAATTCCTCTGTGATGGTGAACAAGTGAATACATCCAGGTTTTTCATCCATGGGCTAATTCCTTCCTGCACAGCTAATTTCGGAGTGTTTAACCTGAGATTACCAAGACCTAGACTTCCACTAGTGCTGATGGTGACAATTGCAACAAAAGCACACTGATGCCGTGCTGTGGACTCTGCAGGTCCTGGACAAATATTAGGCTTTCTGAAATATTAATCTGAGAGTCCTGATTGGGCATAACTGGTGGGGACAAATTTGATTTTCACGTCTTTGTCTGAAATTATCCAGCTGTGAAGTGAGTCTAAATATTACTCCCTAACACTCTGGAGCTGTAATGATGATGATGATGCAGGATATTTGTGAAAAGTACTCTGTGACAGCACTGCAGAAATGTCTGTGGGGATTACTGATACTGTGTTCAGGGTGAGGTTTTCGTACTTTGCATAAAACAAACCCAGAGGCTGTGCTGAATGAGAGAGCTAAAAACCATTATGGAGTAGCTGTGTGCTAACCAAATGAGCCCTGGGTTCTTTGGTCTCCAAAGAAATAATGATTGATCACAAAAGGAGTGATGAGACAGGTTATGATTGCAAGCGAGCTGCTGTGGTGTATTTTAATTCCAAATGTGTTCCTTTGGAGAGGTAATGTAATTAACAAGGTACTTTGGGTTGAGAGGTCATTGCAGGGTGGTTTCTGTTCCCAACTAAATGTTATATTTTCATTTGTGTTAGCTGCACTCACTCAATCTAGCGGCCTAGCAGCAAAGTTTGTCATCCACTGTCACATCCCACAGTGGGGATCAGACAAGTGTGAAGAGCAGCTCGAGGAGACTGTCAAGAACTGCTTAACAGCTGCAGAAGACAAGAAGTTGAAGTCTGTGGCTTTCCCCCCGTTTCCCAGTGGCAGGTAGGACTCCCTGTGTTGGGTAGCAGAGATGGAACTGGCTGTCAGAGCTGCTGCTGTGACAGAGAGGTGCCCTGTGCTCTGTGACCCTGCCTCTGCCGCTGCCATCTGACACTGTGCTGCTCCAGAGGAATCCAGCCTGAAGTGCAGTGTTTGCATGAAACTGCCAGAGAGCCTTTATAAAGAGAAATTAGCCAACCCCCAGGAGAGCTGAGTGGGCTTGCTGTGTTTTCTATTGCTAGGCAGTCATTTTCATTCCTCTGCACCACCTCGGGTTTTGTGTCCCTCCATTTTGCTGTGGGGAGTCTTATTAAACCCGCAGTTGTACTAACAAGATTATACCAGCATAATACTGAAGGCAGGTAACAGCAATGCCACCTGAGCTCTGTGGATGTGGGGTGTTCACTTAAGCCCTCCTGAGAACAGATATTTAAAAGACTCTTCACACAAAACTTTTCGTTCAGAAGAAAATCAGTTTTTCTCAAATGTAGTTCTGCTTTCAAAAGGGAAAACTATTAAACCAAGTGTGAAGCTACACATTTCTTTCTCCATAACTAGCAAGCAGAATGTGCTTGACTGAAAAATGGGAAATATTTATCTTTTTCTTCTTTTTTTCTTTTAAATTTCTTTTTAAAACAACAGTTTGTTGGTCTCTGATGACAAGAAATCTTACACAAGCGCTGCTAACTTCAGAAGTTGTTATTTTGTGTTAGAGTTCACATGTTTATATTTAATTTGAAATGTATATACTGATTTTGGTTGTAGTGCCCAAAGAGTAGATTACAGAGTACAGTCCAGTTGTGTTGGCCTGACAGTGAATAAAATGAAAGTAAAACTGCATTTGATCAGTGAAATCACCATATATCACTGAACACACGGGGGGTGAAAGTGCCATTTTTACACACTCTGCAAAGCAAAATAGTATTTTTATGGGTCAGGACAAAAGAATAAATAGAGGGACAGTGCAATTTTTAGTCAATTTTTTAATATACAGATGTTTTTGTTTATGGTTTTCAGTCAAAGCAAAATGTGATAAATTGTTTTAACAGTCTTTGATATAAAGTGCAACTTTCAAAAATGAACTGTAGCTTTTAATGCCAATAGAAAAAGTTTCTAGACTTCATGTCTTCTAAGACCATAGAACTAGAATAATCCATTCTTGGAGCATTAGTCTTAGTGCAGATTCTTCTGCTGCATTGTTCCATTTCACTTTCTCTTGCTCTTACAATTACTCCTCCTAAAAGAAAAAGAGAGTAAGTCTTACTGGGTGCTGCTGGTTTACATTTCATTTATCATAGGACCTCAAAATTTTCTGAAAACATGCAGTTTTTCAAATAGGACTTTCTGGTTTTGCTCTCATTTTAGTCTACCTACATGTCTGCACAGGAAATGCTGGGTTTGTGAGTAGATAAAGAACAATACTGTATCAGTTCTGTGAACTTTCATTTTCCTCTGTCCCATCTTAGGAACTGTGTAACTAATGTAACATTGCAATAGAGGGGATACCTCAGTTGTGCCAGATCTTTTTGATGGTTACAATATAAATATGATTGTAGGTTAGAGAATATTACCATCAAGAGGAGTGAATGAATGCATCTTAATTTGGCTTGGAGTTGTAATTTCAATTCTTTTCACAGGATTCCCAAGCAAAGTATTTTAATGACAGAGTGAGGAAGTCAGCTAAGTAGGTGATGTTTTGGGTTTGGGTTTTTTTTTTCAGTTTTCAGCTAAAAAAATAATAATTCTTTGAAATTTTTAGCCTGCCGAGGATGGCATGGAAAAGTTTAATTCTAAGGGCAAGCATTAAAAAAATGTTGTGTGGTCATAAGAAGTAGAAGCAGATGAAAACAGCAGCTATGCCAGCAAGGAAACTTAATTCAGCAGCAGGTGAATATTGCTACCAAAACCTTGGGGCTTGCCAAACTGCAGCTGGCACTATCTTAGCAGCCTGTGGCTGGACCAGCTCTGGCTTGTTCCTCTCAGCATCACTGCTCAACACTCACCCGCTCTCTTTTCTTCCCCGACCGCACAGAAACTGCTTCCCAAAACAGACGGCAGCCCAGGTGACCCTCAGAGCCATTTCCACCCATTTCGACGGCTCCAGCTCTTCCTCCTTGAAGAACATTTACTTTCTGCTCTTCGACAGTGAAAGTATTGGTATCTACGTGCAAGAAATGGCCAAGCTAGACACTAAGTAGCAATGGCAGCCAAATGAAACTTTATTTTTCAACAAACTTGAGTAGCATTAAAAGCATTAGAGGCGGGTTTTATTTTTTCAATGTGACGAGGAGGGGGAGTGGTAGTAGTGTGATGTGTTGTGACTTGATGGAGAGCTGTGATTAGAGATGAGAGGGATTTAGTCCGATTTCTTCATGCCATTTTTATCACCTTAAGCAATTGAGTTACCGTCTGTCTGCAGGAGTTTAGTGTCCCTTGTTACTTTAGTTTAGAAGTTTTTAAAGAGTAACCTCATTTTAGATTTGTAGTGATGATTTCTTCACACACACACACACACCCCCCACTTTAAAGAGAGCTCTTAAAAATGTTCTGCTCCCCTTTCCCCTCCCTTGAGGGTAGATGGTAAACTTCTGCCTTCAGCCCACAGAGAGGGGAAAAGGGCTTTAGAAGTGATGCATGAGGAGCTTCTGTTTTGCTTTCAACTCACAATAACCTCTGTAATTACTGAGAATATTTCATGGTGATTTTGTTTGTTTTATAAGAAAAAAAGAAAAAGATGTGTCAAGTGTGTTTATTATTATAAACCCTAATTTTGCTCTGGGAATTTCTCACCCTAAAAAGAAAAAAAAGAGGAAAAGAAAGGGAAAAAAAGTGGCAGCATCTGTAATTAAGTGCTTGCTGTATCACAACCAACAGCTTTTCTGACTGAAGTTTAGTGCTGTAAGTGACACAATTAAAGCTGCTGAGAAGATTTTGACACAAAGCTGCATTATATTCTGTTGAATTCCAGGCTTACCATATCCCCTTCCAGGTTTTAGGCAGGCATTACCTGGCAGCACTGTGAGCCATTCTCCCTGCAAGCTGCAGAGCAGATGCCAGATCTGTAAGAAGCAGGTCCTTCTTAGAAGAGCAAGAATAGAGAAAGCCAGGGGAAAAAACCAAAACAACAACACATAACAAACAAACCACAGAGATTCTGAAAACCACAGTGTTTATTGTTACAAATCAAGGTAAGCCAAGCTTCTTGCTCAGAGCTCTCTCAGTGGGGGCAGTAAAAGAAACATTTCTTCCTTGGTTTTTATCATGGGAACTTCTGTGCAGTTCATTTGGGAAATGCCTCCTTCCCCTTCACAGCAAGGCAGGCACCCCTTTTATGTGGCACGGTGACGGGTGGCTTGAGGAGGTGCTGCAGAGGACAGTATCAGTCAGTACAAGCAATAGAAGTGCACTCACCCTCTTCCAGTTGCTGTGCTCCTTGCAGGGTTGTTACTGGTGCCCTCCTAAGAGGGCATTGTCTGTCCCATCGTCTTCCAGCTCTTAGAGACGAACAGATCCCGGCTCTTGGCAATGGTCACCAGGAGACGTCCCACATAGCAACCACTCACCTGGCCCACACCATCATTCCTGCCCATGGAAAGCAGGAAGGTTAGTGACCCTGCAAAGATGATGTAGAGGTGTAAGTCAAGCAACTGTTGTCCAGCTCCCCTACCATCCACGTGGAACAACTTTCAGCAGAGTTCTGGTAAGTGTTCACATCAGTGTTCACAACCAAGAAGACCCATTACCCAACTAGATTTTTGAGACCAGATTGTTCAGTTTGTGTTTGTTTTAGTTTAAGGGGAGAAAGAAAGAAAAGGGAAGTCGTCTTATTCCTGGGATTTAACTGGACAGTGAGCAATTTTAAGAAAAGAAGTTTGATGAATAGCAGACTCCCACCAGTAGATTTATCAAGACATTAGTGAAGAAAGGACACATTGTGTGGTAGACTGACACAGGTAATTAATATATCTACACTGTGTCTTTGTCAAGGACTAAGATGAGGCCTGAGCTATAAGCTGACATAATCAGCCCCAATTGTGAGTTCCTTCACAGTGAATTCAGTGAGTTCAGAGTCCCATGCAAGTTAGACAGCTGTTCCTTGCAGAAAAGCAGCCCAGCACCTAAGGCCAGGTGCTCGGAGCTGACCTTACCTGGCTTGTAGGTTTTGAGAGGCTTCGCTGTCAGGCTGTTGATGATATTTGTCACCACGATGTTGGCGTGGAGCCCAGCGTGGTAGGCCATCTTGGGCTCTTTGAGATCTGCACAGTCCCCAATGGCATAGATGTTCTCGTAGCCTTCCAGCTGGAGGTGCTTGTTAACTTTCAGAGCACCATTACTTGCCATTTTGTCACCTGTTTTGCCAAACAGCAGGTTTTTAGAAGCAGCTTTGTGTTGCTTGGTGTGGCCCGAGACCCCAAAATGCTGCTGATGTAATTGACACAAAGTGAGGGGTTGTTTTTCACCCTCTTTTCTATGTGTCAGGGAAGAGATGCTTTTTGCCTTGCTGTAGTTAATCACTGCAGTCTCGTGCCATGCATCATCCTTTGATATTTCAGTGGAATCACCCCCGCAGGCTGTACACGGTTCATTCCCCACCTCACACCCCTCAAGCACCAGACACTGAAGAACTGTGTTGCTTCTCCCCACCCAGTGGTTTGGGTTTTCTCACTTACCAAATGCAGCAGCATACGCAGAAGAGTTAATCTTTATCCCTGTGCACAGCACTACCATGTCAACAACCACCTCGGTGCCCTTCTCTGTCCTTACTACCATGTCTTTCTGGAACTGGTTTGGCCTGAGGTTCTCCATGTCGCTGACCTTTTCACCTGTTGCAACAGAGAGCCCTGGGTCACAAACCTTCCCTAGGCTGTGGTTTCCAGCTAACCCAGAGAAACAGGAATTCGAGGGAGCCATGGGTAACCAAAAAAGTCAGAAAGAGGACATTAGGAGATCCTCTGGCTAAAGGAAGAGCAGCTTGTAGCTCTTCAGAGGCATCGTTAAGGACGTACTTAACAGGAGCCGGACTCCTTTCCTGAGGAGAATCTCTTTCACCTCCTGACGGACACTGGCTAGCAGCTCCACGTCAGCCAGTGCAGTCTTTGAGTGAATGAGGATGACCTGTTGGGGACAAAACAGCAAATGGGGACACAGGAACAGAACAGGACACACTGCGAGCAAGGTGGGAACAGCTATAGCTGGCCTCTCTCCACCCTGATTGATGCCTGCAAGAACAAGCCAGGAAGGGGCACCTAGTGCCACAGTCCTTGCTGTGGCTGGCTACAGGCTCAGTAACCGGATGTGCAGTCATCTCAGGTACCTCCAAGCAGCACCATCACAGAACAGTCTCAGAAACCAGGGTGAAGTTAATTGTGATGAAGACGCTCCTACCTCTTTGTCTGGGTACTCTGTTTTGATCTCGGCAGCCATCTCCACTCCAGCAGCACCACCTCCCACTACCAGAATGCGCTGAGATTTCTCAGTCTTCAAGAGAAAATTTGTGTTACAAGGGAACTGCAAATTGCAGGAAGCCAGAATACCTTCAGTCACACCATAGACTGTTGTGACACACAGCACAGGCCCAACAGCAATGATCCTCTTACTTCATTAAGAGGAAACAAGAAAGGAGTGCCCTTTGCACTCTTCCTGCCTACCCTGTAACACTGTTGAGCATTTCAGGTTTACCCTTATGCTAGAGAAGCCATGATGAGCTCCTTGTCCTGGCTGCTCTCTGTGGACACCATGGTCTCTCATGGTCCCTTTCTCTTAGACACAGCGGGCTCCAGATAGCCACAGTGGTATCTGGGACAGGGAGGCTGAACAAAGGCAGGCAGCACCTCGTAGGAGTTGATTCCTCACCTCTTTAACCATGTCTTCATAGGTCTGGATGGCACTTTCCATGTCAATGACTTGGTTGAACTTCCCAGGGAATGGCCCATCACTGCCTGTTGCAAGAATGAGATGGGAGTAGTGAAGCTCCTGGGGGGGGCAGAAGGTAGAATGGGATATTAGACACTTAAAAACAGAGCCTAGAACACAGTGGTTGCCTCCTAGGTATTGGTCACTAATTTCCTCATCTCAATCCCTTGGTGGTAACCAGGAAAGTACTTGTCACTGTCAGGAAATGACTTTAGGAAGAGACCTGGTCCAGGTGACACCAAGTAATTGTTCCTCAAGGTCTGAGAGAAGCATCATTCAGGTGAGCTGAGAGCTTTAAAGAAATTACCCTAAATTTACTGGGAATAACCTGATATTTTTGCTGGACACTCAGCTGGTTCCAGGGACTAACTTCTCTCCTTTACCCTCTTCTGAAAAGAGATGAGATGCTCTGGCTGGAAAAAGTGATTGATGCTGCTCCTCTTGTTTCTTCCTGCAGTTAAATAAGGATCTGAGCTCCAGGGTTAATAGTTGAGCTCTAAATCCAGGTCTGAGAATAAAAGCTCAGCTGAGCAGGAGATGGGGTTGGGTATTTACTGCACACCCACATCCCAGCACAGTTCTAGGCCACTTAGCTTGGCTGGAAGAGATGGTGCTGTGCAGGGAAAGATGCCAAGTTCTTCAGGAGGATGGAACGTACTCTGCTTAAGGTTGACTCCCTGCACTAGCAGGTGATCCCATAAGGCAGCCAGGTCATTGCAATACCCACCTCGCCATCACTGAGCAAGACTCGTTGCCTCCCAGGGTCTATGCCCACAACCTTGCCTTGTCGGAAGCTGTCCCCAAAGGTGACCGAATAGGAGATGAAAGTCTTCTTGGCAAATCCTGTGGGAAGACGAGACAATGGGAGAGCTCTCCTTCTGTGGAAGCTAACAACCCCTTCTTCTCTAACCCCCACCCATGCTGTCCTTGTTCAGACAAAAGCATGGCATGCATCTGGGACTGTGGGCTGGGCCTTTGCTGTGTGTTATCTCTGCCCAGCAAAGAGCTCCAGGACCTTTGCCTCAGATCAGGTGACACCCTGGGCTAGGTGGCTTTGTCTCTGCTCCTCATGTCTCCTGTACTGGTTCACCCATAACTGTTTCTGTGGTCCTGGCAATTTCAGGCTGGGTGTCAGAGGCTTTTTTCATGTAATCTGCCTCTCAGACCAAACTTTTGTTATCCTTTTGATGCTTGTTCCCAGCCTTGAATGTGACATTTTACCCCTAAATTCCCCAGTGACTGGAGTAATGGGATTGGCCCAGCCTCCAACTGAGGGCCCAGACAGGCCTGAGCAGCTCTCTGACAGAGTTTTATCATCCAGGGCTGAGCTGCTGAGCTGCTCCACATTTCAAGGGCCAGGTACAGAAAGTGACTGAGTCACCCCCTCCAGCTGCTGTTGCTTTTAGCTTAGTCACCTTCTAAACTCTTGAAATTAAAAAAAAAAAAAAGGGGGGGGGGGGGGGGGGGAGAAGGAGCAGTTTTTGCTCAGTTTTCCTAGCAGATGCACAATTAACTTAACCACAGACGGGCTGTGGGTCGTCCCGGAGCCAAGTATTTGTTTTCCAGGCGGAAAACATCAAGTCTTTCACCATCGCAGGGCGGAGGAGGCAGTGCGAGCACCCCGTTCCCTGCTGCTCCCCGCGTCCCTCCGCCGATCCCGGTGGGACAGGGGAGCTGCCCGCGCCCTTACCGCTCTCCACGGCGGCCCGGAGGGCGGCCACGTTGTGATGGAAAGCATCTCTCACGTCCACCAGGACGAAGGGGACGGCCCAGGACTTGAGCAGGCGGGCGGCCGCCGTCCCTCCGAAGCCGCCCCCGACCACCACGACCCGCACGGAGTCGTCCAGGGACAGGCGGGAGCCCATGGCGAGCGGGGCAGCTGCGGGCTGCCGGCGGAGCGCGGCGCAGGGGCTGTCCCGGGGCGCGCACGGCCTCCCCGGGCGGAGCTGCGGGCGGAGCTGTGCTCCTCGGCGCGGGGCTCCTCGGCGCGGGGCCGGCTCCCAGAGCTTCCAGAGCCGGCGCTGCCGGGCGGGAGAGCCGCGGGCGGGGAATGGCTCCTGCCTGGCAAGCACCGTGTCCGGAGCGCAGAGCGCTTCACCTGCCACCTGCCCCAGGCCCCTGTCAGAGACTCAAATAGTTCGTGCCTCAAACACTGATATAAAGTTTTGCTCATTATAACAAAAACTGTAAAAATAAGCTACAACCAAAGAAGCGTCCCTGAAGACACCTGACTGGGACTTTGGACTATAAATTAAACTACTAAGATTAGATAAAGGGAAAACCCATTCTTTAACCATCTCAGGCCTAGGAAAAAACAAACAAAGCTGAAGGAGAGGAATGCATCCACAAGAAAGCCAAACGCAGCAGAGATTCTTCCCTGGCTGAGTTTGGGGTGGGGGAGACCACAGCCCGCAGAAGCCAGGTTTACTCCCCCCAAAATGAGGAGGGGCAGGAGGTTTCGGGTGTAACCTCTGGTCAGAGGCAGTGAATACTCATCCTCCCTTACACAAACTAACCCAGCTGTGGAACCCCCAACCTCACAGGCCATATCCACAGGACATTCACGTTAGAGGCAGCTGAGGCAGTGTCATAAATCTATCAAAGACCCCCCGAAGTGCCCCCCCAGAGTCATTCCTGAAGCCTTGCACCAGAGGACTGCAGGTGATACAACAAACCTGGAGTCTGTTGTAAGAGACAATGGCAAACTCCCCCCCCAGAGGGGTGCCTGGGTTTTCCTACCTAGCCTGAGCGTGTATTAACCCATCGGATTCCATGCCTTCCGGGGGGACCTTCCCCACCAAGAAGACCAGCTGGAGAGGATCAATGGAACATTGTTGTGATCCACGGTGATATTTTCCTTATTCTGTCCCTGTCACTCTCTTTCTGTC
>VZTI01002404.1:573332-585439 GCA_013397865.1 Struthidea cinerea | reverse complement strand
TTTCTTTCTTTCTCTCTCTCTCTCCCACAATATTGTCACTGGCATATGGTCTCGTTTGCACCTTAATTTGGGCAGAGGCCTTTCTAAGAACTTCAGTAACTGGAATGTAACAGCCCCCCGCGTACACACCCCCGTGAGAGGGGAACCAAAGGCTTTACAAGCCAAGAGCTGTGCTCTAAGCTTCACAAGTCTGCAGGCTGGGTGAATAATGCTGCAGAGGATGGCCCACTCCACCCGAAGAAACAACCCCTTGCAGAGGGAAACAAAGATTACAGAATCACAGAATCAATTAGAAAAGACCTCTGAGATCATCGAATCCAACCTATGACCAAACACCACCATGTCAACCAGACCATGGCACTCAGTCTTTCCAGTCTCTCCTTAAACACCTCCAGGAATGGTGAATTCACCGCCTCTCTGAGCAGTTCATTCCAATGTCTAATCACCCTTTCTGTGAGGAAATTCCTGCTGATGTCCAACTTAAACAGAGAAAACATGTGTTTGATCTGAGTGGAGCAGGAAAGGGAGCCCAGAGACAGCTGTACAAGAGGGATGGAGGGAAGATCACAGAATCCCGGAACAATTGGGTAGGAAGGGACTTTAAAGACCATCTAGTTCCAACCTTCCCACCATGGTCAGGGACACGAGCTCAGCATCACCATGGTGGAGATAGTGGGACATAAAGAGGAGCAGGGAAGGGCTGAGGAGGTAGCAAAGGCCCCTGGAGAAGGGGCGTAGGGCGTGGAGAAGGTTGACAGTTTAAAGGACATCCAGATCGTGTTCTTCTGCAGCACGGAAGTTGCCCCGAAGACTTTCGGCTCCAGTGGCATTCTGGATAAATATAGCTGCTGGCCCTGTGGATAAAAATAGCTGCTGCACACACTGCGGTGCTGTGAGCTGGCAGAGCTGCCCCCACACTCCCCTGCTCCCCCCCTGCTCCTCATCCCTCCCTCAGCAAAACACAGCCCGGTGCCAAAACCCCCTCCCAGCAAAACTCCCTCCAAACTTGTGGGTGGGAGACGACGAAGGAATTTTCCTGGAAAAGCAGGGCCTGGACTCAGGATTGCCGCCAGAGGGTGCAGCCAGCTCGGCCGTGGGCACACGGGACGCGGTGTCCAAGTCCAGCGCACCCTTGCCTTGGCCGCAGGAGGGGCTCGGGAACTGGGAAAGGAGGGTGACAAAGGGGTCGAAAGCAGGGGGGGGACGTTCCTGCACCCCACACTCTTCAGCCTGGAAGAGAGCCAAGAGGGAGGGAGGGAACAGCCAACGATGGAGCCGGAGTGGCGAAGGTCCTTGATGGGAAGGGCCGTGGCTCCACTGAAATACAACCAGGGTAGGTTGGTGCTATTTGTTACACAGGACTCAGCTGGAAATGCTAAAATTTTCAATAGGAGAAAAATAATTTTGAATAATCTGTGCAATATAAACCCTTCACAGCTGCTGAACAGAGAGGCACCTGTCCTGGCCAGGAGATCCAGGAGCTATGAATGTCCAGAGGCTGGGAAACATCCCCAGGGTAGCAGTGCTCCAGGTCTGCTTCCTGTCGTTTTTCCTGGTGCTGGCATGGTACCTCTGTGAGGAGGCTGCTGGAAGAGCCTGGCAATGAATGACTAGCTGTCAAAATCTCTAATTTTTTTTTTGGCTCTGACTTTTTAGTTTTTGTACTCAGAGTTTGAATTAGGACGCAGAGAGGTGAAGAGTTGTTCTTCTAATTTGATTGTTTATTATTTTCTTATTTATGGTACAGCTGCACAGAATGTGCTTCTTAGTTGGCAAGGTGGAAAATGGTGAAAATGGCCCCTGAGTGCTACTTTCAAGGTCTTTTATACTCTAATTTACCCAATTACAGATTACTAAGTATTATGTTTTTACTTAAAATCCAATGAATATCTATACATGACCCGCAGTGTGGATTTCTTGAACCAATACCAGAAAACTCACGTTGATGAAGAAGAAAGAAGTACAAATTCACACCCAAAATCATCAATTTTGTAACACACACACACACACACATATATATACTACTATATTCCATACCTAAAACCCAGGATTCCAACATCTGGCTTTGGGAAAGCACAATTCAGAGCAAAATTTGTAAAAAACCAAACACATCTCCACTTCTAAAGGGATGAACTCTGCAAGTTAAATCCACTTTAAGCTCTTCCCTCAAATTACATGGACAGGCTTGCTTGGCACTGCTTGTGGCACCCGTCCCAGTCCTGGCAGGGTTGTCTTTACCTGTATAAGTTCCTCAGCATTTCATCCTGCTGGAACAAAGCTGGATCAAAGGCCCATTCCTAGCAGATGAGGACGCTGGGCATGAATTACCACTTCCCAAGTGCTGCTGCCCTATCGCCATTCCTCTGCACTTTTGTGCCCAGCTCTGTCTTTTCCAGAGGTAGTTTTGGGCTTTTCATGCCAGGCATTTGCCTGTATTTTACAGCACGTACCCACTGCTGGGAGCAATCCATTACTCCAGGAGTACTCTGCTAACTTCCCCTGTCACCTGGTGTTTTCCCCCTCCAGGTATATGAGGGCTTCCATCAGGTGAATCCGGTTGGACAACAGATCAGGGCAACCTTTCAAAAAGAGGGGGGAAAAGTCTTCTGGGCCAGTGAGTTGGAGATGCATGAACAAGCAAGAAAAGGTCAATGCCAAAAAGAGTGCCCAGAGCAAAGAGGGAGGGTAAAAGGAGCCTTTGTGAAAACCTCACAGGCAAACAGGAAGAAACTCGAAATGCCCAAAGCTGTGGGCAGAGGGAGCATTCCGTGCACAGGTGAGGTCTCAGGTTTGGCAAGTGGGTTGTTTTGATGACATTTCTCCAGCTGGCTGCAGGCAGGTGGTGAAAGCTGGTCAGCTTCAGAGAGGGGATTGTCTCCTGCTGGTGGTCGGTGGGGCAGAGGCAGGTGGGCAGGCCCAGGGCAGTGATTGGCCTGCCCTGCCCTGTTCCAGGCTCCCTGGACTTTTCCTCACAGCTGCCCCATGGACCAAACTCTCCCTGTGGGATGGCAGGGGTCCAGTGGAAAGGAAGAGGTGTAGGGAAGGGGCTCTGTGAGGCGGTCCTGCCCCAGTTTGCCATGCTGAGACAGGCAGCATGGGTATATATACCTGTCTGTGAGTCCTCTCCTCATCAGGTTTGATCCAACATCATCCAGAACTAAGAGACATCCCTCTAAGCATGATTAATCCAAGGATGGATACAACGGTGCTGCCTGGGGAGACTTTAGGATGCCACGAGGTCCCCTGCTCTGCACTCACCCAAACCCCTGTAAGCCTCTGCATCTTTGTCCTGCCCACATCGACCATCAGGGCAGTTTGGCCTCCGTAACTTTGTAATAGCCCAGACAGGCTGGAAGAGGGATAACATTCCTCCCTTCACCCTCCTCTAGAGAGCAGCTCTTCCACCTGGGCCAGGCTGAAGGCCCTATCCTTCTTTGCCAAGCCTGAGCTGCTGGAGACTCTGTTTCTGGCTCACAGCCATCTCTGCAAAACCCCAAATCCTCTCCTGTATCAGCAGCCTCACGCACCACATTCCCTCTGCCCACAGAAATGTCCTGCACATCATCCTGTGACAGCCCCAGTGGCACCAGTGTGGCTGCAGCTCTCTAGCTATGCCCCTGGAGGCTCTGCTTCAGGGAAAGAAGGATTTTGAGTCTCTCAGGGATGAGGGGTTGCTCTAGACAAACTGCCTGGCCCATCCTTGCCCCATAGATCCCCATTTTGCCTGGGTGAGCTGGTTGCCCCCACATGCCAGGGAGCTCTGCTTCAGCCAAGGTGGAACCGTGTCAGTTCAGGGCAAAGAATCACCTGGAAAAGCCAATTCAGACAGTTCCTGGCTGCTTTTAAACACCAACACTGGCTATTTTATACCTTATACATAAAAATCTACTTTTAGCAGAAATCAACAAGGCCCCATTTACATTTATTCTCCCCCCAACAAACCTCATTTTTCATTTCCAGTTTTTCAGTGGCTTGAGAAGACAAGCTGCTTCCCATGGATGACAGCACCAAAATCACCCTATTTTGGTCAGGCTGGACCAGTCACTTGTATTTATAGGCAACATATCTGTACATGCCAGCCCATAAATTGGTCATAGATCTCACCCAGAAAAGGGTGGGAAAACCCCAAGGGTGAAATGCAACGGTCTCTGCAGTTAAGGTGATCTTTGTATCCATGAGAAGAGCCATGGGGAGCTGGTATCTCCCTCCACTCCACCCCACCCCACCCCAGGCCTGTGCCACAATGTTGTTCTCTTTCCTGGGATCACAGTGTGCTCTGTGCCAAGGTGCTCCCCAGCTCCTCTTTTCCTGCACGATGCAGCAGGATGAGTCAGCTAGGCTCAGTGTGCTGTGGTGACAGGCTTCATCTCACCTGCCATCGCCATCTACAAATTGGGGCTCATCCCAAGGCAAGTTTTGGGGAACCGGGGGTGGCCAGGCTCATGTCAGGCCCTGGCACAGGGTGAGCAGGGAGCAAGCACGGGCTGTTCTTCCCCTTGGAGGAAACCTCAGCTCAAACAGCTCCTGCAACTGCCTTTGGGTTCTGTGCCATGCAGACCTTCCCTACCCCTCCAGAGCCAAGCATACAGCCAACATTGGGAATTTTACAAGAATGCCATTTTGTGGGAATTCATCCCTTATTGTGCTGTGATCCAGGCAGGTGCAACAAGAAGCTTTATCAGCTTTATTCATGTCAGCTGCCTGGCTATAAGTATTGCAGGGATCTCCCTGGAAATTCTCTGGCTCCTGCAGCAGCGGAGCCCACAGATTGACAGTGTGGTGGCACCTTTTTTTACGGCATAACATGGTTTGTGGCATTAATCCTTGTGGAGTGGTAGAGAAGCATAAAGGATGTCAGTGGCTGGGGTTTCTTTAGGAAAAGGGAGAGGGCTTGAGCAAGCTCCTTTGCTCTTGGGGCAGCTTTTGAGAAAGAGCAGCTTTCACTCCCAATGTGGGGAGTTTTCTTCCCCTTGCCCCCCAGATTTCATTACAGTGAAAGCAGAGCATAGAATAAAACTGTGTCCTTAAAAAATGGGCCTCACAGACAGGCAGCCTTTGTCCGAAGGTGTAATTACAGGATAAATATGGGATGCAGACCAAGAAATGCAGTCTGGTCAGGCATGCAGTCTCTTAGAAAAACACAACAGAAAACAAGGTTGTCATTTAATGCTGAAATGTCCACATGTGCTGCAGCCCTCGTGGGTCCCTCGCTGGCTCATGGGTCTCCCCACTGACCCGGTGTTTGGATGTTTGGATGGTGCAGCTGTAGCCATGGACCAGCTCCCTGCAGGAACCACACCGAGCCCCACGATGGAGAGGGTAGATCTGGCCTCCAGCAGAAGCCAGCAGGGCTGGCTGAGGGTGAGGGCGGGCAATTGTGGGGCTGATGGGTTTCCTTCCCTCCAGCCCCTGTGCAGAAATCCCATCTGATAGTGCTGTGAGGAGACATGTGGGATTAGCTCATCCGATCCCATTAAATGGAGCTGGAACAAGTGAGGGGAAGGGAATGGGGGGTCAGGGCAGCTGGCAGAGCAGCCACCACTTCTGCAGTTTGGGACAAACCTCATGCCAGGCTGGAAAAAGGCCTTTTTGTGGATTTCCATGGACCAGCCTGGTGGCTTGGCTTCATGGCCCAGCAGGGCCACCTGGGTGTTAAACTGCAGGGCATCTAAGGTGGCATTTCAGAGACTTGCCCACCTTGACTGCTCTCTTACTTGGCACCAGCAGCTTCTGCCTCAAGCAAGGACTGCCTCTCCACAGCAAGCCCAGCCATGCCAGCATGGCCCCAGCCAGCCCTGAGTGCTCTGAGAGGGAGGCAGAGAAACAGCGGGATGTACCTCCCGTCCAAAGTCAACTCCAGATTAGACTGGCAGGAGGGAATCATTTCCCAGAAAGATCGCATTTAGAGGGGAATAGCACATCCATCATTTGTTAAAGCTCTCGCTGGTGCTACACCATCTCGTGTCACCTGCAATGACCCCAAGGAGAAGCGGCTGTGGCTTCCCACGGGACGCGTGTCCCTTTGCTGTTCTGGGCTACTTGTGGAAAAGGTCCCTCTGGTGACAATTAGCATCACCACAATGTTCCTGAATTCCCCCCAAAGCACAGCTGTGGCAGGCTGGGAGGTGAGCCTGGAGGCAGTACAGCTGCAGGTTGGGGTTTTTCATTTGCTTATTTTAAACCAAGCTTTAGTACTGTTTTATTTCTGAAAGCTTAGATCTTTTGAAAAGAGGATTGATTTTTTTGGGGTTGTTTTGTTTTTTATTTTTTGTTGGGTTTTTTATTGGTATCTATGAGAAAGGGTGAGGCTGCATCCATTCTAGCTCCTGGTGTGGGCTTCCTACGTGATCCGGCTGGACGCAGGTATGTCCTTGCTCTAAGGCATTGTCTTGCTGGGACTTTCCCAATGCGTGCTTTTCCTCCCAAATCCATGCCTTTCATCCTCTAGGGAAAGAGCCAGGCAAGACCTGGCAGCAGCCAGAGCAGGGTGAGCAGGAGGCCCCTCTTGTGGGGGGACAAACCTCCCCCCAGCCAGCTCAGGGGGAATTCAGCTGCTCCAGTCTCGATAGGAGCCGTGTTCCCTATGGCTTCCCGACGCGCCTGGCACCGGGCGGGAGTCTGTTGGTTTAATGGGAACAATTAGCCCCGCGGAAATCTGCATGGGTCGGGGACATGTTTTCTCTCTGTCCTGTGACGTTTTTGACGGGAAGCTGGAGGGTGTCCAGGAACAAACGCTTATGCTGGGCTAGCAGTGGCAGGCTGGAGCCCGCCGGGGCTGAGGCAGCGCAGGTGAGAACGGGCGGCTGTCGCCGTCCCCTCTGGCCTCGGCTCAGCCCAACTCCCAGTCCCCTTGCCGCTTGTTTTCCGTGTGCCTGGATTTGCCTGTCCTTGCCCCCTGAACCCGGCTTTCCAAGCCCCGAAGCGCCTCTAACCATGGTGGGATGGGAGGGGGATACTGGGCACTCCCCAATGTCCTCTCTTGGGCTGTGGCACCTCAGTAGCTGCTCACCCCTCATGCTGTTTCCCAAGCAATTACCCTAAAATTTCTTTTCTCTGCAAAAGCCAACCTAGTGGTGCTTTTCCAGAGGCATTTACCAGTAACCTGCGTCTGGCTGTGTTCCCCCTCATGCTGGCTGAGCTCTGTGGGCTTTTCCCAGCGCGCAGCTGCGGAATATCCATCTGACCTCAGTGACCCTGCTGCTTTCCCAGCAGGAAGCCTCCGAACAAAACCCGATTCACTCAGCAGCCCCAGGGCTGCTTGCGATGCCGAGAGCGGCGCGTGAGGCGGGGAGGAGGATGACGCTGTCCATCGCCCGTGAGCGATGAGAGTATGCCAAAAAATCCCCACTTTCGTGCCCTTTCCCCATCCAGCTGGCACCGAGCACCCTGAAATCACACCTTGAAGCCAGATGCCTCCCGGCCCTGCACGGAAAACCTCCGCAGCCGGGGCGGGCGGGCGGATGGCTGCCCGGGGCTCCGGCGTGGCTGCTCCCCGCCGGCCGGCCCCGCGCTCCTCAATGCCGCCTCTGTTCTCCCTCTTGGGTCAAAAACGCAGCTTTTGTGAGCTCAGCCCAGCCGCAGCCCGTCGCCGGAGCCCCAGCGCGTTCCTCCCGGCCGGCAAAGCGCAGCCCAGCTGTGGCCAGCCGCCGCCTCGTTTCATTTATTTATTTTTGCTTTTGGTCAACAGCTCTAGTTGGGGAGAAGGAGACATGTGGCTGCTGGGACCCCTCAGGACTCCTAGGCAAGCCTTAGGTGGAGACAACCACTCTCCACCAAAATGCTTGGCTTCTCTCTCAGGCGGCTGCCATAACCCAAAATACTTGGGGGAGAAAAAAAATGAGCTACAACAGAGGGCTAAAAATAGGCATTTTAATTAACGAAACGTGAATTGGAGGGGGCAGCTTGGCACTGGGTCAACGTCTGCACATGGCAAACACCCTGAAACTCCCTGGGCCTCTACCAGGTTTGGTCACCCACCAGTGCTGTTGGCAGGTATTTCTGGCAGAGGACACTCACCAATACTAAGAGACAGGAGATGCTTTGGACTCTGTGCTGGTGGTTTTGTTTTTAATCAAGTAAGTCTGTCCGTCCTTCAGCACCACTGAAGTTCGCAGTCACTGCTGCATGGGGGCTGGGGGGGTTACAGCCCGTCTCCTGGGGACTCTCCAGAGATCATACAGAAGGACACGTGGTGGTCTCCCACCAAAACGTGACCTCTCTTCTGGGTATCTCTCTTTGTGCTATGTTGTGCTGCTCTGATTTTTGGGCTTAGATCCTTGACCAGCCTCCCCCTCCTTTTCACATCATAAATAAATAAATTCACCTGGTATGCAAATACACAGGAAAAAAGGAAAAAGACCCAAACCTCCAAAACCAAGTTTGAAGAGCACCAAACTATAAAGTCACCTCATTTTGTTGCAGCCCAAGTGCCATCCAGGGCTCTGTGGGCAGTTTCCAGTCTGTGCTGGTGTATGAAGGCACTAAACCAGTAAGGTCACTAGGGTCTGGGTGCTCACTGGCACCACAGGGATTTTGTCCTTGCCCCATCCCAGCTGGCATGGGGGTAGCAAGGCAGAGGTGCTTGGTCCTGCTCCCCTCTGCTTGGCCTCACCCTCTTCTTCCTCAGTGCAGCTCCCGAGCTGGGGAGGTGGCCCTGGTACCAACCCCACCACCCCTCACCCTTACCACTTCTCCATTCCCGGAGAAATTGTGTAATTGAGGCTCTGCAGGACCCTGGGGCCAGCTCTGCCAGGATGCTCCGGCTCCTGGGGCTGCCGTCTGGCAGCAGCGAGGAGCAATTTCGGGAGCAGGGACCCCCAGGTCGTCTCCGGACCGGCCGGGAGCACGGCCGCAGCCCCTCGTTCCACCCTGCCGCTGTCCCCCCGCGCTGTTACGTGACCCAGGCGGGCTCTGCCTCCTCCAGCAGGCTGAAGGAGCGGTTGGCCAGCGCCGCGGGGCTGCTGGCCAGCTTGTAGCCGAAGAGCTGCATGGCTGGGGCGCAGGCGTCCTGCACCACCTGCGCCAGCTTGAAGGGCATGCTGAACCGCCACTTGTCGAACTGCTCCGAGGAGTTCTTGCACGTGGAGTAGACGCCGTTGCTGTCGCGGGGCGCCTGCGTGTTTTTGCCGATCCACTCCTCCACCTGCGGGGTGAGGGGCAGCCCGGCGAAGCGGTACATCTCCCGCGCCTTCCGCAGCGGCGCCCGCGCCACGTCCTCGTAGCGCACCAGCATGTAGCGGCCCCGCAGCCAGCCCGGCCGCCGCAGCCCCAGCTCCGCCGACACCCGGATGCTCTCGCAGTTGCCCCGCAGCCGCTGCACCTCCTCCTCACGCAGGGGAGCCTCCCCTTCGGACGCCCACTTCTTCCAGGTCTCGTACTTGCCGGAGAAGGCCACCATGCGTGAGGCCAGGACGGCGCGGGGGTCCCGCACCAGCTGGATGATGCGCAGGTCCAGCCGAGGGTCCTCCACCAGCGGCTGCAAGAACTCCAGCTGCCGGATGCGCACCGTCTTTAGGGCCACGTGCTGCTTGCGCCGGCACGCCTCGGCCGCCAGCGTGATGTTGAGGGGGCCGCAGCGGCGGTTCTTGCAGTAATACTTCTCAAAGACTTTCTTGGTGCTGGGTGTGCAGACAGGCTCCTCGCAGAGTGAGTGGCTGGAGCCCCGCCGAAACAAGAAGGGCGTCAGGTGGCCCTCGGGGGCTGGTGAGATGAAGTTCTCTAAAATGTAGAGGTCGCAGAGGAGGAGCTGCTTGAGGACATCTCGGTAAACGAGGGCTGAGCCCACCGCGCTGGCTCCCCCCGGCAGAAAGGTCACTGTCTTCTCAACATGCCAGAGGGGCTCGAAGAGGTAGAAGATGCTGCCTTGCTGGTTGAAGAACTCCCCAACGAAAGAGGAGCCAGTGCGGGTGGTAGCCATCAGCAGAACGTGCCTCCGTGGCCCGGGATCCCCGTCACCTGCCAGCTGCAGGGTGATGTTGTACAGGTGGGACCTCAGCTGGGAGAAGGCAGCGTCCAGCTCCTGCAGTGAGGCCAGGGAGCCGTTCTCGGGTGGTGCTGGGCTGACCTCTGTGCCGTTGGCCTCTGCCAGTGCCTGCGGGGACTGCTTCAGCTTGTCTGATACCCTGCGGGGAGACCCAGCCCAGCCTGGAGGACAGCAGGACCACCCTGCATCCCAGCGGGGGATTTGGGGGGCTCCCGCTGCACAGGAGCTCGGGACTGGGGGAGAGAGGCTGCAAAGCATGGGGTGGCTCGGATACTCGCTCCCTACCTGGAGATGAAGTTGTTCTCCTTCTCGATGATGACGAGGCTGATGACGAAGACCAGCAGGATGGCGTACTTACTCTTCATCTTCAAGCAGTGCAGCAGCTCCCGGATATCCTGGGGTAAAGCGCGTCGGATCTCCATGGGAAACACACGCGGGTCCTTCCTGCACCCTGGGAAGTTGTCTTGGGCTTAGGGCCTTGCCAGCCCTGCCTGTGGGGAGAAGAAGGGTCAGCATGGCAATGGTTCCCTGCAGGCAGGGTCAGAGACTGACAAAGGCTTGACAAAAGCAGTAAAAACGGGCACTAAAAGAGCACTAAAAAAGCTACTCCCTACTGCTCCAGCCCATCCCCGAGGATCAGCTGCCCGAATGCCCCATCGGTTGCTCCCCCTCCTTCCCAAAATATATCTGCCCGACAGGACCCCTTCCCACGTGTTCACCAGCCGCCCCTGCCCATCCTGAAACCCAATCCCTGTCACCCGACAGCTGCCTACTCCACGCTGGCAAAAACCTGCTGCTGGCAGCGAGGGAGCCCCTGGATCATCCCGATCTTTGGCGCACTGTGGCTCCCAGCCTCTGGAAAGGGGAGGTTTGGAGGCTCCGCTGTAGGGCCCCAGTGTGGGGCTGAGCAGCTTCCGCCTTCCCCCAGCATGGCAACAGCAGCTGCTGAGCCTCGAAAATGAAACCCAGAGAGTTTTCAGGAACGACGGCGGGCTGGAAAACGCTGCTGCTGCCAGTCCCCCTCGGGTAGTAGAATGCTCCGGGGAAGGTTTTTCCCAAAAAAGAAAAAAACCCCAAATGACGCAGCTGCTTGGTGTGGGATGCAAAACCAGGAGACTTGGCATCCCCGCCCAGCAGAAAAGACCCGCCCCCCAGTCTGTCCTTCAGCGCTTGACTCGGGGTGTTGGTGGAAACCGCTCTGAGTTGCACCAAACCCACGTCCCAGAAGGAGATTTTGGGGCCCAAAGCTGCTGTTTCTGGCTCTGGGCCAGGTCGCCAGTGTGCAGATTTAAATCCCTAGGCCTTGCTGGCACCTGCTACCTGCCTGCTGGCTCGCGTGCCTGGTGCCCGGCCGGCCGCGTGTGTGACGCGGTTTGCTCGTCCCTCTTTCTTGGCCAGACTTTCGGTGACTCAGGGAAAGTCTATTTAGCTTTGACTTGGCTGCACCAGTGCAGCCCCGGCAGCCCGTCCCACCCCTGCTTTTGGGGTGAAGGAGGGGAGCCAGGCAGAGCCCCATCCTTTGAGGGGCCCCGGGGTTTGCTGGAGGGGAGATGCCCTGGCCAAGCCTCGGTATCTGCAGCCCTCGGCAGAGCGTGGAGTGGGGAAGCTCTGCCAGGCATTGCGTCATGTCCCAACCCCTTCCGCATCGTGCTCGGCCAAAATCTGCATTTTTTAGTGTTGCTCGCTGTATGCCCCTCCCGCTGGGAAGGAGGGAGCATGGGCAGGAGGGGTGGGATGTGCCCTGTGGCCAGGGCAGCACCCCAGCCTGTCAGGTTCCCAGCCCTCTCTGTGTGAGGACCACGAATTTCCCTGTTTCAGCAAACCACGCAGCTCCCGAGGCTTGGCTTCCAGCCATCTCCTTTCCAGGAAAACCTTCTAAAAAGAGGCATCCGCACCCACGCACCCAGGAAACTCAGGATTTAGTAGGATGTAGGGCCTCTGGAGAGCCCTGCAGCCCCAGAGCCCTCCCACTGTGGTCCCCCAGCTCCCCCTTTCAGCAAGCGGCACCGAGATTCCCGTGTCTGTGTGTGTGTCTGTGTGCGTGTCTGTGTCTGTGTGTCTGTCTGTGTCTGTCTGTGTGTGTGTGTGTGTCTGTCTGTGTGTGTGTCTGTGTGTGTGTGTCTGT
>VZTI01002404.1:522522-566558 GCA_013397865.1 Struthidea cinerea | reverse complement strand
GGGGAGCGGGCCGTCCTTCCTTCCTTCCGTCCGTCCTTCCTTCCTTCCTTCCTTCCTTCCTTCCTTCCTTCCTTCCTTCCTTCCTTCCTTCCTTCCTCTTTTCCCAGTTTTAGTGGGCACCCAGTGGTTCTGCAATCCAGCTGCAGATAGGCAGGATAACTCTGATAACTCCAGGGCTCTGGCTTCTGCAGCATTGCTGATGGAGCTGGGGTGAAGGGCAGTGTCTCAGAAACTCTGCCTAAATGAGGCAAACCCAGGGCTGGCAGGATCAGGCCTGTGTAGGCTGTCAGCTTGATCATGTCATAAAAGAGTGGATAAGTCTGGCTGGCCGCACACCGCAGGAGTTTTGTGGGGTTTTGAGACATGGCAAAGCATTTTTAAGCTCCTCGCTTGTTATTTCAACTGGAACAGGGCATTCTGCCTCGGATTTTGTGGGCAAAGATCTTGGCAAAAATACAACCCTAACATGTAAATAATTTTGAGATGAGGGCAGTTGAACACTCACGCTAGCGGGGTGTCCCTGACTTTGTAGGATGCTTTTGTGGTGGTCCCAGAGGGTGGCAGGAGCAGAGGAGGGACCTTCCCCTGCTGTGGGGCACAGCCTGAGCCCGGGCTGTGCTCCCTGCCTGCTCTGCATGCACACGGGGGCTCGGGACGGAGATCACCTTCCTGCTTCATCAATAAGTAAAGCTGGCACGGGGAGGAACAAAGTGTCTCCTCCACCCCTCAAATTGCCGAGAGAGGCGGCGGGAGAGGCAGGGAGTTGTGTTTCCTCCGCCCTTCACTAGCTGCGGGATCACATTCCCTTCATCCCCCATTCCTCACCCCAGGGATAACAGAGCCGCTTCTCCTCGCTCCCTGTGTTGCACATGGGCGTGTACACGCGTGCGGGAGGAGGCAAAGGAGCAGTCCCCAGAATGACATCAGGAGCAAGGAAAGGGCGACGTGTCACTATAGCAACCAGGATGCTCTGAGTTTTTGGGGAACAAAGGCATCTGCTGCTGGTTTTATGCCCTCAGTTCAAGCTGATGATGTGGCAGTGACCGGGTCGGGCTTCAGTTTAAAAAAGCCTCTACTGGTTTTTCCTCTGTTATCACCAGGGCAGCATCTGCCTATGACATTGGCATGATAAAAAGCATTATCCCATCTCGCAGGATCCGTTTGAACAATTTGGGTATAAAATAGAGGTAATTAGTTGGTTTTTGGGTGGTAAAATCTACTTAATCTGTAGGAGACAAAATGGGGGTGGTGGTGGAAATTTAGTCTGTAGGGAAGAGAATGATTCGAGGTAAAAATGAGGTGATCAACAGGTGTAGAGAAAATTTTGGCTAGAAAACTTTAGGTAGTCTGTAAGGCACAGCAAATATTTTGGGGGTAAGATCTGAGATGACAGAATGACATTTTTTGTGATAATCTAGAGGTAACCATAGGGGTTTTTTTTAGTGGTAAAATGTAGGCAATCTGTAGGGGAGAGAATGAACATTTTGGGGCTAAGATGGAGGTAGTCAGAGGGTTCTTTTGGTTGTAAAATCTGTGCTAATCCGTAGAGGACAAAATGAATTTTGGGGGGCTAAATGTGAGGTAATCTGTAGGGGACTAAATCTTCATCACAGATTATTTCACAATATCATCCTTTCAGTTTTAAAAACATTTAACTCAATGAGCAGTAGCACTGATCCATATCCCAAACCACTTCCACCTTTTTTTAAACACCAGTGGCTCCATCTGCTGGGAGCAGAAAGTGGAAACGATGCAAAATAAATGCAGGGAGGAATCAGGGAGTTGCAGAGCAGTTTGGGTTGGAAGGGACCTTTGGGATCATCTCATTCCACTCCCCTGCCATGGGCAGGGGCACCTTCCACTATCCCAGGTAGCTCCAAGCCCCATCCAGCTTGGCCTTGAACCCTTCCAGGGATGGGGCAGCCACAGCTTCTCTGGGCAGCCTGTGCAAGGGCCTCACAGGGAAGAATTTCTTCCTAACACCCGATTTTTCCTTTTTTTTTTTTTTTTTCTCTGCGAAAGTGGGCTGTGACAAGGAAATTGGCTCCAACGAGATCAAAGCTCAGTGCGGGGTCCGTGGCGGGGATGACTCCCAGCGCTGGACAGTGAAGGGGACCTCCAGCCGCCCTCCCCCGCACCCCGGCCGAGCGTCCGCAGCACAGGGCGGGGCGGGCGCGGCTCTGCCGGCAGGGCCGGGGCGGGCACAGGCGTCAGGGGCCCCAGGACATTGGAGCCCCGGCGGTCGCCCCCCGCCCCATTTACTCGTTCAGAGCGCGGGATGGGGCGGCAGCGGCAGGGTCCAGATGAGGCGTGGGTGTTCGATCCCCCGTTCCGTATCTTCCTCTACCCCTCCTACTTTCCTTCTCCCTTCCCCCCAGGTCCCGTAATCCCTGCCTCCGCACGACCCCGTCTCCCCCTTCCCCCTCCAGCATCCCCTCTGGACTCCATCCTCCGGCCAGGGGCCCAAGGGCTGGTGGGTGGCACTAGGGGAGAGGGGCACTGCCCTCCAGGACAGTCTCTAGTCATGGTGCCTAACTGTACTGTCTGCTACTGATTACCTCATTTTACTTCAAGTGTTCATTCTCTACCCTACAGGTGACCCCAGCTTTTCCCTCCAAAAATGTCCCCTACAGTCACCAACACCAGCTCCACTTTTTGCCCTGCCAAGGCAGCAGCTCCCTGACCCACTTCAATCACATCAAAGCCTCAAATAGTTCCTTTTGGGGATGGTGAAAACCTACATCCTAAGAAGGAGAGGACATATAATTCTGTGTTTATTAAGCATAAGACAACTGGGACTTGCTTTCTTCCCATGGGTAAATGGAAGGACCAAGATTTACTTTGTAATCTTTAGAATCAGAATGGTTTGGGTTGGAAAAACCCTAGAAGATCACCCAGTTCCAACCACGGAATCTATTTTTCCCCTCTATTATCTAAAGCCCTTTGACCTGGTAAGAGTTAAAAGCAAATCTCCTGATCCTCAGGGAACAGGCTAACTTGCACTTTCCTTTGGCATAATAAAGCATTGCTATTTCTGCACCTTTTTGAGTCTCCAAAGCTTGTTTAAAACAAAATGCCTCATGTGGATGCTGAGTGTGAGAACAGGAAACCCCAAAGGATCCAATTTATTGGCAGAAGACTTTACAATTCCTACTCTTTTCCTTTTCCCAAAGGAAATTCCCCGTGGATCATAAACAATAACAATTTCCCCCCACCCTCTAAAGAGGGAGCAGGTTCATCTCAGTGCCAGGGTGTGGGTGTATCACCCCGGAGCTGGGAGCAGGGTGTGTATGGGTGTGTGCACAGCCATCCCAGAGCCTCCAGTCTCCCACAACCTGGCCTTCCCAAGGAAAGCACTTTAATGAGAGCTCTAATGACTCCCTGGCTATGGGCTGGTATCAGGAAGGTGACAGTGTGAAAATCCTCGTGGTCTTCCAAGGGCTGAATGCCATTTTTAATCACTGACCCACCTGTCCTCGGACTTTTCCTCTCGAACCTTCCTGCATAAACCTCACAAGGGAGTTTCCATCCTCTGTGCCAAGGCTGCCCTGCTTTTTCTGGAGAAAGCAGAACTAAGAACTGAAAGTTTTCTAGCTGGTTTTTTGTTTGGTTGTTGTTGTTTTGGTTTTTTGTTTGTTTGTTTTAATGCTTCTATGAATAATTAAACACTTCTATCCCCTCCTACTGGGAAACCTCTCTGCTTGTAACCATCAACGGGGTGTTCCGCCCTCTCTGCCGCTGATGAGTCCTATGCCAGAGAAGGCTGTAAAAAAGCCAAGCTTGGAAACTCCGTGGTTTTACCTCATTTTCAGAGCCCTGGGATGCAGCTGTTCCTCTCACCGGGCTCCTGCTGCCACCTGCCGACCGCCCGCCGCCCGCTCGCCTCTTGGCGAACTGGTCCCAGTTTCACAGCTGGAGCCCTCACTGGAGCGGGTGCTGCCTTAGGTTTGGGGGGTTCCTCTTGCAGAGAGCCGAGCTCCCCCCGTGCTTCCTGGCCCTGCAGGTTGGAGGGGGAGAGTGCTGCCAGACTCCACATCTGCTTTTTCTGTTCCTCCTTCCCCATCTCTTCTACGGATTAACCCAAAAAAAAAAGCTCTGGTCTGCTCCCTGCCTAACCCTTGTCTCCCCCCGCAGTGCCTGTTCCTGTCTCAGCGACTCTGCCGAGTCCCCCAGGGCTGTCCCAGACCCGACGCCACGATGCGCAGCCCTGGCGCATCAGCTGTCATGGGGAGGGTATTGCCAGCAAAGAGGAAAAAGCAAATTGCCCACAAAGAGGGCAGCGAGCCCAAACAGTGGTGCCAGGACCCAGGGGCTGGGGGAGATGACAGCCAGCAAACAGCATGGAAAGGGCTGTCCCTAAGCCAGCAGGATTTGCCATCTGCTCAGCACCCGAGGAAGGAATTCTGCTGTCCACGGAGAACTGATACTTGGCCAGTTTTTGTCCACTATCTGTGGACATGGCTGATTTCTCATGTTTGCTTTCCTGGCTGTCTGGCTTGTGCAGCCACAGCACATCCCATCATTTGAGCTCTCCAGAGGGATTTTCAGTTCATATTTCCCCCACTTTCACAGAAGTTGATTGAAAGAAGCCTTCATAATGAGGGTGGGAGCTCAGTGGGAATCAAGGTGCTCACAGCTGACGTGCTTTTGGGTGAACTCCATTCACCCTTCCCTCACTGCCTCCTTCAGCCCCCACAAACATGTGCAGGATCTTCAAATGACCCTGCACCTCATTTTCTGTTCCTTTTTCAATTCCGCTTCTCTAAAACTGCTGAGGGCGAAATAAAGAAGTTGGTTTATTTTTAATCATCGCAAACACTTTCCAAACCTGCAACACAGAAGATTCACTTTTGACATGATGAGAGCAGCTGAGCCAGGGGGATTTCTGTCGAGAAGAGAGGCTGGCAAACCTTAAAGTAGTGACACCAGTAGAAAAAGCCTCTGATGTCCCCCATCCAGAAAGGCCAGACTGCTGCTCTCCCAGGTGAGCAGGAAGCCCTGTGCATTCTGGTTCGGCTTTTGAAGCTTCTGTCACGGAGGAAAAAAGGCAAGTGAGAAGAGACGGTGGATCACATGCAGGCTGCAAGTGCATCTGTACCAGTGTCACCGGCTCTGGAGCAGCCCTGCAGTGAAAAAAAGGCCGTCAGGTGGCTGTCAGCATCTCAGTAAGGTCAGCAGCATCCTCAGCTGGGTAAAATCCTGGTCTCCCTGCTCTCTACAAACGTGAAAAAATCCCCATCTGACCAAACCACTCTCCCAACACACCGTTCAAGGAAGGGAAGTCTATTTAACATCAACCAAGTATAGATCCTTTTCTTTCTGACCAGCCTGTGTATGAAGAGAAAACCCCAGTAAAAAGGAGCTGATTGTGCTAAATGGCACCAGTTACCCACTCTGGGCCTCAGTGGGAGAGGAAATGTCTGCAAAATCAAGACTTGTCTCATTCTTTTACCTCCAAATAGAAGGAAGTGAGAACCACTTTGTAGTGGGAAGTTCTGAGTACCCAGAAAACCTGAGGAGTGACTCAGGCTTTTGGGTGCTGAGCTATTCAGCCGGGGTGCCCACTGGGTTTTAGCTGGGGAGTGCCACACAGGGCCACAGGCACAGACCAGAGTGTGGTCTCTGCTGCAGGGTGTCCTCTTCTGCTCCTCACTCAGAACATCATGAGACAGTCTTGAGAGTATGGAAATAAATTCTGGCAACAGTGACTTATTAATATCTAAGCCAAACCCTTGAGTTTCAAGATGTTTATGAGATGGTGTGGTTTTATCAAGGTGTTCTCAAATGTTGATGAAACCTTCAAGAAGCCTTCGGTTGGAAGAGGTTCTTCATGATGAATGCTTGAGCATTCAGTGAGGTTTACGGGTGCAGCTTATTTTCTTGCCCTAATGTGTTATTTGTATTTCATCTTTTTGTTGCCCCACCATTTCATGAGGTGCTTAAATCCACCTAATGCAGGGGAAGCACCATCCTGTGCTCTCTTTCTGTCCCTCTCCCTCCCTTTGTGTCACCTGCAGTAATGTGAGCCTGTAATCTTATCTTTTATTGTCTTTCCTTTGCAAAGGGGGAGTTTGGAGTTGGATCCCCCTGATCCTCCTGATCTAGCTGGATCAGGAGCTGATCAGGTCTACTCAGGGTCAGTCTGTCCCTCGGCAGGGAAGCAGTAGGAGCGCGTGGCCAGGGTGTGACAGACGGCAGAGGAGCCCCTTCCAACATCAGCTCAGGCATGCTCAGTTCCACTGTGAACAACACCCAGCCCCTGGGTGGCTTCTGACAATCCCCTAACAGTCATGCTGTGGCCTTGTGGGTCTGTTTACAAAGGCAAGATAACATCTCTGCTAGGAGGCCTTTCTGGCTCCGTGATAACCAAATCCTCACTGCTTTACACACAATGAGGCACCAAGATCTTTGGAGCCTTACTCATAACAAGAAGGGCCTTTCCAAAGAAGACTCTGAAACAAAAACACCCGAGCAGATAAAGAACAGAGAGCCAGTATCTGCCCAGAAGCGTGGGGAGTTCACTGGGATGTCCACAGGGTCAGCCAAGCCCTGCAGCTGGACCTCTGGAAGATCCACCTCTAGGAAATGGCACTGCTGCATCCGGGCAGCCTGGAAGGACGGAACATGCTTCTCCACCTTGGCTGCTCTAGTCATGGTGGGCCTCATTTGAAAGGTGTGTTGTGGAATGAGAGACGGTGTGTGACACAGGGCAGGACCCTCCTGGTATAGAACCCCTAGGTCTCAGGGAGAGAGCAGGACGAGGTCCATGAGGAGATCACCTGCTTTGTGTGGACACCTGTAGGAGGAACCACTGCTGCCAGCAGGGAGGCTGTCTGGGGAAACCCAGACACTTTTACTAGAGATCACTACAAATTCCACACATCTTCTGATCGCCCCAGGCAGCAACAGGAAAACCAAATAAGAGCAAAACCTGTTTGCTTTCTAAGCTTCCCTGTGAAACAGGAGCAGCTCAAACCTGATAATCCTCATTTTAATGGAAAAAACAGTTTCCAAATCTCTTGGGGTTAATTAAGTCTCATTTGCAGATCTGTTAGCAAGGACAGAACATGGCTCTGGACCTTGTCCCACTAAAGGAGCACAGAGAGAGATCAGCTGCAGCTGAGCATGAGAATTACAACCTGAGGGGAAGCAGCTGTTGGATAAGTTTTAAAAGGCAGTTGCAGTGGCCTAGTGAGGGGAAATGGGGATGGTTCTTTTTCAGCAGGTTTGTGGTAGGTGCCTGAGATGTCTTGGGTCAGTTTCTCTCCCTGCCCTTCCACAAGTGCTGGGTGTGACCCGGTGTGTTTAGACCAGGAATGCAATTTCCTGCTCTTGATAGAGTGGGGTTTTGCCTTTTTTTTCCTCCTCTCTGTTCTGTGGGTTCAGCCATCCTTTTGCTTTGCAGCTGACTGCGTTGCAGTGCCCAAGGTTGAATGCTAACTCCTACGCCTCTCTGCCCTTCCCCAGGGAAGGATAAGAAGGGTTTTGTTTCTCCTTTGACATTCACCATGGCAAACAAAGCTCGGCAGAATGGTGAGTTTTGCTCCAGCTATTTCCTGGCAGTAGCTGAGCTTGTGTGGGTACATGATGCTGACTTTCTTAGGGCCAGGATTTACAAACTGAGGGTTAAAATAAGCCTTTATTGAACTTTTTTCTTCTGTGAAGAGCAAGTGTAAAGACACACATCAGGTGATAATCATAGAAATTGTGACTACCATGGAAAACCAGGCTGCCAATACTTCATTAGTCAGCACTGCCCATGGAATTCATAAAGCATCTCTATTGCCTGTTTTGAGGAGATGTTCCAATGTTTCCCCAGCTGCTGTTGGGTGAACAGTGGGAAGGACACAGGAAAGGAGGCTGCTGGCAGGGAATCCTGTTGTGAAATCCAAAGGTGTTAAATCATAGCCATTTGCCCTCCTCGTGCCACAACCTGGTGGGTTTTTCCCTGGAGTGAAGCATGCTTTTGCTTTATGAAATTGGAAGACGAAGAAACCCTAGAAGAGGCTCTGGAGGTTTGCTGTGGGATGTCTGTCAGACGTGGAGCAAACAAGGGATGAATACCACACTGGGCAACTTGCTCCCAACTGTTAAAATCCCAGATTTAGCTGGGACAGTGGAAGAGAGAGATTAAGTCTTTGGCTGTATTTTTATCCTTTTGTAGAAGAGGGCAGCTATTCAGACGCCTACAACTCTGGGCATGGGTTGTGTCCACTGGTATGATGAAGAAAGACCTTGTGGTGAAAGCCACAGTAGCTGTACTTGCCACTTCCCCCTGTGGCCTCGTGACTTTGATTAATCCCAACCGGTGCCACTTTTGGCCACAGTGATTGGCTGCTGCTGCCAGCCTCATTGAAATCCACAGCCTGGCTTAGAAATCCTGGGCTGTGAGTGTGCAGCTGAGGCGAGATCACGTGTGACGAGGTGCTGCCTGATGCTTTTTGTGACCCAAAAAAAGAATTGTAGACCTTGCAATAGGACAGAAAGCAGTGAGCAGGAAAGCAGCGATCCCTGCCTGACTTCTCAGGCTGTTTGTTAAGATACTGGACTACATGATCTTCCTGTCCTATTCCTTCTCCTTTTCCTACACATCAGCTATTAGCTCACTCAGATTTTTGAGGACAGCTTACTTGGGCTTTTATTTCCAGTCCAAACTCTTCTGTTTTGCACCTTCTTCCCCAAATAATAGGTTCTGTTTAGTGCCTTCCTTTTTGCTTTGGATAATGAAGGAAGAGAAAGCAAATATTTCAACAGAGAAGGAAACCGAAGAAGGTCTGAGGGGTGGGTGTGTTTCCTCAGCCTGGTTCCTTACAGCAGCTCTTGTAGCTGTTCTCCGCCAACTCTTATTTCTCCTGAAAAATCTGTAATTCTTTGTGCTTTTCCTTGAAGCCGTAGCTCCAGGAGTCCTGTGATTATCTAATCACTTGTGTGAGCCCAAATGAGTCATAGCAGATGGAAAACACTGGATGGCAATAACCTCCACTGCTGAAAAAGCCCTTATAGCTTCCAAGTGTAATCCTTGAAAACCTGCAAAGCAGAGAGCAAATGAAAGGAACTCAGCCCCATATTTTGTAAAAGCTTTTTGGTGTTGGCAGGCAAGTTTTGCCCATTTCTGTCTGGCAATGCTTAAAAGCAAGACTTTGGTGTTTGGAGCTGTCAGTCCTGTGTTGAGAGCTGAGCCCAAAGGCAATGGACAGGTTAAGGAGGAAATGGAAGATGAGGATATTCTCCACTCCACACCAAAAATAACAGTGAAAGAGAGACCCTACACACACGGGGTCCCCACCCATGCACTCGCCATCCCCATCTGGGTTAAGGGTGAGGCCTGGCTGTGCCATTTGGTATTTGTTTTGGAAAATGCCTGCCCTGCCTGGCATCTTGGATAGAGGTGAAACACTAAATACACCTTCCGGAAAGCAGCTCTTCTGTGGATAGATAAGCTGCAAAGACCTGGCTGCTCTAGGAAATGGTGGTGAGCTTCAATGCAATGGCACAATGTGACAGAGGGAGGGAGGGCAGCACCAGGCAGGAATAGATATAGGCACTCTTCTGTTCATCCCTATTTTTTTTACTGCAGAAATTCTAAAAAACATCAAGCCTGCTCCTCTCACTGGAGAGGATCTCAGTTCCCAGTAAGAAGCCCAAGTCATCTGCTTTGGATCTTTATGGGCAAGCCAGGAACCAAAAGAGGTACTGCTTCTGGGGAGCTGCTTCTCTGCTGTAGTATGAATGGGAACTAAAGAAGTCCTAAAATCTTCTTTTTCTTGGTCAGGCTTTATATTTTCAGTATTTCTGAAGTATATTAAAAAATCTGTTATACATTTTCCTTTGTTTTCTTCCTGGATAACCTAGATGCGCAGTTGCAAATTTTTGGGCGGGTGAGGTAAATAGGATTTACAGAAACATACTACTTTACATTTATAAAAAGAAACCCTCCTTCAAAGGTTGTGGCAGAGCTTTATCTGGCTGCAGTCTTACTGCTTATGACCCTGACAAGATGACACAATGGGAGCAGGAATGGAATTCTGCATCTTGGTGCATATCCTTTAAAACATTGATGAGGTGGTGCTGCACTGTTGATTCCCTTGTATTTAGGAGGAATCATCTACTTTTCTGGCAACTCTGTTGTTGTTCCAGATCTTGCTAGAGCTGGTCAGAAATCCTGGCTCACGAGGGCAAAGCATTCATGGCTGCTGACGCTCTTTGTGTTGATCTACTTGGTTTGAAGTATCAGTTGTGGTTTGCCTTGAAACAGGAGTTTAATCCCAGTAAGCAGTACCTAAAATGCTGAGGAAACCTGGAAACAAACCACAGCTTATAACTAAAATGCACAACTTGTATTGGCTGACAAAGGAAATACTGAAATGAGAATTAGCTGCAATGATTTGAGGTTTTATGTTATGCTTTGCTTGGAAAATCCAGTGTACTTGATGTGACCCCTTTAGATAATTAAGTTGTGGCTGAGCTGAACGTGGGAAGGAATGCGGCCTGTGACCGTGCCAGTGTTAATTGAGAGCTCTGCTGTGGCACAGCTGCCAAAGGGGGATGGTCCTCGATGCTTTCACCCCATGCTGTGCCACAGGCATTTAGACAGCAAACTGGATCCAGGCAAAAAACTGCCTGGAGAGAGAGGAAGGGATCACTCCTAAAGCCAGATCAGTCACAGGGCTTGGCAGTGTGTGGTTGTTTGTGCTGATGCCAGGGGCCCAGAGGCTGGAAATGTGTAGGGTCATAGACTCACAGCGTGGTTTGGGTTGGAAGGGACCTTGAAGGCCATTCCATTTTGTTCCACCCCCTGCCATGGGCAGGGACACCTTCCACTGGACCAGGTGGCTCCAAGCCCCAATGTCCAACCTGGCCTTGGACAATTCCGGGGATCCAGGGGCAGCCACAGCTTCTCTAGGCAGCCCCTTACCAGGGCCACACACCTTAACAGGGAAGAATTTCTTCCTCATATCTCACCTAAACCTACTCTCAGTTTGAAGCTGCTGTAGTCTTGCTCTTACAGCCCAGCTGGCTCATCACATGCTGCTCTCTGCACGCTGGGCTGATTCAGGCCCCTGATCCAGTCGAGAACCATCTGTTTCTGTGGGTCAGGGTTGTGTTTTTTGGTAGTTTCTTTTTTGTGTGTGTGCCAGGAAGAGTGGGACATGTCCCACCTGCCCTGGCTGCTGCTGGTGTTGCCAAGCTGCAGCTCTGCCCTTGGATGCAGTCCCTGCGGCACTGCCATCCCATTTGGAAAGTGCTCTGATGCTTTCTGCTCTGGGAAGAATGTCAGAGCAGGAGCTATTTCTCTGCAGCCTGTTAGTGGTGAGGGAGGGTGGGTGAGTGTGTGGGTGCCCGTCTCCACTCCAGCGGGACCCGCAAGCCAAACTATTTGGTGAATCACAGGGAGGCTAGTCTTGGACTGGAATAAACTTCAAACATGTCCAAAGCTCTGCACGAGGCTGTCAGGCTGTAATTTGTGGCTGGCTTTGCTTCTCTTCCTCCTCCTGCTGCAGTCTGAGTGAAAATGCAAAATAATCTGAAAGCCAGGCTGCTGCGGAAAAAGCCTCTCTTTATTTATTTCACTTGGTTTTTTTTTGTTTGTTTTTTTTTTTTTTGCGAAGAGAACACTTCTCCTGCAGAGCTGGCTGCAGCTGCAAAACCAGAGCCTGCAGGGGCCTCTGGCTGGCCTCCCGGGATTGCCAAACAGAGATTCCTCACGTGCCCCACTTATGCAGAGCGCAGAATTGGGCGAGGTGACGTGGAAGGAATTCGCGTGCTGTAGGCACGACAAAACTGAGCATCAAAACCAGCCCGGGCTCTGATGCCAGCCCGGTCCAGCTGGTTGGTAGGGGAGGCAGCTGGAAAGTGAGTCATGTGCTTAGCTGCAGGAAAGTCCCTCACTTGGCTGCAGCTTTCTGAGCCCTTCCTACTCGCTTTCTCTATGCAGAGCATGTGCCTCCCATGCGGCTAAAAATCAAGTTTAGGCTGGGGAAGGCCTCCTTCTCCCTCAGCCACAGCCAAGTGACTCAGCTGTATGTCACTACAGACAAGCCATGGTCCTTCCTAAGAAGCCTCATCTGGCACCTCATCTGGGAGGTTTATCTTCAGGAAAACCCCCAAATCTCAGCAGAAGCTAAGCAGAAGGTGGTAGGCAGACGGTGGCTGGTGGCTGCAGCTCATGCCCTCAGTGCCAGGTCTCGGCTCACATCTGTGAGCTGGACCTGGTCCAACAGGCTGAGACATCCTTCGAAATTTCCCACTCTTCCAAACATCCATGGCAGACAGCTAGTGCTTGAACTCTTGATGCCATTTTATTTTGTTTAATCCCATTTTTAAGTGAGGAAACTAGCAGGCAGTATGGCTAGACCAGGAAAGCTAAGTCATGGTGACAATTTGTTATTGCCAAAGGTTATATTCTGTGCGCTTGAGAGAGAAAAAAAAAAAGGCCCCAAATCAATGGGAATTGGCAAAGCTCCAGGAAAACCTGAGCTAGCCTGAAATGATAACAGATTGGGGGTAGAACTTGCTAGCTCCAAGCTAGTCCTTCCTTCCCCCTGTCCTTCAGCTCTCAGAAGAAAAACACCCTGCCTGCTGAAATAGCTCTCCTGTTCCAGACAGTCTTACTTAACCTCCTTTTAAATATTCTTCACAAAGCTCTTTTTTTTGGTGTGTGTTTTCCTAGGTTGGTAGCTGACTGCTGGTTGGAAAGTTGAGGTGCCTCGTCAACACTTTGTGTGCACTCCTGAGATAAGGGCAGCACACTGAGCCCTGCCTAGGCAAGGTGGCTTTAGAGCCAGAGTAAAGGTTGCTTGTTTAGTCTGGCCAAAATTGGGGGTGGCTTTCTGCCTCGTTGATTCCATCTGGGTGCACCTGGCTCCAGTTTGGGAATTACCTAAGAACCTGGCTCCCGATGGTGGTGATAGCAGAGGCTCTGGAGGCTCCAAATGAAGCTGTGCTGACTTGTGGAGGGGCAAAGGCCTGTGTAAGCATCAAGTTCTCCTGATGTGGTTTGCGAAGAAAATCGTGGTGACTGTGAATTCTTAGCTTGGCTTTTAAAGGGCCCTTATAAGAAAAGGAGAAATGTGCGTTACGCTGTTTGGTATAGCCTGGCAAAGTGAAACAGAACAGATCCACTTCCTCCTAATCCTCATGCTGCAAGTAAACCTTAAATGTTATCAACCTTAAATGGTATCAAAATGCTATCAAGTCTGGTCCTTGAAAAATGAACACGTAGGTAAGGACCTAACAAGGTAATAACATGTGTGCCCTCAGACGAAGGGCAGTACCTGGAAGATCCCCACGAACCGGGCAGGATAAGCCTGGCAGCGGGCAAGCTCTTTAGATGGGATAAGTTTGTGTTGTGCTCAGGCCACAGGGGATGCCTGGTTCCCCAGGCTGTGGGAAGCATTATCGAGGGCCCTTCTTCCAGCTACAGCAAGCCTTGAGCGTGGGTTTAGAAGAAGAGGGGAGCTGGTCTGGCAGCTCTACCCAGTCCTGGGGAGCCCATGAGGGATCTGCTCTGTCCCTTGGCTGAGTTGGTTCAGTTTGTTTATCCAGTCAGGAAAATGCTGCCTTTTTTTTTTTTTTTTTCTTTCTTTCTGGGTTAGTTTGTTTTTCCTGTTAGCTGTTCAGCGCAGGGGCACAGCAGGAGTAAGAGGCTGGGAGATAGGCAAGTGAGTGATTTCAGGCTGCTGTTCCTAATTGTGCTTTTAACTGCTGTACATTTGGACCACAGGGATGCCTGGCTGCCCTGTGACAGTGGGGAGCCTTCCCTGCAGGACAAGGAAGAAACAGCATTCCCATTGCCTCCCAAGCAAGATGGGACGCCTGTGAGTGGGAAGCACCGTGGTGGCACACGTCCAGCACGATGTTTGGCTGTGTGGAGACCTCGCAGCACATCCCGCCATCTGAAGGAGGCCACAGGGAAGCTGGGGAGGGACCCTTCACCAGCAATTGTAGTGACAGGACAAGGGGGAATGGGTACAATTTGAATGAGAGGTAATTTAGGTTGGATATTAGGAAGAAACTTCATTACTGTAGGGGCGGTGAGGCACTGGCACAGGCTGCACAGGGAGGCTGTGGATGTGCCATCCCTGGAACTGTTCAAAGCCAGGTGAGATACAGCCTTCACCAACCCGGTCCAGTGGTAGGCCCATGACAGGGGGTTGGAGAAGGTCCATTCCAACCCCTTAACACTACGTCTCCATGTTGGTGTGTGCCTCAATCAGATGCTGCCAGCCTGGCAGGTCTGTGTGCGGGGACTCCTGCCTTTGGGACTCCCACTGCCTCAGGGCAGAGCCCGTGGAGGCAAAAATCGCCTTGAAGGCTTTTTTTTTTTTCCCGGCCTGACAACGCCGTCTCCAGTGGCGGGGGGCTCGCAGAGGGCTCCGGGCAGCCGCGACTCAGCCCTTCGGAACACAGCCCCAGGGCCGCCATTTTACGCCCCCTCACCCCCCGGCCCCCTCTCCTCTGTCCCGCCAGTGCGCCTGCGCGGGAGGCGGGGCGGTGTGCGCGCGTGCGCGCCCCGCCCTATATACGGGTGGGCGCGGGCGGTGCCGGCGGCGCCGCATTGCAGGCGGACAAGGCGGGCGAAGCCATGGCGCGGCTGCTGATCCTCGGGCTCCTCAGCCTCCTCGGGCTCCTGGCCGCCGGTAAGCGCTGCCCTCCGCCTTCCGAGCTCCTTCCCTATCAGCTGAGCCCCGGCGGGCTTGAGGAGAGGTTCTCTGAGCGCCCAGCGTGCGCGGGACGAGGGCAGCGCGGAGGGGGGGAAGGCCGATCCTAATGCTGTTTGTATTCCCCCAGCAGGACCCGCTCCCAGATCCCAAAGAGAGGAAGCAGCGATGAGGGAGGGTGGTGGGAGTGGGGCTTTCAAGGGCGCCTTCGGGATGGCTGTGATGGAAAGGCTGTGTTTGGGGGGGGGCAGGTCGCCCAAAAATAGCGCCAGGGAAACGCAGGGAGAAGGGGGGAGTCCCCGTGAGGATCCGGCCGTTCCCGCTGCTGGTAGGGAAATGACTTCCCGATGGAACGGATCGGGCAGCTCAGACCCCAGGTTGGTGGGGACAATTGGGAGGGACTGTTTTTCCTGCCAGCAGCGGTGTTTGTCTCCGTCACTTTGGGGATAGATGGCTGCTAATCCTCTTGCAGATGGTGGGAGGTTGCCTTTGCTGTTGTGTTTTTGCTTTAGGAGCTCCTGCTCCCTATGGAAAATTCCACTGCTTTTGCTGCTCGCTGCCTCAGTACCTGTTGTTGCTGAGGTGAAAATGATGGGAAGAATAGATGGTACTCTCCCTTTAGCTGTAGGGTTAGAGGTTAGAACATGCAATGCTTGTGTTTTGTACATTGCAGAAGCTTGACAGAGGTACGGAAATGGTTCATAGTCTGATGAGTGGTAATACACCTTTAGGTTGTGGGGTGGAATAGCAGGAACCCCCAGAATGTAAGGATGTGATGTGTACAGTTACTTGGAGAATTTTCTTCTAAATAACATTATTTTAATCTTAGAGCTTATTTGCTTACAAGCTTCACCTGCAGCATTTTGAAAAGCAACCAAAAGAAAAAGCCCGACTGGCTGTTTAAAGGCCACAGGAGTAACCAGCTGGCATAGTACAGTAAATGACCCTATGAAATGTTTCATGATTGTACTTTATTGTAGTTTTAATGTCATAAAATCATAGAACGGCCTGGGTTGGAAGGGACCTTAAAAGTCATCTAGTTCCAACCCCCTGCCGAGGACAGGGACACCTTCCCCTAGATACACTGATAATATTTAATATGCTGATACGTGGTCAGTTTAATGGATTATCTCAGACTTTTCAGGCAGGAAGCAAGAAAGCAAATACCAGCTTTCCCTCTGCATGTGTATCTGCTTTAATCGTGTCATTTGAGTCTGCTCTACACTGAATTAGCTGCCATCAGTTACCACTCCTTCTGGGACTATTTCTAAATCACTGAAATCATTGCAGTTTCTTGCTCTTTGGAAATGAAAAGGCTTCACCTTGAAGTATCTGCCAGCTTTCCCTTTAGTGTATTTAGGGAAATTGTAACGAGAAACCAGTTCAGCAATGAGAGTTCGCTTGGCCTACCTGTTAAAGGCATGGTATGCAGCTGAGGGTAGCAGGAGACTAGTCAGGCCTGTTTTTCCTTTGGAAGTCACTCTTTTAACTCAAATAAACAGCTGTCTTTTTTCACCAGGGTTCTGTTATGAGTGCTAATTGCCTCACCTACCGTGCAGATTTTCCTGAAGATTTTGCTGTGACTACCCGAAACACCGTTTTCGTCTGCTGAGATCGCTAATTAGCTGTGTAAAAATTCAGCCACCCTTGTCAGATCTTAATGGAGTCACTTGGCTGCCTTACAGGCCGTGAGGGTTTTTGGTTGACCTACTTACAGAGCTTCTGTGCATCTTCCCTTTAAGGGAGACACGGAGGAATTAAAGCAGGGTGTACAGGTCCTGGCATCTCCGGACTACTGATGCGCACTCTGATTATTCCTTGTCTTTGAGGCCAGGGAAGAAGGAGGAGGAAGGCTGGCTGTGCTGTTACACAGCAGGACTCAGTTTCTCTTTAACTGAGTATTTCCCCCCTTTTCCTAAATTAAAAGTTAAGTTGGGAGTGAAAAGTAAAAACTTTGAGGATATGATTTTTTCATATCCACCGTCCCCTAAAATAGTAGACTTAAAACCTTGTAAGGAAAGAAGATTCAAGTTAGTATGTAATTTCTCTAGGAAACACTGGTCAGAACATCTGGGGACAGGAAATTTGTAGGCTGAGTTAGCCTGGCTTGGATTTTCTTGACGATGTGGATAAAGCAGATAATTGGACTGTGTTCTGTAGTTTGCAGGCTTGTTCTGCTATCAGTGTGGTTTCTAACAAAAAAAGCCAGGCTGGTGCAGCCCAGTGCTGCAGATTAAATTAGGAGAAGAGTGGAGGGTGTCTTGTATCAGCAGTGGTGTGTCCAGCAGGACCAGGGCAGTGACTGTCCCCCTGTGCTGGGCACTGCTGAGGCCACACCTCAAATCTTGTGTCCAGTTCTGGGTCTTCACTGCAAGGACACTGAGGTGCTGGAGTGTGTCCAGAGAAGGGAACAGAGCTGGGGAAGGGTCTGGAGGGTAAGTCCAGTGAGGAGCAGCTCAGGGAGCTGGGAAAGGGGCTCAGCTGGGAGAAAAGGAGGCTCAGGGGGACCTTCTCACTCTCTGCAACTCCCTGACAGGAGGGTGCAGCCAGGTGAGGGTCAGGCTCTGCTCCCAAGGAGCAAGTGACAGCATGAGAGGACATAGCCTCAAGCTGTGCCGGGGAGGTTAAGGTTGGAAATCAGGAGAAATTCCTTCTCAGAAAGGGTTGTCAGGCCCTGAAATGGGCTACCCAGAGAGGTGGTGGAGTCACCATCTTTGGAGGTGTTCAAGAAATGTCTGGACCTGGCACTCAGTGCTCTGGTCTGGATGACACGGTGGTGACTGGTCACAGGATGAACTTGATGATTTTAGAGGTATTTTTCAACTTAAATGGGGCTGTGATTATGTAAAAATAAAACCTGTGTTTTCTTGGAGGAGTAACTGTGGATATGAGGCACCGTCAGGCCATCACATACCGAAGCCGGTGCTTTGATAGCACACCAGTCATGTGCCCTGTGCAAACCTGCCCTTGCACAATCCCCTCCTTGTTTGCTGGGGAGGTATAAATAGAAAGGGTTGCTGTTGGTGGTGTCTGGAGGAGCTGAGCCAGCCGTTCTGCCTGCTCCCGGTCGTGCCTGGCCGAGTGCGCCATCGGAGCCGCAGAGCTGCCCGAGCCCAGTGCGGCCTTTCTGCACTCCCGGTTTGTGCTGCTTGTGCACTGCAAAGGAGCTGTTCTGGGAGCCTCCGAACACCAAGATGATGTGCAGGCTGGAGCAAGAGAGAGGGAGCTTGTCAGCAAAACTGGATGTGTCACCTGATGTCAGCTGAGGCTCCCTGGGAGGCTGGACTGTGCTATTTCAGGGAAGGCTTTTCTGTTATAAAATGCTGGGACATTTTGATTTTGTATCTGTGGGGGAAGCAGGACCGGTTACTGCTGCTTGCCATGGGTTTTTGTTTCAGTATCTCATGTAGATCTGATTCTTCAAAGCAGGTTGGGGCAACGCCTTAGAACTCTATGACATAAAAAGAGAGAGTTTGTTTTTTCTGAAAGGATTTACTCACTTTCTGTTTTATTTTTTTCTTTACAGAGCAGCTTTTAAATGCAATTCATTTGCTGCTATTATAATATCAGAGTTGCTATTGCAATTTAAAAAGGCTATGTTGAAGTGTGTGTAAATATTTCAGGGCAGTGCTTCTCTGTATATGGTCATGGGGCAGTGTTTGGTTTCAGATGCCAGATAGCAGATTTTCCCAGTCTTTGTGCTGTGGATATATTTGTCTGGTGAAAAGGGGATGTTAAAGACAGGATTTCTGCAGAGATTCGCGTGAAGTCTGTTCCCTGCATCCCCACAAAAAAACCCTCAGAACAAAACCAGAAAGAATGGAGACGGACAACAAGTATGTCCAAAACATTTTTGTGTATTTCTTCAGGGATCTGCTGCAGGGAAAAATGCTACTCATAACTTTTTGAGAATATCTTAGCATACTGTATGGGACCACTTACTCCTGATGACTACCGGGTGCCCTAGAACATCCACTTATCTCTTCTGGATTCTGCCATAGAAAATCTCAGGCAGAAGTCAGGCCTTGCTTGGCAACATATGGCCAGCTTGGAAAATACTCTCTTGCAACCTTTGTAGTTACCTGGGACAATTCACTGGGCCAGTAGAGGTGATTTTACTGTCCCAGCTCATCCAGTTCTCTGTTCTCTGTAACTTTATTGTGATTGCTTGTACCTACACAAACTGCTTCTCTTGCCATGCTTGTCTTCTGGTGAGGGAAGCAAGGGAGCACCTGAGGTATAGGCAGTGTCCCAAAAGGAGGATGAGCTCCCCACTTTGGGGAAGAGCCTGGTCGTGGTGTTAACTCCAAATTAATTTCTTGCCCATCGCTCTAGTTAGAAATGTTTCAGGCTTGGTTTTTTGTCAGTGGATACTGGACAGGAAGACTCATTTTTAACTGGAATGCTGATAACAGCTAGCCACATTTCCTCCAGTTTTTCTTCAAATTGCCTGTAATCCCTCAAATGTTACGGTCACTTTTACTGCCTCATTAATCCAGAGGCATAGAGTAGCCCCTTGGCAAGAGTCACTGGTGTGTGATGCAGTTACAACTTTTGAAGTTTTACTCATTAACTGACCAGAGAGGCTGTGGAGTATTGAGCCCTTCAGATAACTTCATGTTGGGGTCACTCCTTCACTTGACACTTCGTAAGCTTAGGTGAAGAGAGGTTGATCCCTGTTGACTTCTCCAGCTTAAACACGCTTTGCTTTTGCAAGTCTCAAAGGACGCGGGGAAAAGTCAGTAACTAACAGAGCACAGATGGCAGAGGCTGATGCATTCGCTTGGTCTGTGGTGTCTTTGGGAGATAATGAATGATCTTTTTTTTAACATTGCAAGTAGGACAGCTTGAGAATAACATCCCTCCTGAAGAATAGGTTAATACACTTGGACAAGTTGGACTGTCACAAAAGCATAAGAGTTGACAGCACCCTAAATGATCTTCACATTTTACGTCAATCCACTGAGTTGAACAGCAGCTCAGCACTTTCCTCGAGGTTTTTTTTTTCCAAATTAAAGGTTAATTTGTCTGTAACCAAGGGTTTTTCTAGCAGTTTGGTTTGGAGGAGGCTGGAGTCTTCAGGTTGAATTTCTCTGTGTTCTGGATGGTAGTTTTCTGGTTCATCCTTTGGCTCTTTAGGGTATCTGGTCTGGCTTCTTAGAATCCCTGTTCAATGATGCTTACATAAGGTGTTAACTTTTAAGTCTCATTTGTAGCTTCAGTGCAGCTTTGGAGGGGATTTCTTAGGATGTTTTTCTGAGAATCTAGGGGAAAAAATTTAGACTGGCTCTCCGTGGAAGAAGAGTGAGACAAATGCTTGAGGGAAGGGAAGGTGTTTTACAAGAAAGGTAATTGCCTAGCAATTTTCCTGTAGCTGTCCTTGCAGAATGAGAATCCAGACATTATAAGCTTCCTTTTAGGTTCCTGTTTCCTGGAGAGGAATGAAGAACTGAGCTGTGCTTTCACACGCGAGGCTCTATAAGCCAAGTGGAAAAGGTGATATTTTCTGAGGGGGCCATCATCTCTGCTTCTCAAATTGGTGTCTGTATTTTAGGATAAACTTGGTAAAGCAAAGGCTGTTTTTCCTTAAATTGAAGAAGCTACATCTGAAGTGGTTCAAGTGGGGAGAAACCAGTGAAGAGGACAAGTAAAGAAACACCTTGGCCTTCACAGATAAACTTGTTTGATGCTCTAAAAATAGTGGATTGCAAGAACTTCAGGAAACAGGGGCAGCAGGTCTTGGTGGGCATGACATGTGACTGTTGAGAGCTAATCTACAGAGAAAGGAGAAATCTATTAAAAAATGGATGACCTTAGATAAAGAAGAATCTATAAAATAGAGATACCAGAGATAACAAAGAAAGTAATTCTCTTGGGTTTTTCCATCAAGCATTGAGAGCTCTGTGAGGTAACTGATGGTGCTCTGCTTTCTCTTGGGTTGCTGCTGTGCTGGGGATGTGACATACCATGTTAAGGTGTTGCTCCTTTTGTAGCAAAGGCTATTTGGAGGGAAGAGTTAAAACTCAAAACTATTTGTTCTGAGACAGCACAAGGTCTTAACACACTTCACTGGCACGTTTGCTTTTGTCGTAATATAAGTTAGTATATGAGGGAAAAATTCTGTTTCACAGTTAAATAGGAGAACAAGCTAAAAGGGAAAAAGTGGTAAAGAGTAAAGATTTTCCAGCTATTCTTTTCTGAATTTGCAAGATCTGAATTAATGCAGCCTTTTTTTGGCTTTGTTTCTGTTTTTCCCAGGATGTTCAGAAAAGGAGGGTGGATTTTGTTGCAATGAGGGTGCATCCTTTCATATTAGATACAATATTTCAAACAAAAGTACTTCCACATAATACAGAACAAACTAATAAAAGTTTAAATGTGTTTGAAGTCACTGTGGAAGGTGTCAGAAAAGAAGCCATGATTAGTGTGTGTCATCTTTGTTCTGTAGCTGCTCTAAAATGTGCCAACCATGTGTGGCCCTAACAAGCAAATTTGCTTAGTCACTGTCTGACTGGAAAGATCTCTACTGAAAACATAAAATTTAGAGTTGTCTTCTCAGAAGAAAATAACTTTGCCATGTCCTTTGCAGCAGAAGGGGCACTGCTGTTCCATCTTTTTCTGTTTTTTGTAGGTAAGCTCATCTTGTAGGTTCATCCTGTGCTGTAGCTGATTCAGGTTTCCTGAATCTGTTGGCTTTTTTGACAGAAAAGTCAGTACATGTAGTGGCATTTCCTCTTGCTCTGATGTTGTGCAGGAGTGAGGACTTTAAATAATACCAGTGGGAAGGTGTTTGGAGTGCTTACTTGCATCCTAAAACTAGTTTTTAGTGTTCACTGGCTTAGGAACAGCTTACTTCTTCTGCCTCTTAATCCCTGTTATTTTCAAGTTCTTGTAAGATTGTCTTTGGTCCTCTCTAGAGGATGGCAGATAGCATTAGTGTATTCTCAAATTTGAGGTGACCGTGTGCCCAGCGGCACTGCTTTGAGCAGAATCTGAACAAAGTGTTGCTGTTCACACCCCTTCTGAGAAGATACTTCTTTTTCAAGGTGGTGAGATGTAGTGCAGGGAAACGGTGCAGTCAGAGGCATGAAGTAATCAATACACTGTCAAAAATCAATCAATTTTAAGACTTTTTTTTTTCCTCCTTGTGAACAAGTCAGAGCATTGTGACTGCGTGAGCATCTGTTTGATACAGAAGCCATGCAGCAGGAAATTTGTGAAAGGCACACAGCCAAAAAGCTGATAAGTAAAAGTAAATCAGAAGCATGATATTTTTGTCATGCGCTTAATAATGACCTGTTGTTAAGGCTGTGAGGAAGAAGGAATAATACATTGTTCTGAAGCTGGTACAGATCTGAAAAGTCATACAGTGACAGATCTTAAAAGTAAAAAAGCAAACAAAACCAGAAAGCTCACCAAGAGCCTGATCAAACCAATGCAAGTGACAGCATGAATGCCTCCATTTGGCTTTTAACACTCTCCTAAATCAAGAGTTTGAGAAACTGCTTGGAATAACTATTACTGGAGTTGTATAGTTCAGTTTTGTAGTTTATAGTATACTTCAGTGTAGGGGGAGTAATTGTCTTTTGATAAAGGCATAGGTTAAAGGCTGTACTTGTAAACAGTTGGGAACCCTTAATTCCACTGTTTAAAGTCCAGGTCTTGATTGACTTTATTCAGAGCTTGACTCTGCCTTCCAGAGCCTTCCTACCACTGTTCAATGCCAGTATCTGAAAGGGAAGAATAACTTTCCCACAACCAAGTGTATTCTTGTTAATTGTCACCCTGCCAGAGCTGCCAGCTCTTTGGCTGGCCAGTCTGACTTTGAAAATTAACTATTCTTAGTGTTTCCAGATCAATAATGCTGGAGTTTAGAATAGGCTGTAAATATTTTCCTAACCATACATTATTAGAAGCTTTGAAGTCTTACTCCTGCATTCTCCCAAGCAGTACCAGTGTGCTGTCCTGCTCAAGAATAATATGCAATGAAGGCTTTTGACTGGGAGAGAGGGTGCCAAGCATCAAGCTCTTGTGTAAAAGATTAGGCGTGCAAAGCACGTTTTTCTTAAAATAAATGGGTCATTCCTCTGAAATCCAGTGTAAATAGGCTTTATAAATCAACAGCTGGGAAGGCTACAGAATGCCACCTATAAAGCAGTATTTCTCTGGCTGTTTGATGAGTGGTGGCCATGTACCTTGTAGATGCACTGGTAATTCAGCTTTAAATTGATCCTCTAATTGCTTAGAACAAGACACGAGAAATGGAGAAGTGATCTGTTGTATCCTTATTAGAAGCTTCATAGGAATGAAACAGCTTAATTCATGCCTCGTGGTGGACAGTGTAATTTGTCAGGGTTTTATAATGTGTGTTGATGTAAAGATAACACCTGTACAGCTAGTAGGTTTGAACAGGTTGGGTTTATATTTTGTTTTGGGGTTTTGTTTTTTTTTTTTTTTAATAAACTTTGGCAGCAGTGCCTTGTAAGCTTGGACCATGGTGGATTTCTTTGGAGCCTGTCTGCTGTAGCCTTTTAGGAGTTGTTTCTTGATTGGTTAGTACAATGTAGGGCATTGTCTCCTGAAGATACAGAGCTTACTGACAGATAGGATGGTTTTAGAAACTGGTAGAAATTGGGTGTCAGGTCCAGACAGCACAATTAAAAAAAAAAGAAGCTTGGAAAGTCAGCAAAAACGTGCATTTGATTCACTTGTCCTATTGATTACGCATAGTGCAGATATTTTACAATTCTTTACTGGGATTGTCCAGAAAAGGCATGCTGTTTCTTACTTGAAAACTTTATAGGTTGCAGGGCAGTCCCACATGGGATTGGAGGTAATGTCCAAAAAAGGACTGGTACATTTTTTCACCCCCCACAGATTTTTCTGTACACAGTTGAAGGCCTGACCAAGAGGAAAAAAAGGAAGTCTAAATAGGTTTAGTGGGTTTGAAAACTATGGTAGAACATTCCTTAAGAACATTCTTAAAGCTTTCTGTTTATGGTCAGTGTTTTGGTCTGTACCTGCTCTTAAGTCTTCCATGCAATGTGTACATTGTTGTGGCTCCTAATCTAATTTCTGTCCTCACTCTCTCACTTGCTGTGTGAGAACAGGATGGTTCATGTGGGAGGAGGAATGCAGGCAGCAATTACAAGCTGGTTCAGAGTTGAAGTGACAGTAGGACAGGAGAATAGGGAGGTTGTAGCTTTGGGAATCAGCTGTCTGAGGGGTAGATTTCTTTAATGAGCAGTTTTTCTGTTTCAAGTCATCTGGTAGTTCCTGTGTGCTAAGCAAAGTGAGGTTTTGTATTTTGCGATTTTTAAAATATTTTTTACAAAAGGTGGATGATGGGGAAATGGACTCCTGAGGTGCTGAGACTTGGGCACTTCATGAGGGAAGTTCAACTGTTGTGGCTTTTCTAGGTTTGTTTTCTTTGACTCTCTAATCAGAGTTTGGGACAGGTCAAAAATTCCTGGATTGAAATGTGCTTAAAACCATTAATAAACAGGTGGTGTACTATATGGTGTTACCGTGCTTGCTCTGCAGTGGGAATCGTTCAAGCAAGCAGCTGGAAAGGTTGATTCTGTTTTCTCTCTCTGGCAGCCGAGGCAAGCCCTGTCCTGTGGCAGAAGGAGTGTGTGAAGGGGCCGGAGGTGTGGTGTCAGAGCATTCGCACGGCGTCGCAGTGCGGGGCGGTGAAACACTGCCAGCAGAATGTCTGGAACAAGCCTGCCGTGGTAAGTGTCAGCCTCTGAGACCTCCCAGGCCCACCTGGGGCTGAGGTGGCTGGTTTCCATGCGCTGAGGAAGATTTGTCAAGCCTCTGATTGGAGTTGAGTGCTACATCTGACTCTGCCGAGGTTGCCCTGCCTTCATTTGGGTGCTAGATAAAGGTTGCTTTTCACTGCTCTGTCTTGCACAACTTGTCTGCTGACTTCTCCTGTGACCTGTTGCACAATCACCCAGCAATGTATGGAATGGAGCTTGTGGATTTCACTTGTTCCTCTTTATTACTGACTCCTAATTCGTAGGAATCTTTGCCAAACTTGAGCAATTATTATGAAAAAAGCTGTGTATTTCTTTAGGTCTTTCTCAAAGGTTACAATGCCCAGAAAAATGCAGCGTATGCTAGATTATTAAAGTCATGACAGTAAATAATAGTACAAATGTTACATTTAGTGCAGCTTTTCAAGTTGCATTTGCACTAAATGTGAGGGCTGCTTTACTAGATGTAGCTGTAGTTTGGGTATTGTTTCACAGTTTTCTAGGGGAGAAAAAGGTGTTTTACTCACAGGTGCATTCAGTCCACATTGGCTGTGTCTGTGCAGAGGTACTTCAGTTTAAGGAAGAACAGGGGAAGGGAGGAATGTCAGAGCACCATTACAATGATTGAAGCTGCCCGAAATGTTCTAAGATTACTAGCAAGTATGAATTCACTGAAGAAAAAGGTAAAAGGAGAAGGTGTCCTGGGGCAATCAACTTTATACTTCAAGGGACTGGGACAAGGTGAAATGAGCAAGTCGTAGCATGCCAGCTTCTTCATACAGTGTTGGTTTACTGAAGAAACTGGAGCTAGACATGCTTGAAATAGCCTCACTCTTTGTTTAAAAATACCTTTTCCCACCCTGGCCTCAACCAGTATTTCTTCCTTAACTTAATTCCAAGTCTAATGTTTGTTCTTTGTGTTGTTGTTCACACACTGCTCTTACAGGCGCTTCATTCTTTCTCCAAGTAACTCTCTGCTTTGCTCTCCAGAGCAGTATTCCCTGTGACTTGTGTAAGGAGCTTGTGACGGTGGCTGGCAAGGTTTTGAAGGATAATGGCACTGAGGTAAGCAGAGCTCCTTTTCTCCAAAACACTATTTGGTTTCAAGATCTCGTGGTGAGGGGGTGGAAGAATAGTCTGTGTTGTTTTCCTAACATAAGCAGCAGATGTTGAAAGTGCATGAGGAAAAGGCTTTTAAACAGCCTTTACTGGTTTAGAAATTAGCAAATTCTAGAGCCTCCCATGCCTTAACATGTGATTGACTGTCGATGCTTAATAAAATTGTTCTTTTGCCAGTGGGGCATCAATCTTAAAAGGTGGGGTACTGCAGTCTCTAGGAGTGGGTGGTTACACCAGTGGCCTTCGTTTTGGTTTGTGGGCACTGCTTCCCTTTTTCTTTTGTCAACCTGTGAGTATTTGTATAAACAAGCCACTGTCCCACAAGCCCCTAAGTTCACTTTCTCCTCTTAAATGTAAATGCTTGGTTCTGGTAAGGCTGGACTGTGCAGACCACATAAGCAGTATTATGTGTTTTTGCTGTGGCAGGGTCTCATCGAAGGTCCAGAAGTGGGGAAAATACATCTATAGTGTAGAACCTCATTCTAGTTTTGCTTGTTGCTAGCTGGACCTACCTGAGTCTGAGGAGCTTGTTTCAGGCTTTGTATTGAGCATTTTGGGAATGGAAAGAGCATTTGAGAGAGAGATAATCTATCCATGCTCACCGCATCTTTCATAGGATGAGATCCGCTCTTACTTGGAAAAGACATGCGAGTTTCTTCCTGACCCAGGCCTGGTCTCTGAGTGCAAAGAAATTGTGGATTCCTACTTTCCAGTTATCATGGATATGATCAAGGAAGAGCTCGTAAGTAGATAACAATTTTCAGCTGTTGGTATTAAAAGTTGTGCTCCTGTTGATGCCCAGATTTCTCTTCTGCCTAAGATTGTCCATATGATCCTTCAGTCCTGTGTGGATCACTGGTAGTATTAGTTTGAAGACTGCTTCCTTGCTGTGAAACATTTTCCCTGTCTTACTGTGTTTCAGCTGAATGACTCTCTACTCTGAGCTTTTAAAGTGGCATCAGTTTGGAGCTTTATGTGTGTATCCTGTCTCCCCTAGGATAAACCTGAGGTTGTGTGCAGTGCCCTCGCTCTGTGCCAGTCCCTTCAGAAGCACCTTGCAGCAATGAAGCTCCAGAAGCAGCTCCAGACCAATAAGATCCCAGAGCTGGATTTCTCTGAACTGGCATCCCCGTTCATGGCTAACGTGCCTCTTCTCCTTTACCCTCAGGACAAGCCCAAGCAGAAGCCTAAGGTAAGGCTGTTCCACTGTGGACCATATGTATGATCTTGGATTAAGTTCTACAGTCTGTAAAAGCAAGTCTTGTGCTGTGCTGTCGCCATCCAGGACCTGTGGTAATCAAGCAGGTCTTGCTGGAAACAATTTCTTCTGAGAGAAGGCTTGGCACCAGGGTTCAAAGGAAAAACAACTCTTCCCATATTTTGAGCAACCTGCTAGCTGTGCCCCTCAGGGGATGCATTTGTCTCTGAATGTAGAGATGACAGACTGGGTTGGAAAAGAACAAATAGTTGGCAAAGGGGAATAGGTGAGGCAATGAACTTGGGTGCAGAGGTTGAGAGTTGACAGCAAGCCGGGTTGTGGGAGTTGAGCAGTGACTGGGTTGAGAACAAGCTGCTGTGGGTGGAGCAGGCAAGATCTATGCTGGGTTTAGAAACCTCCCCACTGTGGTCTGTAACAAAACCAAGAGATTTGAAGATTGGGTATCTTAACTGTTATCTCTGCTTCGGAGCCAAGTAGGTACCTAATCTCCATCTAGTGGCTGGTGCACACACCAGCAGTAGCTTGTCTCCTAGCTCAGGCTTCAAAGTATTCTACAGGGTATTTATTAAGGTTTGTATATAGCTCAGAATAGTAGAACTTGGTAGTAACAGAAGCTTCTAAAACATGTCATGTGAAGTTATGTCAACTTCAGTTTCCTTTCATTCTTTGTCCAGGCGAGTGGGGACGTGTGCCAAGATTGCATTCAGCTGGTCACTGATGTTCAGGAAGCTGTGAAGACAAACTCCTCTTTTGTAAAGTCTTTGGTTGCTCATGCCAAGGAGGAGTGTGACCGTTTGGGACCTGGGATGTCCGATATGGTAAACTGTCCTTTTTTGTTGAAAAATTCTGTTCCTGTAAGCAAACATAAAATAGTTTGCTCTGTGCCTTAATCCCCTGATCGTATTCTCTATTTAATATCACAAAGGAGACTCTGTTGCATGTGTTAACACAGTAGAACAGTAACACTGAAAATTGTAAACTTAATGGTCAGGGAAGTTGGGTGGGGTGTGTGGGACCGGGGAGGAGGAGAAAGACTCCAGATTGGCCCTTGAAGGCCTTTTTCACAAAAATGGTCTGGCTGGGTAGTGTGGTCATATCAATGAGGGGAGAGGGCTTTTTGCCCTGAGAGGAAGGGAAAAGGCTAAGCAGTTATCTGTGCAGCAGTTTTGTAACCTGAAATGCCATTTTGTATTTGGGACAAGCTCTGAAAGACCTGTTGTTGTAAAGTAGAACAGGTAAATTAATACCTTGAGATGTATTAGAAAATTCTAGATGAACTCTACAGCATGAGTGGTTTGATAGTCACGAGACTTTCTTTTCCCAATTCCTGCAGTGCAAGACCTACATCTCTGAGTATTCTGACTTGGCCATCCAGATGATGATGCACATGGTAAGATCAGCAGAGTGTAATATTTGCTCTCAATTAATTTTGCTGGCTTGTGTAGCTGGCTTCTTTGGAAACAGGAAACATGCACTGCAGTAAAATTTTGGGGAGAGCCCTTGCTCTGTAAGTGTTGGTGTTAATGCTTTGAACTTGGTGTTTGATTGGATAGTAATTTCAGTTTCAAGATGCTTTCTTCAGCACTTTTCCTTCTATTTTATAACCACTTCTGCAGTGCAAACGGCACTCTAATCCTTTGAAATGTGAAGATACACGTGTTCCTTTATATTCTTTTATCTCAGCCCTGTACTTACACCACTTCCCCCTCCCCCAAATACTGTGTTAAGGATATTAGAGTTGTCTTTGTCACAGTTTTGCAAAATTGGTTCACGTGTTAGAGATAAGGTGTCTCCTGGAAGCAAGGCTAAACGTCCTTCTGGAATTGCTGTCTCAGGGCTCCTGCTCTTCTGGGCTCTTGGCAGGAGCCATGCAAAGTGAGTGGTGCCTTCTGCAGCAACATGCATTTACCTCTGACCACCTCCATAGCACCTCTTTATCCAGAGAGCTGAGGGCCTTTAAAAGAAAGGGCTTAGCCTTTCCTTAGAGATTGCAGTCCCTAGATGCTGCAGGTGACACAACAAATTACAGGTGAGTTTCTGAGTAGAGTATGTGGCTGACTTGAACCTGAATTTGGCAACATAGTGGCCTTTTTTTGTTTCCAGTTGCTAAAGGCTACTTAGAAGCTCATTCTGTTTCTTAAGCATTCTTAAGCTTTGTTCAAACAGCACTAAGTTTCTCATTTTAAGCATTGCAGTGCAGTGTGTTGTTAATACCTGAAATTGGAATATGACTACACCTTGTATGCATCTAAGTGTTGTCCAGACTCTTCGGAGGTAGTCTTGCCCAGGATGCCTTAATAACTGCAAATGAATAATGCTGGTTAGCACGGTGCAATCAAATGTGAGTTGCTCTAGCTGAGGATCTTTGGGGTGGGGACTGTGTCATATTCCATTATCTTTGTGGAAAGAATTTATGCACTTCCAAGTGCTTGATATGTTTTTTCTCTTAACTGTTATCTTCAATTTCTCCTTTCTTCCTCTGTCTCCAATCTCCCCTGTCAACAGAAGGATCAGGTAGGTGAGCAACTTGCCTGTGGTGATTGCCTGCTTGTAGTTCACCCTTTGCTCTTAAAGGGCTTGTGGTTCACTTCTTGCTCTCTTAGCTGTACACATGGTGTGATTGTACTCAGTGCTGACAGATACAAGGGATATTTATGTGATTAAAACAGAGAAAGACTATAGGCTTCCTCCAGTGCATCAGTCCTACTTCCAGCTCCAGGTACCACTTTGTGCTGCTAAGATTTCAACTTGATTATGCCTTGGCCAGTAGACCAGAAAATATCCTCCCTTTTACAGAAGAAGGATAGATGTGGAAAAAGCATGCCAGTGGCTCCTGTCAGCTGCCGGTTTAAAGTCTGGGCTCAAAAGGGCTTGAGGAAAGCTGTCCCCAGGTCTTTCCTCGGTTAACCTTTTAATCTAGAACAATGGTATAGATATTTGAAGTATAGGACCTGAAAGGATGAAGGGTTCCTAGAGCAATTTGGGCTTTTAATTTAACCTGTCCTGTGAGACCTTGTGTCTGTCATCTCTCTGTGAGAGAACATGTGTGTATGTGGGTGTTGCTGTAACATTAATACCTGGAACTGCTTCTGACAATGCATGAACCAAGGGGCTTGAATTAGAGGTGCTGCCTGGAGTAGTCTGAAGCAGCACAGTATCTCTGGTGTGCTGCTTTTGCCTATGCATGAGATTGTGGCATGATACATTAATATTAACTCTGGGATAAGGCTCTGCTGTAGGAAGCTTGTGACAGGTGAGATGTGATCTTCTAATTACCTATAGGACCAAGGGTCTTTTTCTAGCTTAAGTAGACTTTAGGTGGGGAAATTCAACTTTTGTGTCTCACTCTGTACAGCTTTTCTCACTTTGGGTATCCTCCTTAGAGCAGTTTGCCTCACATCTGGCATTTCTTTGTGCATTTAGTAATGTATGTTTCTAAAAAGAAATGCATGAATAGTGTGTTTCTTTGAGAAAGACTTTGAAAGCCTTTTCAAAGACTGTTTCTGTTTGCTGTTTTCTCTTACTGTGAGAAGAGCACGTGAAGTTCAGTTGTTGCAGTACAAATGGTTAGGCTTGACTTTTAACAAGCTCAACTTTTGTTTCTTGTAGGCTGTGTTCAGTAATGTGAGAAACTGTTTCTGTTTGCAGAATGTGATGTTTCTGGCAGCTTTAAAGAAGGTAGTTTGTGGATGAGGAAAGAGGTTCTTTCTTCTAGGCATTTCTTTCAGCTTTTGGGTGAACTCTGAAGTCAGGATAATTGGCCTGTCCTGTGATTACTTAAAGCTGGGGAGCAGCTTTGTGGATGCAGGTCTGATGTGATGCTGCTGGTGGCCTGTTTTGGTGTTGGTAGCTCTTAGGTCAACTCCTTTCGAGGGCTTGCGTAGTGTGGCTCATGGGATGTGGTTTTTTAAACAGGGTTTTTAACCTCTTCCTCTTTAACAGGAGCTGCTAAATCTCATCCAGTAGCTGTCCTGCCTATAACCTTACCAAATGCTTTGGCAATACTTGAAGTAGAAGTAGTCGTGGAACTTTTAGTTGTGTTGGAGCCTTTTAAAATTTAGAGCCCTGCTCACAGGCTCTGTAGACAAAGGGCAGAGACTTCTAGACTTTTAAAAATTGCTTGTACATTTCTTTCCAGCAACCAAAGGACATTTGTGCCATGGTTGGGTTCTGTTCTTCTGTGAAGTCTGTTCCTCTTCAGCCTCTGGTGCCGGCTCAGGTGGTTCATGAGGTGAAAATGGAAACTGTGGAGGTAAGATGAGCTTTTTGTACTTTGCTTTCCTTTTTGCTTTAGTGTAACAAACTCAGTGAAACAGAAAAAGATGAGCTTTTATGTACAGAATAATCCAAGTCCTCTTGCCTATAAATTCCTGGCCTTTTTTTGTTTCTGGTGCTGATTTGTGAAGTAGGAAAGATGATTTGTTTCAAAACCAAAGCTACAAGGTAATGCTTCAGTATTGAAAGGGGAACTCTTGTTCCAGCAGTTCTGAGTGACACCTTAAATGTAAATTCATAAGTTTGAGTTTTGCTCTTTGTTTGGAGTAATACTTTGATCCCTTCTAAAAATGGGGCAGCACTCTGTGTGCAGATGGGGGATCAGAGTCAGAATGCTGAAGTTCTTGAGTTTGAAGAAGCACCTTGGCTTCTCCAAAGGTGTTTTTTGCAAACAGGAGGGTGCTCTCAATTCTAGGAAATGGTGTCCTCCATTAAGGTATTGTATAAACCACTATATATTTCCCTTGATTTCTGTCTCTGTGGGATTGCTTATTTATTTGTGTCTACTAAATCCAACTCCTTATACAGCCTGGGGGTTGTAGTCGTGAAATTAGTCATACAAGAGGCCTGTTCATTCAGACAGGCTTTTTGCTAAGACCTTTGAGGTTGGCTTTGGGTTCTGTGTGACCTTTTGAATACAGCCCAAACTGAGCAGCTAGGTGAATGCTGTTAAGAATTGTCCCTGTCAAGTGGGGTCCACTGCTGATGTAGTATTTATTTTTTCTGTGTACTCAGAAAGCCTTAGTTCAAGAGAAGACTTTTTCCTTGTGTGAAATCTGTGAGACCGTGGTGAAAGAAGTGACTGGCCTCTTGGAGAGCAACAAGACAGAGGTGTGTGAGTGGTGGGCATGGTGCCCTTCCTAGGCTTTGGCTGAGATGGGGCTGTTCTGAAGGGGGAAGGAAAATTAATTTTATTGCCTGTTTTCACAACAGCAAGATTTCTGTCCTGGGTGGGACAGAAAAGATGTGCTTATGAACTGAGTCAAATTTCTCTCCCTCATTTACTCCTCCTCCCCTGTGCTTCAGGAGGAGATTGTGCATGAGATGGAGGTGGTCTGCCGCCTGTTCCCAGGAAGTGTCAAGGACCAGTGCAAGGACTTCATCGAGGTCTATGGCCAGGCTGTGATTGACATGCTCTTGGAGGCAACAAATCCTGAAGCTGTGTGTGCCATGCTGAAATGCTGTGCAGCCAGCAAGCTCCCCCAGCAGCCAGGTGGGTGATGAGGGGTCTGTGGTGTTCAAAATGAGCTGGTTCAGTTATGATGAGATCTCTCTTAAGGACACTGCTGATACTGCCTTTCTTCTCTTTGGGGGGAACTGCCCAAGCACTGATGTTTGGTTTGTTTTTTATTGTCCTTCTCAGTTGTAGTGAAACCTGCAGGTGGCTTCTGTGATATCTGTAAGATGGTGGTGGCTTATGCAGACAAAGAGCTAGAGAAGAATGCCACGACAGCTGAAATCGAAGCTTTGCTGGAAAAAGTCTGTCACTTCCTGCCAGAGTCTGTCAGTGATCAGGTAAGGTGTTTGTGCAGGAGGCAGACTAAAAAGCTGTGGTCCTGGTGGTTGGGAACTGTCCCTGTTGTTTGGTTTACATAGGTCCTAACAGTGACAATTATGCTTAACCTCATTTTCTGAGTGTTTTACCTGATATTCTGTCTACATGCTAATTTTAGGTTCGTCTCTCAAGTGTGTCTGCTTCTGCTATAAATGTCCAGGTACTCCTAACAGAGGTCTCTGTGTGTAGCCAAATGCCTTGTCTCTGGCTGGAGACAAACTGTCCACAGGTGCAGCTGGGACTGGCTTGTGTCCAGCAGCCTGACCCTTCACAGGTTTTTCCCTTTACTCATTAGCACCAAAGCATAGACGCTTCTCCTGTGCAGTAGAGCAAAGAAAAAAGGGGGAAGAGGCTTGATCTGAGGCAGCTGAATGACCTTGCAGACCGTGGCAGCCTGCCTTCCAGTCAGGGCAAGGCAGATGGAGAGGAACAGAAGGATGAAACACAGAATCCTGGAATGGTTTAGATTGGAAGGGACCTTAAAGACTAATTCCAGCCCCCCTGCCATAGGCTGGGACATCTTGCAGAGTATTTGGGAAAACTAGAGAGCATCTTCTCTTGTTGGTTTTTGTAACAGCCTTCTCTGCTAAAGGCTGGGAGGAGCTTGGGGTGCGGGGGGTTGGGTTTGCTCAGTTCTCATCCTTGGGAGTCAGCAGTCCTTTGAATAGATGTCTGCTTTTAAGGGCCTGAATTGACTGGCTGGATTGTTGGACTAATTTGCAGTCAGGAAAGGTTTGCCTGGAAATCCTCTGAGGACAGTGGGTGGGAACAGTTGAAGGTTTTGTTTGTTTGTTTTTTTTTTTTCTCAACCCTGATCCTGTTCAGGGGATTAATGAAGTAATTGGAAGTAGGCTGCTGTAATTTCAGTGGGACACCTGTTAGACCACTGATACCAAGATTTACCTGAAAATCTTATTACGTGGCTGCCGAGTGTCAGCAAGGGGCAACTGCTTGTAAGTTTACTGGGGATAGAGGCTTAAAGCAGCTGTGGAACAGCTCTTCCTGCTGTGAGGCTGTTTAATAGCTGTGGTTGGTTTATTAATTGGTGCCGTTCGTCTCTGCTGAGAGTGGCAGCATCTTCCTTAGCTCTGGCGGTGGCCTCTCCACTAGAGGGAGAGAGGCTGTTCCTGGCAGGAAGTGCTGCTGCTGCTGCCTGGTCTGAGGGAATGAATAACTTGAGTCCAAGTGCTTAGGAGTCCTTGCTACTGTCCTGCTCAGGATGTTTGTCTCCAGCTGGTTCCGTGTGCTTTCCTCTTGAGACAGGAGTCATCTCCATGATCAGAGATGAAGCTTTGCAGTCAAAGCTTCTCCTGCTTTGTTCTTTTCCCAAAGCCTGTCCTGTTTGGTTCTTTTCCTTGTGATCCCTTATCTCCACATAGCCTGTCTGCAGACAGCTGCAGGCAGGTATGAGCTAGCAAAAACAATGCGGTTGTGTGATTAGTGCCCGACTCCTTTGCCATCTGCAGAGCTCAAGCCTCTGCTGTATCCTTGTGGAGTGTGTCGTTGGGATGTTGGGGGTAGCATGCAGGCCTGCCTGCTGCAGACCACACGTTCCTCTGCTTTCAGAAGCTCCAAGAGAAGAATCTCTCACCCTGTGTTTTGTTACAGTGTGTGCAGTTTGTGGAACAGTATGAACCCGTGGTTGTGCAGCTCTTGGCAGAGGTGATGGATCCCACTTTTGTTTGCACTGTGAGTATTGCATTTGGTTTTATTGAGTGCAGGCTCTGATGCAGTCCTGCCTACTGTCCTGGGTGCCTTTCAGTGCCCAGCATGCAGAAACTCTGCTGGAATCAAAATCAGCATGCTGAGTGCTGATTGAGCAAGCCCCTTGGGCAAGGCCTGGGGCTTTCTGAAGGGACAGCTGTCTGACTGCCAGCCTAGCACAAGGAAGGGCAGAAGGAGAGAATGGCCAGTGGTTATCCACTGCTGAGGTTCAGTGACAGGGTGTTGTGATGTGCCCTGAGTGTGGTGGGAGGTAAAGTGAGATTTCTTCAGAAAGCTCCCTCTCTAAAAGACCTGTTTTTCAAAACTTGATACGAAGGAGTTGCAGTAACTTAATTCTCCCCTGGGTCAGGTTACAGCTTCGTGGCTGCTGGTTCAGCTGCAGGTGTGAGCTCAGTGAGAGCTCCTGCAGCTGCCTCAGTGCAGCTTCCACACTCACTCTCAGGTGGAAGCTCAGACATAAGGCTGGACTTGAGATCTCTTGGTGCGATTAGAAAGGTGCTGACTGTGCTGCTCTTTTCCCAGAAACTCGGAGTCTGTGAGTCAGCTAAAGAGCCTCTCCTGGGGAACGATGCCTGTGTCTGGGGTCCAGGCTACTGGTGTAAGAACATGGACACTGCTGCTCAGTGCAACGTACGTAAAGCACGGTTCTGCCTCCAGCTTCCTGTTGATCTTTGACAGCTCCTTCTGAGCTACTTTTGGCTTCTACCACACTTTGAAGTGGATAAATTCCAGTTAAAAAAAAAACAAACAAATGGGTACTAGTTTGATTAAAGGGTGCTTCATAGCTCTTAGCTTTCCTCTTCTTTCTGTGTCCCCCACCTGTCTGCTAGTATTTCAGAATCTATAGTAAGGTACAGTGTCAGCATTATATTCAGTGTTCCTACAGCCAACAGACCATGTCACAATCTCTCATCAGCCTCTAAAAATTGGCCTCCAGTATTGCTTTTTCTGCCAGGCCTTAATGGCTAAGGGTCATCAGCCTTTTCCTGAAGCTCCTGGCTGGTAGGACCAAGGATGTTATTTATTCTAGTCCTCTTTGAAATCACTTACTTTAAGAAAAATAGATTTGCTCCCAAGATCTTGGCTCAGGATAAGGTGTTGAACTGCTTGTTTGCAAACTGTTTTTTTTACACTAATATCAGCTGTTTCTTCCCCTTTAGGCTGTTGATCACTGCAAACATCATGTGTGGAACTAGAAGAAGAATTTCCAGTTCAAAAAGTTTGCCATGGCTCTTAGGAAATGTGGGCCGAGGTTGGTGGAGAGCTGTATCTCACCTGTCCCTCCTCTCTGCCTCATTAACAATTTGACCTTCAAGTTCCTTTGTTGTAACTCTTCTGTAGCAGTGCTGCTGTTGAAGGATCAGATCTTCATCATTGACTTAACAAAGATATTTCTGATTGTACAGTTTAACTCATTATGCTCCTAAAAATAGTCAGTGTGTTGTAGATTTTTTTTTTTAATTGGTAGGCTGAAGTGGTTTTTTTATGTGCTGGGAAGAATGACAGAGATGGTAAAATGAGACAAGGCTGTTACATTTTAATTTAAAAAAAGAACAAGATAGCGACTAAACTTTCAAATGTCTTTCTGTAGGCAGCATTGGGAAGATTTTTACATGCTTTGCATTTTTAACATCTGGCTGGAATGTTTCTTTTCTGTGTATGGGAACTCTAAGGGATAGTGTTGAATCTGGAAATCCTTTTGGCTGGAATTTTCAAAGCTCTACAGATGCAGAGGAGGGGGCTTTGTGTGCCCAGCTAACTTTCAGAGTAACTGGTACTTCAAAAGATGCATTCGAGTGACCATGCGTGTGGCTCATGGTGTTGCTATAGCTAAGGAAAGCCCTCCCTCAGCCTTTGATCACATCCTTCTGATTTCCTTGGACTACTCTGTCTCAGCGTGGGTGTTCTGCTGCCAAGCCCTGTCCAGCAGGATGTCAGTCTCCTGAAGCATGCTGGCGTACCTGAGGAGTGACTCTGTTTTTTCTTATCCTAGTTGCTCAATTCTGCTTAGTCTTGCAGCTTCCCACAAGCAGCCAGCTGGGTGCTGAGGAGGTAGTGTGAGCTGTCGCTGGCAGATGGAGGAGGATCAAGTCAGCAGGAGCTGGGAATATGTCAAAGGGAGTTCAGCATTGAGGGCGGAATTTGTGGAAAAACGGGTTTTATTGTAAACTGTTTGTTCCTTGATGTGCTTTTTCCCTCACAGCATATTTCAGTCATCTGAAACTTGTGAGGTCTGGGGGCACCTCCCCCTGCTACCCACCCACTCTCACGGACGCCCTTCTGAGTAACTGGAGGTGTGAGTTGTTATCCAGAGCTCCCATTTCTGTTGGGAAGTGCAGCAAGCAGAGATGGCAGGTGGTAGGAGCACTAAAGTAGGTGTTTGAAGCTCTGCTGGCACACTTGACAGCCTGCCTTTCAGACCTCTCTGAAATTCCACTGAAATGGCCTGAAATCCCCAACAACAGCCTTCAAGGCAGGCTGCTAGCCTGGGAACATGGCAGGCCCTTGATGTGAAGGGTCCTTGGGAGTGAGAATCCTGCTTGTATTGCTTGGGATGGACCTTACATTGGATGTGCACTTCTGATCATGTTAATCCCCACAACAGAGGCACCGAAGTAGCTCTGAGGAGACCTTGGGAAGGAGCAGCTGGGCAGATGTGGAGCTTTGAAAATTCCAGTCCCGTTCAGAAAGATGCTGGTTACTCCTGCTGTTCCTGTGGTGTGTGAGGCATGCAGGAGCTCCCCTAACAACACTGTAGCAGCAAGTAGAGTATTCTTCATTGGAAAACCACTGGACTGCCAGTTTTTAGTTGATCTGTGCACATACTAAAAGCCTGGACAGTGCGAACAGATGGCAGCAGAGGTTGGTCTCTGTTTCCTGAATGCTGAAGCACGCATGGCTTTAAACAAGAGGGAAAAAAAAAAAAGACAATTTCCCCGTAAGACATAAAACACCTGCAGCTTTCTGTCCTGGCAGGCTTGTGCAGCGGTTCTGGTGGTGTGTCCCAGCTGGGTAGATAGAGCAGATGGGAAATGGGCTCTGTTCCTTCGGCATTGCTGCCCTGGAGGGACGGGCTGTGTTACACCACGCCACGGAGGGTGGCATGTGGTGGTTTAAACTGGATGGTGTGGATCTTTCTTGGGGGGAGGTGGGGCTGCACTGACAACTTGGAAGGTGGGGAAGGTTTTATTTTCTTGGGGTTTTTAGTAGGATTCATGCTGGTGACCTGCTGGGCAAGGTGAACCAGGGGAAGTCCTGTGCTGCTGCTGGGAGTCCCTTTAGTTTTTTCCCTTCTTGTGGACTGTGGCACCTGACCTGCTTGAGTCATGCTGGGGGGACGCGTGCAGTTGCTTTCTAAAGAACATTGTCTTGATTTTTTTCCTTTTCTTTTTTTTTTTTTTGCACAAAAGCTTCCTTAATGAACAATAAAAACTTCTGTAAACTGGTAAGTTCGTGTGTTTCATTTTTTTCACTGGCAAAGGATCTTGCTGAGGTTCCCTGTGGCTGCAGGGCCAAGAGAAGGCACATCCCAAGGTGTTACTGGGAATCTGGGCCTGAATGGATTCAGGTTCCCATTAAGCTGCGTGTCCCATCAAGCCTTTGTTCTGCTCAGCACGGTTGCAGGTGGAAGAGGCTTGCCTGGGATTGCTGCTGCTCTCTTCCCTGGACAAACACAATGCCTGGTGTGAGGCAACAGCCCCATGTTGCAATCGCTGCTTTGCGCAGGCCAGAGGGACTTCTTGATAGTGGCCTTCCCTGCTGACTTGCATTTAACGTGGCTTCCCTTGTGTCCTCATTCCTTGCTTGATTTCAAATAAAATATAAAAATGTCTTTTAAAGGCAGGGAACGTGGTGCTGTCACGTGGCTCCAGGACAGTTTTCCCTGTCTGTGCCTGCCCTCTGCAGCCAGGTCAGTGTTGAGCAGCAGGTTCTGGGCTGCTTCTGACCTCCTGGGAATACCTGCCTGGCTGTGGTCCCTCCCTCCCTGGTGCTGATTTTATAATCAAGGCATAAAGTGAGGGGTGTGGTAATTGCCCTGCGTAGGTGTGGATTCTCACTGCTTCTCCCAGCCCATCCAAGATTCCTCAGTCTGGGAGCAGCATAGGAGAGGAACCAGCCACTGAGGACTCTTAGGAGCGGCATGGAGAGCAAATGGAGTGGCTTGGTGCTGATCATTTCTGTGTGCCTGGGCTCCTACCAAGGTAAGGCCAGGCCTCGGGGTAGGTAGGATGTGGAGAGCCCAGAAACCCCTGCTGAATCCCAAAACTATTCCCAGCTTTAGTGTCTTAAGCTTCATAATGTGCTTCCTCATTCCTCTGGTGTTGGAGTTGGGCAGAGGAGAGCTGGGGAAGGTGGCACCACTGGCTGCTTTACCACCTGGATATGAGTGTTGGAACTTAGGCACTTAAAGGTGATCTCGGGGCAAAAAGGAGTTTGTTCCCTCCCTTTGGTGGTGTGCTGGGGCATGGAAGGAGGGAAGCCAGTTGATGGGGTGTCTCTGCAGCAGTGGGGGAGAGGCACTGCTCTCTCTGCTACCCTTGGTATTGGGGCCTGGCTGCCAGCGTGTGAGCTGGGGGAAGCCACTTGGTTGTCACAACAGAGTCACCACGCTGCCCCCTGAAGCTGTCCTTTTCCTGAGGGTCCTCAGTGGAGATGCAGGAGCAGGAAGTTGCCTCTGCTGAGGCTTGCTGAGCTCTGGGAAGGGTGATGGGGTGATGTGCTCTACTCACCTCAGGAGCCCTCTCATCATCGGGACTTGGGTCTCTGTGAGCGAATCCTGTTGCAGGCAAACCTCTGCTGCTGTCCCTTAGTCATGGCCCTGCCCATCCCCAGGAAACCAGCTGGGAAAGGCCTGTTTTCTAACCCCTGGTCCTTGCTTGAGGCCAAATCGCTGCTTCCTGGGGAAATATTCCCCAGAATAAGTGAAGCCCTGCTGTTGTAAGCAAACCCCCCATGTTTCAGAGTGAAGAGCCACCCCTGCACCCCAGTTACCCCAGGCTTGGCGCACTGGGCTCCTCTGACGTGACCTGCCCAGGCTGTGGTGGAGGATTGTGAGCGTGCACGCACAGCCCGGGGTGGGGGACGTGTCCGGGTGTTGCAGGCAGAGCAGGTTCACCTGCGCTCGGCAGGTCCAGCCGGGGGTGGCACCTGCCCTGGGAGCCGGCGGGGGCTTGGCTGCACGGCACGGGGGTGCTGCGGGACCGGGGACCCTGCAAGCCTTGGAGAAGGGTTTGGGAGCTGGGAAGAGTGTATTTATGGTCCTTGCTGTACCAGGGGTGTGCGCCCGGCCGGGAATTGGGGCGCTGGGGCCCACGCTGCCACCCCCGGGGTTTACGTCACAACCGGCTCGCCAGGCTCTGCCGGCTCGGCCGGGGCGCTCCGAGGCTCCGTGGAATGCCAGCACAGCCCTGTCAGAGCTGGAGCTCGGTGCTGGATCCCCCCTGAGCAAAGCCCATCCCATCCCCCGGGCCTGGCAGACCGGAATAGGGCAGTTGTGGCTGGCCTGGGACCGCAGTGGCACGGGAGCATCCCTGCCTTGCTCCTTTGCCAAAAATGGCATCACCTAATAACCCTGCTGCCTGTGTGCCCGGCAGCATGAGGTGGCTCCGGCACGGCTTTGAAACGTGTAGGAGAGCTCACGGGACACCAGTTGCCCCAGTTGCTTGCCCCGTGGCAGTGGTTTCCATCGGGGGAAGCTCCCCCTGCTCTCCGCTGTTGGGTGTTATGATTAGTCCTAATTGCTTTCCGGCCCAGCACTTGATGCCTGAGTTTCAGCTTGAGCAGGGCGAGGAGCAAGCGCTGAGCTGAGGATCTCTGTGAGCCAGAAAAGTTCCGAACCAAACTACCCGCGTCTTCTAGATCCCCCTGATCCCCCTGTGGGGTCCGGGCTCCAACACAGGGCTGTGAGAAATGCTGGGGGACCAGCTCAGAGAAAAGCTGTGGGGTTGTCTCCTGTCTCCTTGGTTTTGGGGCTGCCCCTTAATGTCTCTGCCGACTTGCCATTCCTGTTTGCCCTGATGTTGGGGCCAGGGTTGAAAACATAAATATATCCTCTCAGCTGATGCGGCGAGCTCGGCATCGCGCATCTGGGGAGGTGTGTAGGAAGCCTGGGAAACCGGGGGGACTCGCCCTGCCCCGCGGCTCGCCTGCCCTAGTGCTGCCGTCAGCCCGATGGGGAAATCGGGGCTGAAACACCACCCGGCACCTGCCGAGCTGCGCCAGCGCTCTCGGGGGCAGGCGGGACTGGTGGGAGGCTTGGGACCCCTCTCCCCAGAACCCCCGGCCCAGGGGACTTTCCTGGGTGGCCCTGGGCACCTCACGCTGCCGTCTCAGGGATGAGCTGGAGGCGTTGCCAAAATCCAGCGTGCAGGGAAAGCAGCTTTTGGGGAGAAACCTGATAAGGGCAGGGTCGGGTGGAAGGAGCAGATTCCTCCTTTGGCTTTATTCCTGCTCTGCAAAATCGTAGACAGGGCTGGGGGATAAAAGCTGGATGCAAACGCTTGGAGCGGGGAGGGTTGCGCTTTGCTCAGAAACGCCTCTGGCAAGAGGGTCTGCAGCAGGGTCTGCCTGTCCCTCCGCTCGGGTGCTGCTCCCTATAAACCCCCAAACTCCCGGAGCACCTCCCAGCCAAAGCAAGGCAGCGAAGGGCTTGGGTTGTGTCCTCTGCCCGCCTCCTCCCCAGCCGCATCCTGGGTGGGCACAGTTCCCGGTGGAAACAAACACTCGCCCCGTCAAAAACGAGTCCTGACACACCAAGGTGACAATTAAAGCGCTGCTCTTGCGCCACGCCACCGCGCTGCCGGGGCGGGCCATGCCGCCGCTGCCGTGCCGGGGATTTACAGTCAGGAGAAAATGCTGTCGTGGGGAGGAAATAAAACCAAAAGAACCCCACCAAAAGTGGGGTTGCTCAATCGTTGCCGGGAGCCGTGGCGTGACTATCCGGCTGCCGTGCGGGGCTGAGCGCCGGCGCCCCAGGTTTGCCCGTTTTGCAAGATTTATTGCTGCTTTTATAAGCAGCTGCCTCCGCAGCGTGTCAGAGGGTGCCGTGAGGCTGAGGATGAGCCCCAAATTCCCTTTGCTTGTGACCCTGTGGCATCCCACTGAAAAAGCTGGCAGCCTGGCAAAACCGACCTTAAAAAATAATTTATGAACAAAACAACCTCCCCCACGACTTTGGGAGTTGAGGTGGAATCACAGCGGGAGGGTGAGGAACATCACCCCTAGCTCACTGCGGTGCAGATTAGGGAGGTTAGTTTGGGGTCTTGGGGTGCCTCGTAGGCTGACCGTCTGCTCTCCCCTCTCACAGCCGGGGCAAGCCCCCTCCACGAGTGTGGCGAGCGGCCGGAGGACTGGTGCCGCGACGTGGCGACCGCGGCCAAGTGCGGGGCACTGGAGCTCTGCCGGCTCACCGTGTGGGACCGGGCCCTGGGGGTAACAGTGCTGGGAGCAGGGAATGTGGGGGGCTGCGGGACAAAGAGATGGCAGGAGAATCCCAGCCTGCCCACCCCAGCATCTGGTGCCCTCAGGCAGCAACGTGTCTGCAGAGTAAATGGGCAAAGATCAATGGGTGCCCCGGGAGGTTCCCAAGTGCCCCGTGGTGGGGTGAAGGATTGGGATCTGGGGAGCAAGTGGTGGGTCTGGGTGCTGTGACAGCATCCCCACATGTCCCCTCTCTCTCAGCAGAAGGGGATCCCCTGTCACCTCTGCCAGGTGGCGGTCTCTGTGGTGGGCAAGATCCTGCAGGACAACTGCACTGAGGTGGGTCTCAGAAGGAAGGGGGTGTGGGGCCGGTGTTCCTCCCCACCAACACCACCACGGCCCTGAACACTCTCTCTGTCACCCAGGAAAAGCTGCGGCTCTTCTTGGATAAGAAATGCCAGTACCTGCCCTTCCAGGACTGGTCTGTCAAGTGCAAGAGGATGGTGGACACTGGCATCCTCGTGCTCGTCCAGTTGGGCAAGCAAGTGCTGGTAATGCAGGGGAAGCCCCCGGGCTTGCATTTCTCGGTGGTTTGGGATGTCTTAGGGGCTTGCAGAGCAGAGGATGCTCCTGGAGCCTGGGACAAACCATCTGAAGGAGGTGATGGAGATGGAAATGACCCAGGGCGGAGTGGAGGTGGTGGGTGTGATGGGGCAGATGCAGCCTCAAGCCCCCACCCCTCTGCTCCTCCAGTCGGAACCAAAGGTGGTGTGTGGGACCATCAAGTTGTGCCAGCCCCGGAACAGACCCACGGGGACCTTGACATATCAGAAGCCACCACCAGCTGCCACAGGCCCCACCCAGGACTTCGCCGACCTGATTGCCCCCTTCATGGCCAACGTGCCCCTCCTGCTCCATCCCCAGGACCTGCCTCACGGCGAGGCCCAGGTACCGTGGCACGGGCAAGAATGGTGCTGGTCATGGAATCGTGGAACGGTTTGGGTGGGAAGGGACCTTACAGATCATCTTGTTCCAAACCCTTGCCACAGACAGGGAATGTGCCCAGTTTGCTCCAAGCCCCATCCAAGCTCGCCTTGGACTCTTCCAGGGATGGGTCAGCCACAGCTTCTCTGGGCACCCTGTGCCAGTGTCTTAATGCTGCTCAGGGATGAAAATCCCCTAAAAGCATCACCTACTTAACAGCAATTAGAGAAAGCCCCTAAAATTTCTGTGGAGCTGAAATGACTTCTGGCTGGGGGTGTCACCAGTTTGGGGGGATATTTCAGGATGCAGGAGGGAACCAGAGAGATGCTGGTCAAAGTGCTGCCCCAAACTGCAGCCAGTATTTAAATCCCAGCCCTGCAAATGCAGGTATGGGGGTGGGGGGAGTTTGATTTTATTTCAGGGGGTACCAATGTGTCCCTGCCCTTGTTATCCTGCAGGAGATGGAAGAGGTGTGTGGGCACTGCCTGCAGCTGGTGACAGCCGTGCAGCTGGAGCTGAGGGCCAACACTGCCTTCACCTGGGCGCTGGTGGGCCACGCCAAGCGGGTGTGCGAGACCCTGACACCCGACCTGGCACAGCGGGTGAGGGGGCCAGCAGGGAATCTGGTGTGGGCTGGAAGGGGCCTTAAAGACAATCTCATTCCACCCCCTGCCATGGGCAGGGACACCTTCCACTGGACCAGGTTGCTCCAAGCCCTGTCCAGCCTGGCCTTGAACACTTCCTGGGATGGGCTGTCTTCTCCTCCTCGAAGGGAGCATCTTTTGCAGATGCCTGCCCAGGTGGGGGGTGCCCACTGTCGGGCACTGAGGCCGTGTCTCCCTCCTGCAGTGCAAGCGCTCCCTGGCCGAGTACACGGACACGGCTGCCCAGCTGCTGCACTACATGGTAAGAGGGTGAGGGCTCCCCGGGGGTGCCAGGAGAGAGTGGGTGCCAGCTGGGGGACTGAGTGGGACAGCCAAGGGGCCTCATCAGCAAATGCTCCCTTTTTTTTAAGTTGAACTCACTGCATTATATTCCTACAAAATTTATTTCTTTTCCCCTTCTCCCTGGCTTGCAACTGCTGTAATTATACTTTATATTCATTTTTTCTTGCCCTTTTCTGGTGCCTCCACTAGTAGCAGGCAGAGGTAAGTGAGACCCATGCCCTGACTGGCTGAAATTCCCCTCCATGGGGGACAATGCCCACCTGATTCTCTCTCCCCAGGACCCGATGGAGCTGTGTGGCCAGCTGGGACTCTGTGCCTCCACCTCGGCACTGCCCCTCCACACGCTGCTCACAGAGAAGGCGATGCAGGTCC
>VZTI01002404.1:492599-522488 GCA_013397865.1 Struthidea cinerea | reverse complement strand
CCCCCCCCCAGTTCTGCTGTGATCCTTAAAATCCAAATCTTGTGAAGAGGGAGCCTGATTTTGTATTTTATTTCCTCAAGCATCTCCATTTATCCAAGGGGGAATGCCTTACATGGGGGATGATGGCGGAATAGGATGAGGGTGGCTCTGGGGGGGCTCGGCATGCAGCCCACCACCTTGTCCCGACAGGACAGGGTGGGGAGCACTCCTCTGTGTGACGTGTGCCAGTTCACCGTGAAGACGGTCGAGAGCCTCCTGGAGAACAACGTGACAGAGGTGAGCCCCGCTGCTGCGGTCTGGGGCTGGGGGGGCTGGGACAGGGGGCAAAGGGGCAGCAAGGAGCCGGAGTTTCCCTCTTCTGCCTTGTCCCGGCAGGAGCAACTGATGAATGACATCGAGAAGGTGTGTTACATGCTGCCCCACAGCGTCGTCGGGCAGTGCAAGGACTTCGTCAACTCCTACGGCAAAGCCGTGATTATCATGCTGCTGGAGGCCACCGACCCCGCGGCCGTCTGCACCATGCTGCGCTGCTGCCCCCGCAGCGGGGACGCCCAGCCCGGTGAGCTGGCGCCCAGCTCCGGGGCCCCGGGGAGCAGGGTGCCCCTCCCCTGGGTGCTGATGGCCCGTGTCCTACAGGGGCTGCCGCCCTGGAGCAGCTGGCGGCGAGCGCGGGCGCCTTCTGCAACGTCTGCCAGATCATCATCACCTACTTCGACAACGAGCTGCTCAAGAACGAGACGCTGGAGGAGCTGGGCGAGGTGCTGGAGAAGGGCTGCGCGATGCTGCCCACGCCGCTCACCAGCAAGGTGAGCTGAGGGGGGCACACGCAGCCCGGCGGGGACACCCCCGACACCCCCGGCACCCCCGCCGGGCTCACCCCCTCTCTCCCTCCCAGTGCGAGGAGCTCGTGTTGCAGTACGAGCCGGCGGCCGTGCGGCTCTTCGTGCAGATGATGGACCCCACCTTCGTCTGCACCGTAAGTGCCCTCGTCCCTGGGGCGGCCCGGACGAAGATGGGCATATTTTGTCCCAACCTGGGGGCTGGGAGAGGGGCAAGGTCACCAGAGGCTGCTCATGGAGGTTTTCCTCCTCCCCCTCCCACCCTTTTTCTTCGCAATGCAGAAAATCAGAGCCTGTGACTCAGGCGAGGAGGATGTCCTGGGCTCGGCCCCCTGTGTCTGGGGCCCGCAGTACTGGTGCAAGAACATGGCCACGGCGGTCGAGTGCAATGTAAGTGCCGGCCGTGTCCCCTCCCTGGGCTGGCAGGGTGCCGGGGGTCCCTGTGTCCCACCGCCATCCCGCCCCGTTCCTCCTGCAGGCCGTCGCACACTGCCGGCGTCACGTGTGGAACTAGGAGCCATCTCCTCCGCTGGCTGGACTTGCTCTGCCGTTTGGTTCGGGATCCTGGCTCCCTTCCCTTGGGACGTGCCTGCACTCACAGACGGCAATGGCAGGAGCCAACCGGCCTCATCGCGCCGGCAGCGCTGCAGGGAACCCCAGTGGCCTCGGCCACTTCCTCTTCCACTCCTGGGGCTTGGATTTCCAAATCAGGTTAAGGGACTCGTTAGTATTTTCAGGACTGGGGATTCAGCCTTGACGTCTCTCAGGGTGACTGCAAAATCCCCATGCCCACCTCTGTCCCCATCTCTATCCCCATGCCCACCTCTATCCCCATATCTATCCCCATCCCCAATCCCACCTCTACCTCTCCATCCCACCCTGAACCATTGGTAAGGCCCAGATCCTGCAACATGGATCTGTCCCTGTGGGCTGGGTTCTGCTGCCCAAGCGCCGGCCCCCCGCTCCTGGCTGGCGGCAGCCTCACCTGAACAGAAAATGAATGAGTTTGGGTGCAAGGATTTCCTTTCGCACCCCCCTCCGTGCTGGGGGTCCTGTGCTGACCCAGCCGTGGTGGTGAGGGCAGCGGGGTGCTGGCTCATCCCCCCCCGCCCTATCAGGGGGATGCCTGCAGTGCCTGGTCCTGCGCGTGCACGGGAGCATCCCATCACAAATAAACTCTTCCCGTGAGCCTGGCTGGTTGTGTCCTTCCTCCTTGTGCTCGGGCTGCAACGGGGGTGCGGGTAAACCAGGAGGACATTTAATGCTCCCCCCAAAATCCAAGGCGCAGCAACACCCAGGGTGGCATCTTGTGAAGGTGATGGGATTGAGGGATGAATTAAAAGAGGGTTTTCTCTTCCAAAGGGGGTTTGGGCGTGATGGATCCAGGGAGGAAGGACAACAGACAGGTTACCCAAAGCCATAGACAGTGTATTTCTGAGTCCCGTAACAGACCGTGCCCGACACTCTCCACAAGGTTACGACTGGAAACGAACCCCCGAACAAACAAACCCAAATGCAAGAGAGAAGGGGAAAGAAAAGGGCAACAAAAGACACGCACGAGCACTCCACATCCAGAAGCCCCAGTTACCGTCAGTCTCTTTTTCAACATCGCAACAAGTTTTGGTAAAGCCAGCGAAATGGAGGAATGTCTTTGGGTTGGTTTTTTTTCTTTTCAATTTGTTGGGTCTTTCCTTCCTGGAAAGGTGACGTTAATGCCAAAAGGACTCAGTCTCTCCCCACGCTTCCCTGGCCTTCCCCATGCCCATGGTCAAGGTGTGACAGCTGCTTGTCCCCAGCTTGTGCCCAGGGATGCTGTGGCAGCACATCATCCTCATCCTCACTGCACCTTCCCCCTGTCCAGTCTGGACTCATCAGATTCATTTAGCTTTTCTTTTCCTTTTTTTTTTTTTTTAGAAAAAAAACATTTTTTTTTTTTAATAAGAAAAATAAAAAAAAATTTAATGGTTTCATGGATAAATGACAGGTGAGTAAAAGCATTCCGGTCCCGAGAGCCCTCTCCCGGGGCCAAGCTCTCCAAGGCTGCCGGAGCAATCCGCACCGGGTAGCCTGGACTCCTTCTGCAGGGGAAGAGGGGGCCAAGCACCAGTCTCGGGCTGCCCTGGCCCCCACCACGGCCCCCCTGGTCTGTGCTTCATCCCCGCCGGCCCCGGCTTGCCTAGAGGAGCACCAGCAGCACCACCGCTCGTCATAACTCGGTGATCTCCAGAGGGCTCTCCATGATCACCTCCCGCATCTTGTGCAGGGGGGTGGACTTGGCCGACTCGGTGCGGGCATTGTGGTCGCTGTAGCCCCCGCAGTCGGCGGTCAGAGTCTCCAGCGAGCGACCCAGCACCTTCTGGTCGTCCTCGGGCAGGCTGTTGAGGTCAGAGGCGAGCAGCGTGCCCGTGCTGCCGTGCACCACGTGGATGCCATCGGGACCTTTCAGCTCCACCGGCTGCTTGTGTCGGAAGCGCAGGCTGCCCTGGCTGGGACTGCGCTCCTCCTCCTCGTCCTCCAGCTCCTTCTGGATCAGCTGCAAAAGAGCCATGGAGTAGGGAATTACCACTGTGGCCACAGCAGCTCCTGGCTTCCCTGACTCTTGCAATGCTGGAGTCCAGCCGGAGGGAAGGACCCTCCTCTTCTGAAGCACTCTCAGAGCGTGGTGATGAGGATCACCAGGAGATGACCTCCAGCTGGATCACTCTGTTCTTGGGTGGATGCCCTGGCTCAGGCACGAGCTACCAGCTGGGTGATGTGTCCTGCAGCTGCCCCCAGAGTGGCCAAGGAGGAGTTTGGACCCAGGTTGGAATTTGGGGTTGTATGAGGGTGGAGGAGCAGGAGGCAGACAGGGAAAGAAGATGAAGGAAGGCTGGATGGGGCTGGAGGGGAATAAGGGCATGGACGGACAGAGGGCAGAAGGGTTGAAAGGCATCTCCTATTGCACTGCTCTCCTGTGCTCTCTTTGCCCCCATGAAGGGTAGAAGACCACAGGAGGAGTTGCTTCTCCCCATACCAGTCCTTCTGCACCAACACCCTCCATCCCAACCTTTTTGCCTCAAAAACCTGTGTTTTTGAGGCAAAAAATCAGAGGATCAGAAGGAAGGAAAGATGACCCCCCACAGCTTTGGCCAGCCTTGGCAGAAATGGGAGCTGATGAAGAGAGTCCACCCTGAAAAGAGGGGCATCCTCCCCTGGGGTCAGAAAGACCAAGGGAGAAGGTGCTGCTGATGCTCAGAGGAAACGTGGAGAGTCACTGTGGGGCATCAGCAGCCTGGAAAACCAGTGAAAAAACAGCAGTGGGAACCAGTGGAAAACCAACATCTGGCTCATTTTGACCAAGCAGAGAGTGGGGGGAACCACTGGGTGACAGGGACCAAGGCCACAGCGAGTGACCACAGCCTGTGGGGCCAGGAGGACACACTGCATCCCAGAGGGCACGGCAAGCATCTCCCCACGCCCATGCACACTCCTCTACCTCTGAGACTGAGGAGCGGTCCCCCTGACTGGCGGTGGCCTTATGCACCATCCGCTGGGCAAAGAGCTTTTTCAAGCGCATGTAATCATCCAGGACCACCTTCAGGAGAGTGCCCTGGGTGGAGGGGGAGAGACTGTGGGTTATCCAAGGGAGATGGTTTGATCAGAGGGCGGCTGGCCTCATTCCAGCATTTTTGGAGCGACATCACCCTCTGGCACTGTGAACCTGGAAGGTGTAGCTGGAAGAGAAGACCCCTTGGTGGAGGATGCCTGCCCTCAAAACTCACCTTGATGGGTCCCTCCCGCATGATCTGCCCCAGCTTGGCAATGTTGTCGTACTCCTGGATGGCTGCCCGCAGGTAGCGGTCATCCTCGGGCTTGGCGGCGGAGGGCTCTCTCCCGAAGGTGCCCTGCGGGAGGAGAGAGGGGCTCAGGAGGGGCTGTGGGTGACAGGCGCGCGGACACGGTGTCATGGCAGGGGCCGTGTCTCACGTGGGTGCGGGCAGGGCTGTTCCAGAGGTCGGTGATCTCGCTCAGGTTCTCTGGCAGGTCATCCTCGTGCTCCGCCTGCGCCGCCAGCTCCATGTTCCTGCAGAAGGGGTCCAGCCACACCGGGTTGGCCCTGCCCGTGGGGAGGATCAGCCATCAGCACAGGCAAAGAGTGGTGTTATCCCTAACCCCATCTGCAGCCTGGATGCTGAGGTTGCACTGCCTCCTCCTGCCCTGTGCAGGTATGAATCTGGCTGCTCTGGATCCAGATGTGTGTCAAAACCTGCCCGTCACCTCTGCTTACCCCAAACCTGGCCAGGATTGGCAGAGATGGAGTCACAGGAGAAAGAACAAGATTTTTTAGCTTAGAAAGCTCTCAGAGCAAGCAAGCACGTGCCCCAGGGCCAGTCATGCTCCACGCAGAGCAGAGCAGAGCAGAGCAGAGCAGAACAGAGAGACATGACGTCTCCACCTCCTGGCTCCACAACACAGGCATCCCTCTCTCAGGAGCAGCCTCCAACCCCAGGAGGTGGCACTCACCCATCAAAAGAGTACTTGTTGGTGTTCGGCATGTCCATAATGTCCATGAAGCCTCTGTTCCCTGCAAAAGGCAGGGATGGGAGTTACAGGGGGACACATTGATGGGCTTAGCAGCAAACTATGAGGTGACACTTCTTTATCAGGGAGGGATAAAGAGCAACCAAAAAGGCAGTGAGAAGCATGCTGGGATGTGGCTGATCACGCAGCACCTGATGCTGAGAAAAGCCTCCCACCACCACACCTTGCTGGGCAGGATCACTTCTGATATACACCCCACGATATCCCCCACGTCTCCCGGTGACCCTCCTCCGTGCTCTCCATGCATCCTACTCTCCCACACAGCTGGGACACCCCAAACTCTGCTCACCAGTGGAGCCAGCCACGATGGCTTTCAATTTCCTTTTGTGCCTGCAAAAGAAACAGCCACTCAGGGAGGGAAATAAGGAAGATGCTGGAAAGGAGACTGACACACAGATTTGCAATAACCCATCATAGGCATACCCCTTTATTAAATAAGGCTGAGGAGCTTGGAGGGGAGAGGTACCATCAGTATTAAAACCATGCATTTTGGAGGGGATGGGCAGAGCCCGGGAGTTACTCACACTGTCCGGTAGTACCAGTTCATGAGGATGAAGAGCATGGCAGCCAGGAAGAGCAGGACGGCCAGCACGATGATTGCCATCTACGAGAGACAGAGGCGTGGTGGAAACCTTGGGCACGGAGCCAGCACCCGCTGGTGGGCACGTGCCCAAAGTTATGTGGGTGGAACATCTCTCCAGTTACTGACCAGTCCCCGTGGGAAGGGACACCACCCCACCTGCGAGCAGCACCTCCAGCCCCAGCTGGACCCTTACCTGCAGAGCTGAGAGGTCATCTGGTGCCCGGGCAGTAATGGCAGGCTGCACATCCAGCACGTTGTAGTTCCTGAAGAGATTCCTCAGCTGCTCCTTGTTCTCGTCTATCATCTGAATAACCCTGGGAAGAGAAGGGTTGCTTGGGCACCTCGACATTATTGAGGGTCCGGAGAGAGCTGGGCCGGGTGGGGGGCCAGGGGACGTACCGCTCCACGTCCAGGATGCGGTTGGTCTCCCTGTTCACCACGTGGATCAGCAGCTCCGTCTGGGCAAAGTTCACCCGGCCTTTCTTGTCAACATGGAACTGGGGAGAGACAGCAAGGTCTCCAGTGTGGGAGAAGAGCCTCCTCCGGAGCATGCCCCAAGGTGTGCTCGCATCGCAAGAGACCCTCAAGCATCAGTCTGGACCCCTTCAGTACACCCCAACCTGGAGTGTATCCGTCACCTTCAGAGCCCAGGGGTGTCTGTGGTTATCCAGGCAGGATTCCCCCAAAGGAGACTTCCCAAGCAGCATGTGGAAGGTTACCTACCCCTCAAAGCAACCTCCAAAGAGGATGGTTACCTGCACGTCATCCGTGTTGACGATGGCACCCGTGATGTTGGAGAGCAGGCTGATGAACTCCTCCTCGAACTGCCTGACCTTGTCAGGGATCTCATTGATGATGATTTTGACCCTCTGGTCATCCCGCAGGATGTAAATCCCCACAATGGCCGTGTCATTGTGGCCCACCAGGTCAGAGGCCATAATGTCCACCACAAAGTAGCCAGGGTTATAGGCCGTGAAGAGGTCGAAGGTTCGCAGGATGCCATCAAGAGTTCCTGGGGAATGGATGGTCACATGCCTGGGATTAGTGACCCCAGCCACGGGGACGTCTTTGGCCACAGGGATATCTCTGCCCAAGGCCCAGTGCTCTCGCAGCAGGCTGGGCACCCACCGATGCTGAAGATGTTGGCCACCTCCTCGGAGTCGTTGGAGTGCTGCTTGATGTAGCGAATGGCCAGGATGTTGTACAGCACCAGGCTGTTATTGCCCACATCGGCGTCCACTGCGACCACTCTGATCAGCTCCGACCCCACCTTGGCATCAGTGGCAACCCCTTTGAGGGAGAGATGGGAAAGGGACCTGGGGCGAGGCTGGCTCTCGCTGCCCCATCATCCTGCTGGATTTTCCTGGAAGTATCTCTGTCTCCTGGCGCCCCCCCAGCCCCTGGCACCCCTTACCCGCTGTGTACTCCGACTTGGTGAACTGGGGGGACTGGTCATTGATGTCGTCCAGGAAGATCCGCACCTCCTGAAGGGTCAGGTCCCCGCTGAGGTCCCAGAACTGGGCTCTTCCCGCCCGCTGGTCCCGGGGAGGGGACCAGTTCCTCTGGCTGGATGCTTTGACGATGATGGAGTGGTACGGCTCCTTCTCCCGGTCCAGGTCTCGCAAGACCTTCAGCTTCCCCTCTCGGCTCAGCTGGAAGTTGCTCTCCTGGTTCCCAGCTGGGTGCAGAAGGGCGTCCCCAGTGAGGCCCCTTTGGGCTTGGCACTTCCAAAATGCCACCTTGCCCATGGAGCTGGGCAGAGAGGCAGCGAGGAGATGACAAAAGTCCTGGGCGAGGGGTGTGTGGGGGGACACAGAGCTGCCATCTCCACACCCACCTGCTATGAAGTAGTAGACTATGGCATTGGAGCCCTCGTCCGCGTCCACCGCGCCGGTGACGTTCCCCACCACGGTGCCTGGCCGCGAGTGCTCGGGGACAGAGAGTGCCTGGTACTGGGGACTATCCCTCTGCCGGAGACCCCAGAGAAAGGAATGTTAGAGCACTGAGGTTGCTTTAAATAAAAGCAGACAAATCCCATGGTGCTCCCCACCATGGTGACGCCCAGGTGTGCATGCTCCATCACATGTGCTCGCTGGCATCCCCATCCCTGCACCCCCTGCATCCCACCCGCTTCACCCTGGTGCCTTACAGGTGGCCTGAGGAAGATGGGTTCATTGTCATCGATGTCATCCAGTGCTACCTGCAGGGGCTGCATGGTCTCGTAGGGCGGCTGGCCCTGGTCACAGGCCACGATGATCAGCTGGGGAGAGAGGCAAAAGGGCTGTCCTGGGCAAAACCACATGGGCTGGGAGACATCACTGAGGCAGGGACCGAGAGGACAGCTGGATGGTGGACAATTTTGGGGGGATTTAACAGGGAATGGGGTGTTGGCTCACCAGGATGCAACCCCCCCTATAGCACTTGATAACCACCCAGTTCCTGCTAAGGTGTGGTATCTCGACAACTGTGTCAGCTGACCCCATCCTCACCACATCACTTGCATCCCACCAGCCCCATGCCGGACCCACAGCCTCAAGGCCCACCCCGGCCCCCTGCCTGGCTCACGTTGTACACGGCCTGCTTCTCCCGGTCCAGCCGCATGGCCGTCTGGATCAGCCCGCTGACAGAGTCGATGCTGAAATACTCCCAGTCCTTGTTGCCTGCCCCCGTTTTCAGCAGGTTGTAGAGCACCACTCCATTGAGACCCTCATCTTTGTCCGTGGCATAGACCTCGTAGACGTTGGACCGCAGGGGGATCTCCTGCTTGCACACACACAGCCCTTCAGCCTTGGCACTGCACGCAAACCCCCTGCTCCCCCTGCCCCTCCAGACCCCTCAGTCCAAAATCCCTTGGGCTTGGAGGTCAGCAAGCTCCCAGTACCCAAAACCCAACATGGGGCTGGCAACATTGAGCCATGATTCCCTTTGGCCTGGTGGCAGGGGACTGGCTGAGTCAAGCCTGGCTTCCCAGAAAGGAGAAACATCTTAAATGTCAGCACTTCCAGCCCATGTTTATAAACATGCTCTGCACGCACCACACACGGACTGTTTACTAATTCTGAGTGCTGCTGGGGTTTCTGTTCCCCAAATCTGCCCCATCACCCTGTTCACATGTATGGAGAGAGGCTGTTTTTGAGTGTCCAGCCCCATGAACCAAACCTCGCCACATGCTAAATCAAGGCCTTGTTCCGTTCCCCGTGGAGATGGAGTTTGGATTTTGCTGCTGATAGGCAGGAGTGCTCCTGAATACACTCTCAACATGCCATGACCCTGCTTCCTCCCAAGGGATTTACCTCCTTGATGTGCAGGATGGTGCCATTGGGTGGGCGGATGAAGATGGGGCGGTTGTCATTGATGTCGATGACCTCGATGTGAAGCATGGTGGTCCCCCAAAGAGGGGGATGCCCCTTGTCCGTGGCCACCACAGTCAGGTTGAACCTCTCATAGGACTGCAGGCGCCGCCGGGATGTGACAAGCCCAGAGTCTTTATTGATCTTGAAAGCCTCTGGGGACAGAAAACCCCCCCACGTCTGGCTCAGGACACTTTGCGCCAGATGAATTATAATTAAAAATGAGTATACCAGCTGAAGTGCACCCCTCACTGGTGGGAAATCCCTGTCAAGGGTGATGGAGTGGAGCCAGTGCCTGAGGCCAGGAGTGTGGATGGTCTCAGGGTTTTCATGCCATCCCAGCCCACTGCCACATCCTTGTCTCTGGGCTCTATTCCCTGGTCACTCCTATCCATGTTTCACTCCTGCCCAGGCTGGCATAGTGGAGCCAGAGGAGTCCATGTGTCTCAGGAAAATGAATGTTCTGCCATTCCCCTCTACCTTTATGCTGGCTTTTGCCTGATTTCCATGATTTCTCCATGTGCCGATACACTGGATTTCAGGCACTATCACTACCCACCCACACCTTCGCCCTTCAAACTCTTCACCTAAAGCAGGCAGTGAGTTTGCTGCAAGACACACTGGTGTACATAGAAAGTCCTGCTGGGGTGAGGAAGACAAGAGCATAAGCCAAGGCTGGGCTGCAGGATGAAGGCAGGCAAAGTCCTAACATCCCACACCATGAGGATGTTAGGTGGGAGCAAGGCACCATGAGGAACTAGGAACTGGGAACTGCAGAGCAACAGCAAAAGCTCCACGCTTTCAGTATTGCTCCCAGGAGCCCAAACCAGCCGCCCGAGATGGGCTATAGGCTTGGTGTCTATGACTCCTCCCTCTTCATAACCTTCCTCGCCGGGGAAGAGCCCCCTGCCCCCAGCACCTACCTGCTCCAGGACCCTCGATGCTGTAGGTCACCACGCCGTTGTCCCCTTCGTCCAGGTCGGTGGCACTCATGGTGATCACTGACGTCCCCGCTGGCTCATTCTCGTAGACGCTGGTGCTGAACTGGCTCTTGCTGAACTGGGGCCTGACATCGTTGATGTCCAGGACTGTGATCAGCACCTTCGACAAAGCACAGCCAGCTGGGTGGTGTGGGGCCGGGGAAGGCTGGGCAGGCCCTAGGGCCGTACCCCTGCTGTGACCTTCAGCCCTGCTGCTGGAGCAAGGTGCCCTTCCTGCTATTTGTTTCAGCTCCACCAGCTGAATTCCTGCCTCCAACAATGGGGGCTGCTGTGGCTGGGGCACCCATTCACGCCACAGCACTTGCAGACAATAGCGTCACCCTCCCCTGCCCCTCCTGCTGTCCCTGCTGCACAAAGCGCCCTGCACCATTCACCCCACAGCTCCTGGCGTCATCTGCTCTTCCTTCTGCCTAACTGCCCTCCAGCCCAGCCACTGGGGAGGAAAGGTGGAGCTTTAACACCTTCTTGCTGGTGACCAGCACACAAGGGGTGGTGGGAAGAGGAGAGCCCTACCTGCACCGAGTTCTCCCGACGGTTACTGGAGACATCCCCAGGGTTGTCCCTGGCCACGGCTGTCAGTGTGTAGCGATCCTTCTTTTCCCGGTCCAGGGCTGACAGGATGTAGATGTCACCCTGCAGCACACAGAGACCTTCAGGTGGACCTCGTCTGGCAGAGCTGGTACTCAAGAAGGGGCAGAAGGTGAGGTGTGGGAGCAAGGCACAATCTGGGACCATTTCAGCCTCCCCTCTCTTTCCCTGCTCTGTTCAGCCTCAGTTGGCTCCTTACCGTGTTGGGATTTATCCCAAACTTGCCCTCTCCATCGCTCAGGCTGTACTGGATGAGAGCAAACTGCCCGGAATCTGCATCGGTGGCCACGACCCTCACGATAATCGTACCCAATGGCACATCCTCAAAGACAGCTTTCTGCAACAAAGGGAGCAGGCAGGACTGGTTCATCCTGTGCTGTTTCAGTGGGCAGTAACCAAGGGCACAGGGTGGCACCCAGGGCTGGGCACAGCCAGACCCCCAACAAGGTTCTGGCACAGAGCGCATGGCAGGGTTGACCATCTTCTCCAAATGGTTCAAGCACAGGCAGAGAGAAGAGAAGGTGTCCCTGGAGAACCAACCCCCAGCTCTGTGCCTGTCCTCACCTGGCAGGCACTGCCCAGCCCCACACACAGTGTATTTAACAGCCCAGCTCACCTGGTAGGATGGTTGACTGAAAACAGGGTTGTTGTCATTGATGTCCACAATCTGGAGGTACACGGGGATCTCAGCCGATCTGCGGGGAGAGCCATTGTCGGAGGCTCGGACGGTGAAGTTCAGCCACTGCACCTCCTCATAGTCCACTGTCCTGTTGGCCACAACCTTCCCTAGAGGATGGCAGACCCTGAAATGAGAAACCTGCCCCAGGTCACCAACCTGACCCAGATTCCCACCTCCCCAGGCCACCAACCTGCCGATGGGTCTTCCAGACAGGCGTAACCTTCTGGAGAGAGGTTCAGCAGCTCGTAGGTGATCTGCCCATTGGCACCTTTGTCTGGGTCCACCGCTGAGATGGAGATGAGTGTGGTGCCCTGCGTGGCTCCCTCCAGGATCCTCTCAGTGAAATAGGTGACACCGAAGGGGCGGAAGCGGGGTGTGTTGTCATTGACGTCCAAGACATTGACTGTCAGCTTGGCTGTGGCCATGGTAGAGACCACAGGGGGAGAGGAGAGAAGAGAAGGAGAACAAGTGAGAAAGAGAAGAGAAGGAAGGTTGGGAAGAAGGTTGGGAGGGCTGTAAAGACACAAGTGTGAAACTCCAGGAGAGCCAGCTGGTGCTAGTTCATCATGAAAAATTGCAATATTCCCCAAAGCCACTATGCCCGGAGCATGCTACGGGTGTCCCTATGCTGCTGTAGGACACCTAACCCTGATCTTTGTGTGTCTTCTCACACATGAGCCTGAACTTACCCATAGCGGGGTGGCAAGATATGATAGGAATGGTAATGAAGAAATGAGTGTCTCCTATGGTAAGGTTAGGGGCACACAGCCCTTTCCACACGCACTGCAGCCCTGGGATGTCTGGGACATTCTCTAAAGCTCGGGAGAACCTGAACCTGATGGGAGCTGGTCCAGGACTGGTCTCACTAGAAATGTTGCTGGTCGGGATGGAGAGGAAGGTGGGAGAGTGGCTGATTATCCAGAAACTGCACTGGTGTGCCAGTCGCTGTCCCCACACTGCCTGGGCAGAGCCCACCCTTACCGTTGGGCACGCTGACGGAGCGGTCAATGACTTCGCTGGCGTTGTCATGGACAGAGATGGTGACCTCGTAGGTGGCCACTAGTTCACGGTTGAGGGGAGTTTTGATCTTCACAGCTCCTGGGAACCCCAAAAATATGGATGTCACAGGCTGCCCCCCTAGGACCCTGGGCAGGGCCATGTGTACCAGCCAACTGCTGCACTCCGTGCCATGCTTGTTCTCCTGCCTCTCCAAACGCTGAATGAGGAAAACACTCGAGAGCTACAGGAAGAAACAACTGCTCTCTCCCTGCTCTCCACCTCCTACCTTCCTGCCTGTTCCACTCAGCTGGGTAAGGGTTCCGGCTGTGCATCCAAGAGGTGTCTGGGAGCAGCTGTTGCTGCTCCCTTGCACAACCCCATCCACCTGAGCTCAGCATCTTTAACAACCTTGTCCTGTGTCCTTTCCAACAGGGGCATTTTTCTTTCCTGGATCAGCTTTGTTCTTCCAAAAGAGACGCGGGGAGCTTCTGGCCCTCCTTCCCCAAAGGAGCCCACCACCCACCCCGGAGTGCCCGACTTGCTCCCCCAGTGAGGGTGCTTGGGTCCAGTCTGCCAAGGCTGAGCAGCCCCTGGCCCGCAACGGAGGCCGTCTCTGCCAATGGAGATGGGTGAGATGGTGGGAGGCGACGGGTGGCACGGAGAGAGAAATGAGCACAGACACAGAGACAAACCTGGCAGGCCGAGAGCCGGAAAAGAAAGCAAAGGTAAGTCAGTCAGACAGGGAAGAGAAGACAGGGCAGGGTGAGACAGGGCAGCTGGAGGAGGACAGAGGGGAGGCAGGAAAGGAGAATCACCTCCCTGTACCTCAGACACCTACCTCCAGGCAGAGAAGAAGAAGTAGATGCAGAAACGAGGAGAGGGGTCCACACTGCCCGCGCCACCCTTCCTGCTCTCCTACCTGTCCTAAAATCCACCGTGAACGCTCCTTGCTGTTCAGGCACCAGCGCGTCTGTGTCATCGCGGGCCACGATCCCCAGCAAGTAGTACTCCAGGCGAGGGTGGAGGTCCCTGTCAATGGCAGTCACCTCGGCCACCACAGTGCCAGGGGGAGCCGATTCAGGGACGCTGACGGTCTGGATGGGGTTGATGAACTCGGGCCGGCAGTCATTGATGTCGTCGATGATGATGCTGACAGTAGCGGTGCCCGAGAGTGCCGGGGTGCCCTGGTCCACGGCCACCACCGTCAGCCGGTAGGCATCGCGCTCCTCCCGGTCGATGGTGATGTTGGCCACACGGATCACCCCCGTGGTGGCATCAATCAGGAACCTGTCCTGGCCACCACCCTCAATACGGTAATCCAGCTGTTGGTTGAGGCCACTGTCAGCATCTGTGGCTGTCACCTGGAGGACGGAGAAGCCTGGAAAGGTGGGACACAGCCCTCTCAAGCAAGGGTTGGAGGGCAGCAGTAACAAGCCCTTGGTCCCAAGGCATATACCATCAAGCAACATGGGCAGCCTCAATTCCCAGATTTTCCCTTTGACCCCATCCTGGTCAACTGTGTCATTGGGAGCTGGATCTTCATAGTCCCAAGGGGACACCCAGGTCACCCCATTTCCCACCCTCACATCCAGTCCTGACCTGGGGGGCTGTTCTCCAACAGCCGCGCCGTGATGGATGCCGGCTGGAAGACAGGGCGGTTATCATTGTCATCCAGGACGGTCACTGCCAGGCTGGCAGTGCTATTCAGCCCTCCCACATCGCAAGCCACCAGCGTGAACTCCAGGTGAGGGTCCAGCAAAGCCTCTCGGTCTATCACACCACCAGGCTTCACCGAAACCACACCTAGAGAAGAGGAAAAGCCTGGTAGCAGACCACATGGGGACTGGTGGCCCTGGGCTGGGGACAGACCAGCTGAGCTACCCCACCTGTCTTGTTGTTGATAACAAAGAAGTTCAGGGATGCCTTCAGGAGCTGGTAAGTCACCACGGCATTGCTGCCCTGGTCAGCATCCAGAGCTAGAATGGGTCCACTGAGCATTGTGACCGGTGTCCCTGGATGAGATGACAAAAGCATTAGGGAGGGTGGCAGTCCCCTGTGGGGCCCCCCGCCCCCCTCCCACCCTGGTGACACATGAGGGACAGCAATGAATGGATGGAGGAGGTGACAGAATGGGGCCTTGCGGGGTACGAGGCACTGGGGGGTGGCTGCTGCAGCCTTGCAGACCGACTTGCGAGGCCCAGGAGAGGTGGTGAGACATCCAGCTAAAAGCAAACAGACAGACACATCCATCAGATGGGTGGCACCGGCACCCTGCCACCAAGGGTGTCACCTGGAGACACCCAAACCCTTTGCTTGAGATGTTGCTCAACGGCGGGACGGGATACCTAAGGTCTTGGAGCAGGGAGCAATTTAAATGGCAGGAAGGCAAAACAAAATAAAAAGAATAGTGTTTTTAGCTCTTTGTCTGGGAAACGTCTACCTGACCAGGCTGGACGTTTTAAAAAATCTCTAACCCTGGAGCAACGCAGTTCCAGGTGATGAAGAGATGGCAGCCCATCCTCTTCAGGGATATTGGGCAGGTGGGTGCCCTCAAGGCTGCCCCCGGGGCTCCGCTCAGCCCACGGGCACCTGTTGCAGCTGAGCAATTCCCAAATAGGGCCAATTTCTGACCTGTGCCAGGAATGGCTTCCACAAGCAGCATGGACCAAAGCTACGGTCTCCTCAAGGCTGATCAAGGCACAAGCCCCTCAAACTCAGCTCCCACTGAGCTGCAGCCCTGCCCTGCTCAACGTCCTGTCTCCTCCACCATGGCCAGGAGACACCTCCCCTCATCCAGCCCTGAAGGCAGTCTCCAGGAGCCACATAAGGGAGTGAAGAGAGACCTACCAGGGGGTGAATTCTCCATCACCTCAGCCTGGTAGGAGCTCTGGGTGAAGAGGGGGCGGTTGTCGTTCTCATCCGCTATGGAAATGACTAGCAGGTCAAAATCCTAAAGGAAAATTGGGACAAGAGGGCGATGACCATAATGTCCTTTCCTTGAGCTCACCTTCCCCCTCTCCCACCTCTAGTCAAAGCTGCATTCCCTGGACCACCCATGAAGGTGTGCAGGGACCCTCACCCTGGGGCAGTCAGCCAAAGGATGCTCCACTATCATTGTGGTTGTCCAACTCCCCAGCCCAACACTGTCCCACCTTCCATGACATCCACTGCTGTCTGACATCCACAGACCCTACTGGGCCTGTTCTCTGCTGGGGATGGGGCTGCAGCCCCTTCCTTGTGATCCCCAGATCCTTTCCGGGGATGGGGTTGCTATCGGAAACACTGTGGGTAAGGGCACTGCCTGTTTTTGGCCATGGCAGGAACCCCTTTTCCCACCCGCCCTCCCGTCTGCACCGCTGGAGGCCCCGGCAGTGCCCGTAATTACCCGCCTGGCATTGCGTATGTTCTCGGGGTTGTCCTTCACCGTGATGGTCAGCCTGTACTCGGCCACCCGCTCCCTGTCCAGCGGGCGGTTCACGTACACAATGCCACTCTACCGGGAAAAACAAGGGAGAAAACACCACATGGGATGTGAGGAATGCTTCCCCTAGGGCATCTCCTGCCAGGACAAGGATGCCAGACAGCACTCCTTCGTTCCCACCCTCCTTATCCCAGCATCCCACCCCCCAGGCCGTACGGTGCTGTTGATGTAGAAGGCATTCTCTGTGTTCCCTGCTGTTATGTCGAAGGTCAGGAGGGCATTGGGGCCCTGGTCTGCGTCCCGGGCGAGGACGCGGGTGACAAAGCTGGAGACAGCGGCGTTCTCACTGAGGGTGAGGTTCATTGGGAGGTTCAGGAGCACAGGGTCATTGTCATTGATGTCCAGCACACGGACACCCACCAGGATCTGCCAGGGGAACAAGCAGGGCAGGCATGTGGCACTTATTTACACCCCTCCCATCCTTTTCTTGCACTCCCCAGGCAAGAGGTGGGCTTCCCCACTCAGCCCAGTATGGAAAGGCCTAGGGAAAAGGAGAAAGAGGTGGAGGGGAGGAGAATGAAGCCAGAGACCAGAGGGAAGGAACTGGGCATGGGGGACGGCAGGCCACAGCCCCCTGCGCCAGCCTGGGTGACTCACCGTGGAGCTGAGGGGAGGCACCCCCCGGTCCCGGGCGGCAATGGTGAGGTTATAGAAGGGGATGTTCTCGCGGTCCAGCTCGGCATCCTTCCGCACCCGCAGCTCTCCTTCCACCGGGGAGATGACAAATTCCCCTGCCGGAGACAGCATGGCCCTGGCTCTCATTGTGCCTTGGCTCCCCAAGGGAGTGGCTTGTCTGGGAGCTGGGGCACCACGGCAGGTCTGGGGACAAACCCGTGTCCTGTTACTGCAGATACAGGAGGATTGTGACAGCTGGCGACTGTGCTGGATGCACACCCAGGTACCAGCAGGAGCAGGGGAGGGGGTGAATGGCCAAATAAGAGGTGCCTGTCCTCGTTTTCTGGGCCTTTCTGAAGATGCCAACAGCCCCTCCATGCCCTGGGATGGCACGGACACAGCACAGACCCCCCCACGAGCTGAAGGGCCTCATCCTGCCTGTTCTGGCAAAGCTTTGCAGTGGGGTCAGCTGGGAGATGTATCGGGCTCTGCCTTCCACATTCCCTGGACCAAAGTCACCACCCCCTTCACAGGGGGACAGCCAGATATCCCCATGGTTAGGGATGCCCCTGCTCCTCTGCCATCTGCACCAGGGTGCTGGTGGAGCTGTGAGTGCTGCTGAGCAACTTGGTTCCCAAACACCCTGCAAACCCCACAGGGACTCGGGGACAGGGCTCAGTTTCTCTTTCTGCGCTTTGTTTTTTTTGCCTTTTTGATTTCTTTTTGCCTTTATTGTTTAGCAGATTTCCCCCTTCCCTCCACAAGTCCCAGCTACCCCCTGTCCCGGCACGAACAGGTTAAGTTTCCTGTTGCTCAAAACAGGATTTCCTGGTGTCGACAGGCTGAGCAGGGAGGGAGGATGGCTTTTCTGAAGCGCTTCCGCCCCACGCTCCCGCAAGTCAGGCTCTTCCACCGGGCGGCCAGTGGGAGAGGCGATGCCCCGTGTCCCCACTCACCGAGGGGGTCCCCGGCAATGATGCTGTATTCCACTTGTCCACCGGGTCCTGAGTCCCCGTCGTGGGCCAGGAAAGTCCAGACACGAGGGCCGGGCTGCCCCTCGGTGACATCGAAGGGACCCTCGTAGGGCCGTGGGAAGGTGGGACAGTTGTCGTTGATGTCATTGAGGTTCACCAGCACCTGCGGTCAGGGTGAGAGGGATGAGAGTTGGGAGAGGAGAGGGATGGAAGGGGAAGACCACCCCGCTGGCCATGAGCATGGGAAGCCATGGATGGGTGACATGGCAAAATACCTCCTGTATTTCTGGCTTTTCTGGGTTCACCAGACATCCAGCTCACAGCTCAGAGATTCAAACTCGCTTTTTGCTGACCATGCCCATCCTACAGCCACACTACAGAACTCCAGCTGCACCCTGCTAAACCCCTGGGCCATACACCACGGTGGGGAACTCGATGCATAAGCCCAGTGTCCTCCACATCCACGTCCAAGCAGGACAGAAAAAAACACAGACATGAGTTTGGAGACACCCGATCTCTGCAGCCAGCTGCACACTTGCTCACTCCTTTTCCTCCAACAAAACTTAATTCCTAACGCTGAGCAAACTTCCAAAAATTGGCAGGTTGCATCCTTGTTCCAACAAAACCACCACCACCAATGGTGGTACTGGTGGTTATCAGAAGGACACTGGAAATGAGGAATTTTCTGACCTCCTGGGTTAAAGAATAGTGAAATCCATCAGATGGGCATTTGTTGCTGGTTAAATCTAATCTTTACAGAGAGTATATCCAAGTTTCTGCTCCGTTTCCTAGCAGTGGAGAAAACAAACACTGGCACGTCTTATCAGGATGATGGACTCCCCATCACTGGGGATCTCAAATAATCCCTAAACCTCCTAAAAGCTGTGTTTTCATATGTTGCTGGCACAAACTCCTTGGGCAGTGGAGGGAGGGTGTTTCCTATCTTTTTTGGCTTCAGTGCTTGTTGCTGAAGGAGTTTCCAAGTTCATGTCTCTGCTTGAGCCAAGTGCAGGGGAAGCTCTGCCTTTGCCTGCAGCACGTGGCAGCTGCTGCCTTCGCTGCCTGCAGTTAAACCCCGGCTCTGTCCTGGGCCGGGAAGTCATCACCAGCATCATCAGATGCCCAAATCTGAAGGCTTCACCTTTGCCCGAGCATGGAGTCCCACTGCCAGGCTTGTGGGGACAGATTTTATCCATAGAAATCTCCCACGCTGGTAATCCCACTTTCCTTCAGTTTTTCTTTTTTTTCCCCTTCACACACAAGAATTTATCTCCTTTCGGGGGATTACAAAACCTGCGGCTCAATGGCAATCAAGACAGAAGATTTAACCCATCCCTGACACCTGCAGACCACCAAATCAATCTGGGCATGCGGCACAATTTGTCAAATTTTGGTTTTTGTCACAAAAATAATCAATGTACTCAATTTCTGCAAAATATTTGCTTTGGAGCTGGTCGCCTGCCCTCCCCAGTCTTTGAGCAGTGCACCAAGTTCAGGTCACTGTGGCCCAGGGAGAATAAAAAGAGCTGCAGAGAAAAGTAACATAAAAATGACTAAAGGCTTTAAATAACCTCCTTACAAGGAGGGAAAAGGGCATGTTAAAAGCACATAAATAACCACAGAAGATAAAGATGAAGCTGAAATTAATGCTATAGCAATGCTTTACTACCTGCTATCCCTTCAAGCAAGAAGGACCAAAAGGCCATCTCAAGAAAACATAATGCAACTTAAAAGGAGTTCCAGGAATTTGTCCATGTCTTTGCAGGACCTACAACTGGGCTAATTAACCCATAAGTGTCCATTGTGTGTGACCCTGTTTTGAAACCCCACTGAGGGAGCAAAGTGACAGCAACTGGGCAAACCGGCCACAGCTGGGAAAAGCAACTGGTGACCACTGGGAAGGAGATGTGAAACTGCTCACAGAGCAGGAACTCCTTGACCCCAAAGAGGCCACAGTGTTGCAACCCCCCCATCAGCTCCTCACTGTGGTGGTTGACGTCAGCCGGCGTGAGACGATGGGGCACTGGTCGGTGGCGGTGACGATCAAGGTGTAGCGCCCGTGGCTGATCTCGTAGTCCAGCTCCTTCACCGTGCGGATCTCCCCCTGCAAGGACAGGGGAGAGCAGCTGGGAGTGAAGGGAGCAGGACAGGGACACGTCTGGAATGGGGCCGGCATCTATACTGACCGTGGCATTGTCAATGTGGAAGGTACCCAAGATGTTGCCTTCGGTGATGGCATAGGCCACTGTGCCATTGGGTCCCTCATCCTGATCCAGGGCCTGCACAGTGACCAGGGTGGCATTGAGCGTGGAGGGACCTTCGTCGAGGGTCACCTCGTAGAGCTGCTGCCGGAAGGCGGGAGCGTTGTCGTTCTCATCCAGGATGGTGACATACACCGTGGTGGTGGCCTGTGGGACACGGGACACCATGTTAAGCACTGTGGAGGCATTTGCTGGGCAATCTCTGGAGCTGGCTGGGAAAGGCTGGATCTGGCAAGGTCAATGACCAACACAGGCTCAACCGTGCCAAGAGATACACACAAAGTGCAGGGCTCCAAATGAAATGAGCCGTGGCTGCAGACGCACTTCCAGGTAACGGTTGGGTACAGAGATAAACATACTGAGATTAAATCATACCCTTGTTCCCAAGCAAAGTGTGTCTCTATGGGATGCCTCCTCTTTTCACAGTTTACCATTGCTGGCAACACCAGGGAGCAGCCCATGGCACAGGGAAAACCAGAGGATGAACCCCACCGTGCCTCCCTGCCTTTGGAGGAGGCAGGTGTGAGTCCTTGCCTTGCCACTGGGGACACCGTGGTTGTTACTGACGTGTGGCAATATGGATGGAAAATACCTGGAGACAACGCTGCCACAGCTCAGGGGAGGAACAGCTCAGGGGAGCACCTTGGGCAACTGGACTGACCTCCCACGGTCCCACCATCTCCCTGCTGACCACAACGTCACTGCCAATCAGGCTCGGCCAGATCTGAGCCTCTTCCAGCGGTCCGTGGCCCTGCACAGGCACCTGGATGTCCTGGCTGTCTTCTGCAGCTGTCACCCACCTGGGGATGGGGAGGTGACAATGGCACACCACTCTGCCTAAGGGCTCAGCACAGAGGTGGGAGCTTGGGACAATAAACCATTTTCTTGGAGTCTCTGGACTTCATGCCTACACCTTCCCCGAGCAACAAATTTCTCCCAGCCAGACAAGGGTTACATTTTTGGCAGGAGCATCACAGCCGTGTTTGCTGTAAAACCACAATGCCACACGGTAATTAGGTACTTTTCTATTTCCCTGCACACTCCAGATTCAGAGCAGGCAAACAGCAAAGTTTCCTGCGGTTTGCAAAACTCCACGTGTCTCCGGGCTCCGCTTGCCAGGGAACGCTGACTGGAAATGAGGCAGCTCTCAGCTGCAGCCAGAGATTTTGTTGATGCCTTAGGAATTTGAAGAGAAGGTCCAGGAGGAGTTATGTGTCAGACCATGGGGCTGCTTTGCTATTTCAGGGCAGAGTGTAAATAGGCTGTGGGAGGGGGATGATTTGCTCCCATTTTTTTGGGGAAAGCTCCATTTCCTTTTCCAAGCCGGCATTGCTCTGAGTTACGCTTCCCTGTACCTGCCTCCCGTTCATCCCAGGAAAGGTTCTGCCCCCTTAATCCTCACAAACACGGGAAAAACAGTACTTGCAAGTAGAGTAATTACAACCCGGCCCAAGGAATCAGATCGTGCTGGGAAAGGGATGGAGACCAGCACCCGCAAGTCCCTTGGCACGGCGAGCATCCTGCTAAGCACCCCAAAAATGCAGGCAGGAGGACCAGCTGGTTCTACGTGGGGCTGTAAGGGAAGAAACCCAGCAAAGGCACCCACTGCCCGAAGAGGTGGGGTCCGAAGTCATCCCCACCCGCGGGTGCTCCCGCCCGCAGCTCCCTGCAGCCTCTCACCTCCGGGGGGTGCTCGCCGTTCTCTCCAACGCTGCGCGACATCGCAATGAAATTTCCTGTGTGTGCAAGTCCGGCTGTCGCTGCGGGGCTGCTCAGAGCGTGCGGTGGCTCCGCAGAGGCCACCTCTCCCCGGCCACCCCGCCGCCATGGGGGCAGCGTCCCCCCGAACCGGGCTGCTCCTGGCTGCGCTCTGCCTGCTCGCTTCCCACGGTAAGCTCCAGCTCGCCTTCCTCTCCTCCCTGCCCGGAGGAACTCTCCTCACTGGGGCACCGTGTTCGCCTGCCCGGGGCTGTGCCTCGGCACAAGGAATTAGGGGTGTTTGGGGCGTTATTCCTTCTCTTCCCCTGTGATTCTGGTGTGTGGGAGATCAAGCCAGTGTTTCACACGGTGCTGGTTGTGCTGGGGTAAAGGGGCCACAGGGGAACTGCTGTTCTAAAACTCTGAGACTGTTTTTTTCTTTCTTCCTCTGCTTTGATCTAACATGCGTGGAAGGAAAGCAGCCCCCTGTCCCCGCCAGCCTCCCGCTGGAGACCCCCGGCTGGAAAAGCTGCTCCGTTCCCGCACGGCACTTTTCCCTGGCACTGTGGGGGTCCCCGGCTGTGCCACGGTGAGAAGACCCTTCCAACAGCCCTGGGGGAGCGGAGAGAGGGGATTTGTGCGAGCGGGGCTGGGATGCCCTGTCTAAGGATGTTGCGCTCCGCCGGGATGCGCCGGGCAGCTTTTCCGGGTGGGCAACCAGCCGTGGCCAGGGCCACCGTGAGTGGCTGCCAAGTTCCCCTTCCTCGGAGTGAGCGCTTCCCAGTGCTGGAAACTCGCTGGCTGCTTATCAGGGGGATGCTGTGGGAGGGGGCTGCTTCATGCCTGACTCCGCACCAGCCCTGGCAGGCAGCGTTTCCGTTCGGGGCTCCGGGGCCAGGCGGTGAAACGGGGGCGGTGGCATTAAAACCGCGGTTCGTCTCTGGACGACGACTCGGAGAAGGAAGCTGGGACGGACCATGATCCCTCCCTGCCCTGCGCAGGCGGAGGGTGAGCATCGGGCTTGGCTTCACCCTCTCTCCTGGGACAAAGTGACTGCCTCCATGATTTCTGCCAGCGCATCTCCAGGAAGAAAAGATGCCCAAAGATGCCCCACTGCAATGGGGCCGGAGGTCCCTTCTCCTCTGCTCTGGGACAGCAAGGCTGGTGTGGATTGAACGACGTTTTGCTTCTCATCCGAGTCTCGGCATCAGGGAGCAATTCCCAGCATCTCCACAGGGATTTCAGTTATTTCATTTATGCATCTGGGGTGCTGGGACTTCAGGCCTTCTGCAATGCAACAAGCTTGGATGCTGATGTTCATCGTGAGACTGGTGCCAGAGGAACCGAGCTTTGCGCAACCCTGCGCCTGCCGAAACTTCCTGAACCCCTGGCTAATTTTGGCAGGGACTGATGGAGAAGTAGCCCTTGGAGACATCCAGACATCCAGGGGATGCTGGCAGCAAGGTGAATGGGGCTCCTCTTCACCCAAAGATGGCAGCTGAGCTGGGCTTTCCAAAATCACATCCCAGGTGCTGTCCCTGGGCCAGGGCTGTGCTGGAAGACAAGCAAGGCAGGACCCTCTGGTGGGAGCAGCGGCTCCCAGCTGCTCCCTCTGCTGCCTGGATGATGGGTACCCCCACTGCTGGAAAGCCATTTGGCTCCTGGGGTGCAGGAGATGAGGGCTATTAACATGTCTCAGGCATCTTCAGCAAGTTTTTTCTCTCCTCTTTCTTTCGTGCTCGAAGTACTCCTGCAGAGCTATGGATGGCCCTGCACATCTCACCTGGCTGATAACTCTGAAGCACAATGACAGCACAGTGACGACGGGGCTTGGGGCACTTTGATGTGAGCCTGTTACAAGAAGTCCCAGAAGAGGCAAAAAGCAGAGCTCCTTGCTCCACCTCTCTCCAGCAGCCCCTCCTCTGCAACAGGTGAGCCCCTCCAAAGGCTCCATCCCCCGCTCCCTGCTGACTTCCTCGGAGTGGAAGGAGGTGGCCTGATGTAAAGTAATTTCTGTCAAGCACATGAGTGCAGATCAAACACCTGCTTGCTAGGGCCAGGGACTAAATTTAGGAGAAGCAGCCAGCAGAGGCTTTTGGTCACTGATCCAGAATTCAGTGTGAAATCCTGATTTATTTAAGCTGTTGGTCGGTGAAGCAGCACAGGTTTCTGCACTTTTTTGCGTTTGTTTTGTCTGACAGCAGAGTTCCCAGGTGTCAAGAGAGGCAGTGATGCCAGCACTGGGATGTACCGACACTGCACTGGGCTCTGCGCCGCACCGATGCAACACCACTGGCTGGAGATGAAGTTACTGAGGTGCCAAAGAGGAAAAGGGGCACTTTTGGCACCTGCTTCAGACCTCCTCTGTCTTTACCAGATGGTGACAAGACAACAGCTCTCAGCTCAGCCCTCAGCTGGTCCAACCAGCTGGAGATGCGCAGAGATGGGCATCTGGCTTTATTTTGGCATTTGCCAGCAGCTCTGACTTCAAAGGGAATGGTTCAGTTGGGGTGTGGATGGAGCCAAGCCTGGGCTCTGGGCATGGAAAAAGCCCAGGAGATTGGGATCCATGGGCTTTAGTATAAAGGCACCACCAGAAGATGTTTCCTCTGGGCTCCGTCTGGCATTCAGCATGTGTTTGAAGCCTCGGTAATCTTGGGGAGGGAACACCAGCTGCCCTGGCACTGCTCGGGGCTGTACCGTGCCTTGCCAGCTGCTTTCTCCCCCACTCAATGGCTTTTGAGAGCCTTCCCCAGCTCCAGAGAAGGAAGGGAAGCCTTCTGTACTGCCGAAGGTTGCACACATGGTAACCTCTGCCCCTCCCCGAAAGCGTGGGCTGTGCTGACTTTCCATCCAGACGGTTCCCATCAAGCTCCGGAGGTGGAGGCTGGATGGTTTAGCAAGGCAGAGCTTCACAAACTGTGCGGGGATGAGCGTACTTCTTTTCAGGGGGGTGTGTGGAAAACAAAAGACTCTTGCAGACACTTTTGGAAGGTGTTGGAAGTGTGGCTTCCTCCAATAGAGCCCTGGCTTCCCTTCCTCTGGCTCCCAGGAGACCCCCAATGTGAATGGGGCACTTCCCCTTGCAGCAGGTATCGAGGAACACATCTGAGGTGCCTTTTGTGTTCAGTGCTTTGTCAAGGAGGTGGGGGACCCACTCTGCTGCCTGCCAGAACCCATCCAGCCTGGCCATGCATCCTGGCCCCAGCAGCACCCAAGGATAACGAGAAGTCAGGGCTTGAAAACAAGACTGAAAGAGGCAGTGCTGAGCTCAGGCCACGCAAACCTCTGCCGCAGAGCAGCTCTGGGACGTGCTGCTGCACGCGCTGTGGGGAGCAGGAAGCAATTAGCTGGAGTGGTCAAAGGTCACGCCGTCCCTGGCTCTGGGGACTCCTTGGCACTGTGGGCTCCAGAGCAGGGAGTGCAACGGGGCAGATCTCCTTCCCAAAGCCTCCCTCTCCCTGCAGAGCAGCCTCGGGCAGGGACTTGGGCTTCATGGCTGCTCTTGCACCATCACATAAGAGTCAGAGATAACCACGAGGCGTGCCAGGCACATTTTTGGTTTCACTCTCTCCAGCAGAGCCCCGTGCCGGGGAGGTGACACAGTGATCTACTCCCAGGAGGAGGATGCTCTCCGGGTGGCCCAGCAACGGGGAGCCTCTGGCCCGGCTGCATGCTTGTGGGCAGGCACATCACACCCTGCCTGTGATTGACGCCCTCTCAATACAGCAAGTGAAAAACCTCAAAGCGAAACGTGGCGGACCTAATGGCACAACAGGATGTTACCAAAATAAAAAAGCATCTTGTCCTTGTAACATCTTCTCTGCTGCAAACCAGCCCCAGAAACCTCTTTTCCACATTAGTTTAAAGTAAATAAAGCCAGAATCTGCTTTTTCTCCAGCTTTTGAAGTGATGTTTGCACTTAGGCAAACATGAAGAAGTGGCAGGGCCAGAGCACCAAAACCTCTCCTGTCTTTGTACAGACAAAGACAAAACCTCTCCTGCCTTTGCACTTTTCCCTCCCCTCATGCACAGCTCCCCTTTCCCACCAGTGCCCCCCACCCGTGTGCTGGGAAAAGACCAGCAATGCTGCAGTGTGCCCCTTGCTCCCGCTTCTGCCAGGCCTCCTGTCCACATTCCAGAATTCCTTTCTGAAAATTGTTTTCATTTCCAGCAGCTCCTCACTGTCAGCATCAGCCAGTTCCCCCTTCTCCTCCCTGGGGGCTGAAAAACAAGGAGGGTGGGACCTGCTCCCCGCCTTGTCTGTGGGAGAAGGGGGGCCACTGCTTCTCCTCGAACTTTTCTGTTTGTTTTTGCTCCGTTTATTTTTTTGCAGCTGGCTCAGCAGTGCTTATGTTTCCTCCTTCATGAGGAAGGAGGAAACACAACCTGCTACCTTGCTTCTCCTCATCCTCTGCATGCTTTGTCTCCCTGCCCCACACCTCTGCTGGCCCCAGAGAAGCTTCTGCCTCCCTGCTGCTGATACTTAACTATTTAAAGCATGTATCTCCTCCAGAGTTGATTTCTAGGGTGAAGTTGTGCTCCCAGCCCCGCTACAGAACCCTGGAATGATTTGGGTTAGGAGGGACTTAAAGACCATCTAGTTTCAATGCCTTCCACTAGACCAGGTTGTTCAGAGCACCATCCGAGCGGGCCTTGGACACTTCCTGGGATGGGGCAGCCACAGCTTTTCTGGGCACCCTGTGCCAGGGCCGCACCACCCTTTGCCGACATCAGTGGTGGGTTTGCAGTGCTTGTTTGGGGAGTTTTGCTACAAACTCAGGGTAAGCCCAGGCTCTGACTCAGTGCCTTCTCCCCGGCAGGAGGGGCAGCAGCTTTCCTGATCACCACCCCGTATTCGCTCTGCGTCTGCCCCGAGGGCCAGAACGTCACCCTGACCTGCCGGATCAGTGGCCCCCTGGCTGAGAGCCACGACCTGCTCTACAAAACCTGGTACTTCAGCAGCACGGGGGACCAGAGCTGCTCCGACAAGCGACACATCCGCAACGTCACCGAGAAGGAGCTGCACCATGACCTCAGCAGGCACCACGAACTGCTGGGCAACAGTTCCCAAAAATCCCCCCTTGGGCGGCAAAGCAGCCACCACGGTGTGGAGTTTGTCCCTGACCACCACGGCGCCTTCCACATCGTGGTGATGAACCTGACGCTGCAGGACAGTGGGAATTACTGCTGCTACGCCGTGGAGCTCAAGCGGGAAGGTCACAGCAAGCCCCACACCAGGCAGGTGGCCCACGGCTTTGTAGAGCTGCAGATCCAGCAAGGTGAGGGGGGCAAGGGGAGCCCCTGCCAACCCTGCATCCATGCCAGGGCAAAGTGCCAGAGCAGGGGTGGTGGGGGATGCAGCACTGGGGAGGCAGCGTGTGCTGATGCTGGAAGTGCAGGGCATGTTCCAGAAGGCAAAGAGCAGCAGATGTTGAAGGTCTGAATTGGAACTGGAGAGCAATGAAACATTGAAAAAAAAAAAAAATTAATAACTCGAGGGGCTGCAATGCAATAAAATCCGTGGTACATAGTTTCACTGATCTTCATCAACCCCTTACTGGCAGAGAGGAAAACAAGCCTCAACTTAGAAGGAGCTGGCTGGTGGTGCAAGCCCGAGTGAGGGCTCACAGATAACCTTGGGACAGCAGCCCAGAGGGAGAGGCATGAGGGAGGGGAAGGCGTCTCCTGGCCTTGATTTGCAGCATTAGATAGTTTTTCTTTTTGACTAAAAAAAATAGAGGCTGCACGGCCAGGGATGGGCCCTGCTGCCATGGGGAAAAGGGGCTTGCAGCAGGGATCTCAGTGAACACTTCCCAGGATTAAACTCCTGCTTTGGGGTGCTCTGGGATGATGTTCTCCATACCAGGGAGAAAAGGCAAGGACAGCCAGCAGGTTGGGAGTTCTGTGGGACCCGAGGGAATCCCCTGAGGTGTAACATGCTTTTCTGTTCTCTTCTGCAGGCAAAGGAGGACTTCAAAACTGCACATTTCATACCGCCACCAGCAAAGGTAAAGGAAAAAACCCCTCTTTCCAATGTGCTGCTCGCCATCCTGGCCCAAGCATTCCCTAGGGGTCACTGCAAACACACCAGTGTCCAGATGGAACCTCACAGCTGGGTGTTGGGAGGGTGGTTTGCAGTGCTGTTCCAACGGGGTGTGCATGACGGGTGCATCCTCAGGCTAAGGAGAGCCTTCTTCAGCCCATCAGCTGGACATGACTGTCCTGAAGCCCATGGAGATCATTCACCCTGTTGTTCTAAAGCACCTGAGCCGCCTCCCAAAACACAATCAGGGATTTAGTGGCCGCTGCCACGAGCAGATGGGAAGGGACAGAAAAGAGTTGCAGGAACCTCTTGCTACACCCCAAGCCTGGGCCACCTCTGCCTCGAGCAGGGGAAACCCAAATCTTGCTTGAGTGCTCAGACAATGTGGGGCCCCCCCAGAGCTGTGTCTAGACATGGACATGCCCACACTTCACTGTGCAGCTGGTTTCTTGCTGGGTCGCTCTGTCTACCCCCCTTTGCTGGCTGCTAAATGGGCAGATTTGGCTGAAATTATTTTGCAGCATGCCCAGACAAGGGAAACAGCTCCTGGTCCCCACGAGCTGTGCTTCCTGTCCCTAACCCTCAGTCTCAAGTGCTGGGACACCCTGCCCTGTCAGGAAAAAGGAGAAAAAATGCCTCCTCCTAAAACACAGACACATGGGGCAAGAAGCTGCTTCCTCAGATGGATACACAGCAAAGGAGCTGAACCTGCCCTTGATTTAAGCAGCCCTCAGCCTCACCATGAGCCATCCCACAGGGACCTTGATGGCCACAGATGTGCCTGCAGGCTGCCAGCCTTTCTGGGAGCCTCTGTGGGTGACATTCTCCAGGGGCACATTAATCAGCGGAGGCTGTGGGTAACAAGCCCTTTGATGCCCAAGCACTTTGAGGCTGGCAGTGGGTCAGAGTCAGTGCCCCAAAGTTGCTGGGGGCCTTTATCAGGGCTTCTCTCCTCATATCTAGAAGACCAAAGACCTTGGGATGTCCTGCAGCAATGAAGGACTTTGGTCAAGGTTCAAAAGGATGCCTCAGAGCTTATCTCCACAGCTGGCAATGCATCCCAGTGTGAATCCCGTGTGTGTGGGAGCCACGTCGCATCGGCTCTGAGGCAACGTGGGGTTGCCCTGTGCTGGACTTGATCTTTAAGGTCTCTTCCGACCTAAATAATCCTGTGATTTTGGCTTGGGGAAGCCAAGGAAAGGGAAGGTGAATGGGAGGGTTCATCTCTGCCCTCTTCTGTTGCAGATATCACGGCCGCCGCGCTGGCCACGGGCGCCTGCATCGTGGGCATCCTCTGCCTGCCCCTCATCCTGCTCCTCATTTACAAGCAGAGACAAGCTGTCAGCAGCAGACGTATGTACCGGGACACCCACCTCATCCCCTGGGCTGCACCAGCCTGGCAAGGCTGGGGTGGGATGTGCCCCACTGGGATCAGCTGCTTCAGCTGCCCCAAGTCCCACGGGTGTGCTGTAAGGTGGCCCCAAAGACAGGTCCGTACCAGGTGCCTCCTACAGAGCTGTCCTGGGAAGGAGCAGGCATGCCTGCAGGCTGCTGGTGAGGAGTGTGTCATAGGAGGGGACACCAGCAGCATGCTGGGGGCACTGAGACTGCGAAGATGCTCCCTGCTGAGCCCTTTCCTCCACATCCACTGTGAGAGCCATCTCATTTACTCATCCCTCCCTCCACTGCACACCTGAAGTAGAAGCATTGCCTTTTAAGTGATTGAAAAGCATTATTTGCACTTTTTCTCCCCCTCCTCTTTAAAAAGACCCCTGACATGTCTGTGGCCACAGGACTGCAGCAAGCCAGGTCTCCCCTCCGCTGCCCCAGCCCTGGAATACCAGGCTGTGCTGAGGCATAGCCGGCTGCCAGCTCCTGCCCGTGCTTGGCTCCCAGAGATTTCGGTAATTAAGCGGAAAGGGGCACCACCTTAACTGGCAGAGCCATTTCATCAGCCCTTGGGCAAGCAGGGGCCCTGCGGTTTCCCTCTCCCAGCCTGGTGGGCGGCTGTGCGGCTCTGGGGAAACCTTTGGAGAAGTGGTTTTTGCAGCAGCAGTGGGCACAGTGCCAGCCACGAGAATGGGAACTGTGCTTTCGACAGCCATCCCCTTCATGCACCCATTTAGCAGTGGCGGGGCTGCAGCTCCCACCTCCATCTGCAAAGCATCACCTGGATGTTACTTCACCCCAGAGG
>VZTI01002404.1:478034-492532 GCA_013397865.1 Struthidea cinerea | reverse complement strand
GGGGGGTTGCTTCTCAGGTGTCATGGACCAGGTTATTTCCACACAGCACTTTTCTTTGGCACAGTTTGGGCCAAAACTCGAGCATCTCAGCTCAGGGTGATTGCCACACAGGCGGCCAGCAGAGCCCAGTAACACTCTGTTCCTGTTCCTGGGCTGTGGGATCTGCTGCAGCCAAGGGGATGAGGGAATACCTACTGCGGTGCTGCCCAGCCAAACACAGGGGCAGCCAAGTGCCCGGTGGTGTTGTGCAGAGCCCCAGGAGGGTGCCACAGGTGGGTGGTGGGTGCATCTGGGCACGAGTGGGCCCAGACTGCAGCCCAGGCGCTGCAGCTGCACCTCACTTCACCCCATGCCTGCAGAAGTATCTCTTCCCCTTCTCTGGAGGGTAAGAGACACTCAGTGGTCTCTTGCGTGAGAGACCACAATTGGTCTCAATGTGGGAGGAAGCTGGGCTGGGGAGTAAACAAGGTGGGAGAGGGCAGGGATGCAGAGAAGGAGGTTTGGGAGCAAAGCAGAGGGCTGAAGAAGTGGGTGAGGGAGGGAGGAATGCAGAGGGAGAGGAGGAACTGCAGGTGGATAAGACACCAGAACACAGCGCTGGGCCTGACGCTGGGCCTTGTGCTGCCAGCACTCACGCCAAATGTTTTGTCTTTGGCAGGTGCCCACGAGCTTGTCAGGATGGATAGGTAAGGAAACCCACGTGCTCCCAGCTCCCCCCACCTCCTCACATGCGCTCTCTGCCTGCATCCCAGACCGTACAAGGGTCTTGCCCTTTCCTCCTTCCCTTTAAAGCAGGCACATATCCTCAGCCCGGCAGAGCGGAAGGGGTGCTGGTGCCACACGTGCCCTGAGTTCTTTCCCTCTCTGGGAAATCGCTGTTTCTCTTCCCTCTCTCCAAGTCAGAAGTGCCTCCTTCCTTTTGGCCTGTGCCAAGGGCCTGCATCTCCCCGCAGCCCAGGAGAGCCTGAAACCACTCTGGCTGAACTTTCCCCGCTGCACTGGGCTCCCCGTTCGCTCTCAGCTGAGGGGCCACCGCCTGAACCTGCTCCCTGCCCTGCCTGGCTGTTCCCAATGCTCAGCCAAACCCTTGGGGATAAAAAAAGGCTCCTGAAATAAAAGTGCAAATGCCTCTCCTGTCCCACAGCAGCGCCCAGGGCATTGAAAACCCCGTGTTTGAGGCGGTGCCGTCAGCGAGCGCGGAGCCACGGCCCCGGACCCAGCTCTCCTACGTGGCCAGCAGGCTGCCCTCCGAGTCTGGCCGGCATCTGCTCTCGGAGCCCAACACCCCCCTGTCCCCCCCCGGCCCCGGGGACTGCTTCTTCCCGACCCTGGGTGAGTGACTGGCAATGCTGAGCCCCTGTGGAGACCATGGGAGAGGTGGGAAGGAAAGGAGAAAGTGAGGGGTTAAATACCAGCAGCAAACTTTGTGTTGTGTGGGACATCAAGTCCCATGGCTTAAAAGAGGGGAAGGACCTAAACTCCCTGTTTTCCACACAAAAGCAGAGTTTGGCCACTTCCTGAAATAATATCCCTGCAGCTGTAGGCTGGACTAATACCCCTGGTCTGCCCTTTTCCAGATCCTGTTCCCGACTCACCAAATGCCTTGAAAGCCTAAAGACCCCAGAGGAAGCCACATCCTGCAGACCACGCCATGCTCACCAAGACAATACCCCTGGGAGGGTGGCAGGGCCAGGGGCAGCAAAGCCTGCAGGATCCCTGTCCTTGTCTCCCATCCTGCCACTGCCCTGGGACTGGAAGTGAACCTCTCTTGCTCGGATTTCGATTTTTAACTATCTGTTTCCATGGAGAAATGCATGGCTCTGTACCACTCACATTTTACAGACTAGCTGAAAATTGAGGATGTGGGGATGTGGAAGGATGTCCTGCACCTGCAGACTTCCCTGAGGATTAACTTATTGCCAGGGTTTAAGCTCTGCAACATCAACACGTTTCTGGATCCTTGACTGAACATCCTCTCTGGGAGTGGATGGTAAAATACTTTATTCAGCATGGAACAAAACAGGATCACCAGCCAACCTTGTACTACCTTTCTCTTTGCAAAACAAGAAGGAGAGAGGCTCCCTGCTTCCACCAGAGCCTTCTTTCCTTACCAGCCTTTTGAAATGGCCATGGACTTGTGATGCTGCTGCCTTTTCAGCAGGACACATGTTGGGAGGAGCCTTATTTCTGCTGCAGTTTTATCCTTGGCTTGGGATCAGGGCAATTTATCTTTCAGTTTGTTTCATTTTCAGTGCTGATTAAAAGGAAAAAAGGATGTTTATGGTTTTCGTTTGGTTTTTGTTTTTTTTTAAAAGCCCGTCAATTAGGAAGTTCATCTGGAGGGTGCTAGAGGATGTTCCCGTGGGGTGGCCGAGAGCCCCTGCAGAGAGGTGGAGGCACAGGGGCCACAGTGGGAAATGCTACAGATGGCTTCCCCTGGCCCTCCTGGGGCCAGCAGGGCCAGAGCAGCCAGCGCTGGGGCTGCTGTGAGAGGACTCTGTGGTGCCCCAGGGAACGTGGGTGCTCTTGTGGCATCGGAACACAGCACCTGGCACTGCTTATCCAAAAGAAGCTACGGCTCCAGCGTGACTCAGCCCCAGTGATGATATCAAACCTTGTGGCAGACGCTGTTACTCAGAGTGTGTTTGTTTTGGGTTTTTTTCTCTTGTTTCTCTTTTTGTTGTGAAGTGGGTAAAAAAATGGCCACGAGACCATAACATAAACATTAGTCATAGCAAAACAGTGTCAGACCTGAGCTTTAACTGTACCAGGCAGCATGGCCAGGCAGAGCATCCCCGGCAGCACACGAATTTCCACACTGCATGGCTGGAAGAAACAGCATTTGCCTCTGGAATGGGCTGGGGACACCCTGGGCTGCTGCAGGATTTTTTTAATCCAGCATTGGCTTTAGCAGGAGCAACCTCAAGGTGGTTCAGGGATGAAGGAGAAGCCAGCACCCACACCCCCATGTACCACAGCTGTAACTTCCTGAGCACGGGACTCGTGCTTTATTGCCACCCACGGCTCAGCCCCCTCCCGGCTTTGCTGGGGAATCTCGCCTGGTGCCTCCAGCACTTCCTTCTCCCTGTCCCAGCAGCTCCAGCTGGAAAGGCACGCCGGGGTTTTGCCTGCCTGCAGGTCTTAACGGCTTTGAAACCCTGTCCAAGTGCCTCTGTTCCCTAACAAATGCACTGTTTGATGACAGAACGAAGCTTTGTTGGAAACAGGTTTTGCTCCGTGCAGCAGGAATCCCATTTTTCGGGATGCCTGATGCTGCAGGCAGAGCTAAGTGGAGCAGCCACGCTCTCTGCCAGAGGCTCTGGTGTGGCATGCTGGGGCACTGAGTGGCATCAGTTTTCCGGCCAGAAGGAAAACTAAAGATTCTAGGAGACAGAAGAAATGGCTTCCCAGGCTTCCGGACACCCTGGAGTCCTGGCACGGGGTGCTGGCACCCCACCCTCGCCCCCACTACCATGGAGAAGGTGACACAGATGCTCGTGGTGAAGGTGACCCAGCTGCAAGACGAACATCTGGGCAGTGAGGATCCACCCTGCCTTGCTGGAACCACCAGTGCCTGGGGCTGTGGGTGCCAGGAGGATCCCTGTCCCAGTGCATAGGAGTGCTGCAACTTCCTTGGGCAGACCTTCCTGCTGCTGCAGGAGGCATCCTGACCACCCTGGAGCAGGGCCAGCCCTTGGGGAGGTGCAGCTGCTGACTTGCACCAGTGTCAGACAGCTCCCAGGTGACTCCTGCAGTTCCCACAAACCTTCCAGTTGCAGCTCACCAGCCTGTGAAGGTTTTTTTCTCCTGTAATGCTTTTTAATGAAAATATTTTCCTTTTATCAGCAGCATTTTATCCTTTCGTTCCCACATTTCCAGCTCCCAGGAGAATCCTCTCGGCCAGTCTTCCCTGCTCCCTTGCTGCCCTGGGTATCCCAGATCACCATTTCCAAGTGAGGATTTCATAGTCCTCTCTCAGCTCTGTCTCCTCTGCCTCTTCCACACAGAGAAGGCCAAATCTTGAAGTCCATGGATGGATGTACAAATTACAAACAATCATCCCCTTTTGTGCATTGTTGCATCAGCCTGGACCTACTTGTGAAAGCAGAGTTTCTGGCAGGCAGCAAGCCCCTGACAGACATCATTTCGCCACCCAGGCGTGAGGCCAGCAGGCACCCAGCGATATGCCGGACAGCCTTTCACAAGACCTGAGTGTCCTCCAGCTCTGAAAAGGGCCAAAACTCTTCTCTGCACTCAGGAATCGGGTCACTGGGCACTTTGTGTCGCTGGGATTTGGATTGGTGCTGCTGGCATAACGTGTGCTCGTGACATGGTGGGCACACAGCAGAGCCTCTGGGGACAGGCAGGGCTGCTGGGACACCGCCTTGGCAGCGCGAAGCGATAAGCTGTGCCGCTTGTCCTCGCTGGCACTGGGAAGGGAAGAGGGCATTGCCATGGCAATGGGATTTGCCAGCTCAGCACACGGCATTCCTCAGCACACCAGGATCAGCGAAGCTCCCACAGTGATGGGGACAAGGAGGAGCTGGTGGCATCATGTGCTGCAGTCACACGAAGCTGCCTTCTGTCATTTTGGGGGAAGAGACTTACCTTGGTTTAAGCCTCAGTGACAATACAACTAATGGAAAAGATGGTGATGCAGAAGCTGGAGTGTGAACTAACCAGGAGGGAGGAGCTGAGAGTGCAAAGCCTAAAGTGAGAATCACGGCCACAGTTTGCACTGCTGGCTGTGACCTGTTTCATCAAAATGTAGAGCAGGGCTTTGCAGGCAGAGCTCTGTTGGCAGAGCAGAGAGATGGTGAGAGATAGCAGGTGGAGGTGGGGGACAGGAAGGATGGCAGTGTCATGAAAGGCGTCAGCCCACTCACCATTTGTGCACGTGGGTGCTGACTCACCTCTCTACAGAGACATGGGGTTAGAATGGACTCAGAGCTGGAAAATGCCCCACATGGTATTTGCTCTTTTGACTCTCCCATGCCAGACTCATCCTCAGGGGCACAAATAACGAGCCAAGCAAGACAGTCACTTCCCCAGGCCACGGGACGATGGGTGGGGCCTCGTATCAACCCCCTTTCAGTCTGAAGCCATTCCCCCTTGTCCTGTCACTCCAGGCCCTTGTCAAAATCACCAGAGTTCTTCTCATTGACCAGGACCACAGCGGACACGTGTGTCAATGGTGAATGGAACTGTGGTTGAGCTGCTGCTCCAGCCACTCCCGGTGCTGAGGTGGGTGGGCAGTCTGAAGCCCTTCCAGACCCAGCACCCGCAGAGCCCGTGAGCAGGGCAGCAGCTGCCAGCACACTTCCCCATATTTTCGGCATTTGGAGATGGGAGATAAGGCCTGCTGAACGACTGCAAGGGAGGGTCCTGCAGCACCAGGCGTTGACGTAGCCTCTGAACCAAATCTGTGCACAGGAGGTTTGGACCCCGAGTCACAGAAACATCACACCCTGTGCCTTTTCTCCCCTTTCACGTTCCACACTCAACGCCAAGCTCACTCCCACAGCGCTACCCAGCCCCTTCCTGCCCCTGAAAGGACCATTTTGGTGGCTCACCGACAGGGAGGGGGTGCCCTCGTCCTCCACGGTGACCACGAGGCTGTAGAAGCTCTGGCGCTCGCGGTCCGGCGGGGAGGGCCGGGTGGCGATCTCGCCGGTGACACGGTCCATGCGGAATGTCAGGTCCTCATTCCCATGGGTGATGTAGTAGGAGAGGACACTGTTGAGGCCGATGTCCCCGTCGGTGGCACGCACCTGGGCCACTGCCGTGCCACCACCGACGTTCTGTGGGGTGAGCAGCAGAGATACGTGACGTAAATCCCACGAGCCTCATCACATATAAAATACCTAATTAATAACGTAATTCTAATATAGAGAGGGCATTGAGGTGCTTGAGGCTCCAAACTTGCTGCCCCGACACCCAGCAGCTCAGCAGAAAGCTGCACATTAGGTCTTATCTAGTCTGGCACAGCCTGGAAGAGCATAAAACCCAGAGTGTGTGCAAAGGTGAAGGCTGTGTAATGGACCTGGAGCTTGGCTAATTATTTTTGGATAGTCCCATTATGGGGGAAATCAAAACAGGAATTCTGTTCTTCAACCTGCTCTGAACATGTACTAAATAGATAAGAAAACCCTAACAGGGCAATATCCTTAATGCTAAGCTATGAATCATGAGCAGCACTTCCTCACAGCTAAGTGGCACTGGCTATTACTCATATTTCATTTTTCATCACCAAATTGAGAATTCCCCCCCTGCCTCAGTCCAGGAATTAAAGTGTCAGGAAATAAGTTGTCTTTTCTCATGCCTGATTGTGTTTTATTGCTTAATTATCTAGCCCTTGCTAAGCTGCTTCCTGAAAGCCATTCCGATTCTGCACTGCGTCGTCTCTTGTGTCACTTTGGTGGCATTTCCATGGGTGTGTAGCCACTTCTCCTTCCGGCTGGTCCCTGCAGCCTCACAGGCTTAAGTTGCTTGTAGAGCTTTTTCCTAGCCCAAAACTAGGAGTACATCACCAGTGAGGGCTTTCAAGGGGTCGCCAACCCTTACAACACCCAAGGTGAGGATGGCAAGGGGACATCAACCATCACATGACTGAAGAGGAGGTCTTCAAGGGGTCACTAATGCTTAAATGACCCAAAGTGATGTTTGCAAGGGACACTCCCTTGTCCCCACTTGCCTTGTGGTCAGACCTCTCCCTGGGAGGACAGAAGGAGAGGAGCTGGGTGCTCACCTCGCTCACGCTCACGTTGTAGCCGAAGGGGCTGTCGATGACAGGGGAGTTGTCATTGACATCAAGGATGTTCACTCGCAGAGTGTGCTCCTTCCTCCGGGGAGGAACGCCGCCATCCGACGCTTGGATCTGCAGTTGGGGGGGGATTTTCAAGAAAAAAAAAATGCTGTTTTGAAGCTCACACATCCAAGAAAACAGCCTTGGTGCTCAAACCAGAAGCCCAAGGGGTGAGAGGGCTGGTTTGGTGCTGACCCGTAAGGTGTAGTGATCCAGCAGCTCCCGGTCCAGCGGCCGTGCCACGAACACCTCGCCGTAGGTGTTGTTGGTGGTACGGATCTCAAAGGCCCGGCCGATATTACCTGATGTCAGCGAGAAAGTCACCTGGAAACATCACAGGGAAAGAAAAACAGGCAGGCAGAGTAATGCTGAGGAGGAAGGAGAGAAAGGAGACCCTACCAAAATAAATCCAGCATCCCCTCAAGATGTCTCAGCTTTTGAAAAGGTCCAGTGTAGTGGGATCCGCAGGTGTGCTGGCTCATTGCAGCCACCCCAAAGCTAACAGGGCAGCCACAGCTCCTATGCTGCCAAAAATTTTTGTTATTATGGGTGATGGGACCTCATTAATGCTCATCTGCAGGGTAATGGAAATAACAAATGCTGGAGAACTTCCTGCTCAGCCTGCCAAGGACTTTGCTGCTGGCCCCCACGGCAGGAGAGGCCACAGCTGGTTTTCAGATTGCCGGGCTCCTTTTGACACTTGTCCCACAGAGCTCTTTGCCCCAGACAGCCCAAGGACGATGTTTTTCCTCTCCTGCTGCACGCCTTGACTGAGGACTGCTGGTACTGCACAGCCCCGCCCAAAACCACTGGCATTAATGACCAGAGTTTGCTCTCACAGGGGTGCAGAGGGGAAGGGGTTGGGAGGATGCTGGCAGGGGTATTTCTGTGTCAGTGAAACACTACCATGGGCAGCTCCAGGACTGCTGTGCCAACCTCACAGAAGTTGGAAGGGACCCAGAAGGATCGTCAAGTCCATCTCCTGGCCCTGCACAGGAAAACCCCAGGAATCACACCATGTGCCTGAGAGCATCGTCCAAATGTCTCCCTCCCTACCTGCCCGTTCCTGCCTGCATCTGGATCTCGGGCCAGGACCAGGGCCACCCTCTTGCCCACGGCGCTGTCCTCGGCCACGCTGACGGACGAGTCGGAGGTGATGTCGAACTGGGGGCTGTTGTCGTTCTCATCCAGGACTGTGATAGTCACCTGTGGAGGGGGCATGGGGCTCAGGGCATGGACAGGAGCCAGACCCCTGCCCACCTGGCACTGACAGCCACCCTGACACCCCGGCACACCATCAACACGCCACGCCCCTCCGAGGTGCCAACAGCATGTCATCCATCCCCCGTGGGAATGATGCAGCTGTTTGAACCCAGGAGCGGAAGTTACATCCCTGCCTGCAAAGGAGGAGGAGGAGGAGGAGGGACGCTTGGAGGCTGGAGAAACAGCGCAAGGCTGTACCTCTCAAGCAGTGTATTTTTTTGTGGAACATGCTCTGGTTTTTATCCTCCAAATAGCTGGGCACAGAGCAGCTCAGGCTGCTGCAGGGTGACCCTTTCCTGCTAAACTTTTCACAAGCAGTGATTTCATCCATGCTCACAGCAGCAGGGTCAGGCAGGATTTGCTTTAAAGCTCAATGGGCACAAAGAAGGCAGAGCTGAGTGTGTTTAACTCAGCCAGGGCAAGCTGGGTGTGGAGGAGGCCTGAGCTCCCTCCTGGAAAAAGACACATGAGCATGAGATACTGGAAGGGGACCTGGCTACCTTGGCCACAATTAGGCAGAGGAAATGCTCTCATCGAGTTTGTAATCAAAGTGCTGCAGGGCAACACAGAAATGAGAGAGGAAGAGCCTTTCTGTTCCCGGGGATTTATTTATGGGTGCCCCAAGCTCCCAGGTGCGGCCAGGCTGAATGCGACAACATCCCGGGAGGAAGCTGGGGAGCGAGTTGTGCGCCCTGGGGTGATGCAGTTATTGTTGCTGCTGACTTAAAAACAGAGAGCCAGGAGCAGGGAGAGCTCATTCAGCCACTGCAGCAGATCCGGCAGCTGCTGTCCCAAGTGCCAGATCAGGGAGCCGGGATTCTGCTCGCCAGCAGCAGGGTGGCTCACGGGGCTGTCCCACGTCCTGGGGTGTGGCAGGGAGGCTGGTGCTGGTGCGACAGGGCTGGAGACCTCCACCCCTGCAGCTCAGTGTGGAACTTGGGATGGGCTCCGGTCCCCAAGGTGATGCCAGCACGATGGACACGCTTACCTTCTGTTGGAGGAAAGCAGAGGGAGAAACAGAGAACATGAACAATGAGGAGTTAGTGGGGGATGAGGAAATGTGGGTTAACCCTGCATCCTACCACAGCAGCACCAAGGGTCATGGGTACTCCTCTGCAGCGATTTGGAGGCTCCTCTGTTGGGGCATCCCTTTGTTTTTTCCTAGATAAGGTTGGCATATCTGCCCCTCGCCCTGGGAGAGGTTCGGACAAGAGCACGGTGCTGCGTGGAGAGCAGAGCCATCGGCACCCATGGGCTGGCCCCGCACCCGGCATAGAAATGCAAATCACCCCCTGCCTGGCTGCCTGTGAAACTGCTAAATATAACCCTCTTAAACACAAGTCACCGTGAATTATTTCAAGGCCCCTAAATTTACCTCCCTCAAAACTGTTTTATCAGGTTTTCCCCCAAATCAGGGTTTCTGGACCCTGGAAGCTGGAGCAGAGAGCTCAGCTAGGACATGCTGTCTCATGCCAGAGGTGGGAGAGGTGGGTGATCTGAGGTTGACAGCGGATGGTAAGGAAGCTGGGATAATCTACTCACCACTGTGGAGTCAATCTTTGGTCCTCCGTCATCAGCCACCACTGTCAAGGTGTAGAAATCCCCTTTCTCTCGATCCACCTGGCCTTTGACCGTGATCACACCCTGCCAAGGATGAACAACAGCTGTGCTGGCCACCAAAACCAGAGCTCACAGTGCACAACCAAGCCAGGAGGGACATGCTGTGGCTACTTACGGTGATCCCATTGATTTTGAAGAGGGAGAGCGCTTGGGGGTTGGTGTTGGGATCGAACTTGTAGGTGATCTGGTTGAGGTTGTCGATGGAGCGAGCCTGGACGCGGAGCACCTCGGAGCCCAGGGGGATGTTCTCTGTGATCACGGCCTCGTAGCTGCTGTTGGAGAACTGCACGGCCTCATCCAGCTCATTCAGCAGGCTGACGTACACGCTGCAGAAGCCCTGGTTGTTGGGGGGCGCTTGGTCCGTGGCAGAGACATTCATCAGGTAGCTGGTTTTGGTCTCGTAGTCCAGGTAGTCTATGGTTGTGATGAGGCCCGTGCTCTCGTCGATCTCGAACTTCCCTTCTGCGCCCGACACGATTTTGTAGTTCACCAGACCCCCGTTCCCTGGGGAGGGAGCAGGAACCGTGGTGCTGGCTGGACCAAGTACTCTGAAGAGGCAGGCACCACTGATGCCTACCCCCAGCAGAGCCCATCCCACTGGGCTTCAGCCCAGCCAAGCCAGGACCCACGCAGTGGCTGACCTCACCAATCTCCCCCACACTGGGTGTTTCTCACCCCCGCTTCCCACCTGTGTCTCGGTCGGTGGCCCGGACCACTGCCACTGAGGTGCCTATTCCCGCTGTCTCCCGCAGCCCCAGGCGGTTGTACTGGCGCTGGGTGAACACTGGCACCTCGTCATTGACGTCTTCCACGTACACGATCACCTGGAAAACCCCGGAGAAACCACGCATGAGCCGGGCAAGCTTGGGAAACACACCCTTCGTGGTGCTCGTGGAGAAACAGTGCAGGGTGTCCAAAGCCAGGCTGGACAGGGCTTGGAGCAGCCTGGGGTAGTGGAAGGTGTCCCTGACAACGGCAGGGGGGTTGGGACTAGGGGAGCTTTAAGGTCCCTTCCAACCCAACCCATTCCATGATCCTGTGATAATCTCTTCTTCAAACACCACGTGATGGAGAGTGAACACAGTTTAACATCACAGATTTAAACAAGCCCTTTGGTCGGAGTGAATCAGTCTTCCCTGGTGGGAGGGAGGCACACTGGGTACATTAATTCCTCCATCCCCTGGGACTCCCTGATCAAATCCTTGGAGACCTCACAACACAGAAACGCTGGCGACTCGGTGGGAAATTCTGCTCTAAGTTCAGTGGGTCGAGCTGCTGCTTCCCCAGGGAGCACATTTCCCTCTCCTGGGCTGCTGCTTGCTGCTGGTGCTGGGGGCACTTCGCACTCAGCCAGAGCCCACCCCACCGCTGGGTCTAAAAATAGATGCAACTGGAGGGCTGGGCTTGCGGGAACCGTGGGAAGCCGGTGTGCTGCAGCTGAAGACTGTCACCACTGGGTCCTGGATTATTTAAATAGTGCCTGGACAGGACGCACGGTTTCCAACAGGCTGCGGCTCAGCTCTTCTTCCCAGCAGCAGAGCTGCATCTCACCAAGTGAGCAGGACTCCCTCTGAGTGACCGCTGCACCACTTAGCTGCCTAATGGCACCAAAATGTCATGGGAAAAAAGAAAAATTAACCAACCCCCCCCACCAACAAGCTCTTCTCTACCCATGAGCAGCTCCCAGAGATTTCCCATCAGCATTTCCATGCCAGATCTTTCTAATTTTCTGTACAACTGCAAGCGCTGGAAAGGACTGAGCATCCCAAGTATATTGCATGAACTGCTCTGCTGTGCAGCCCGTGGTGGCTGTGAGGTCCTCACCCGCACGGAGCTCCTCATGGGTCCCTGCTCCGTGTTGTAGGCCTCCACCTCCAGCACGTGGGAGGAGTTCTGCTCCCTGTCGAGGTGCCGCACACCTCGCATCACCAGCCCCGTGCTGGGATTGATGCGGAAGTGGTTGTGCTCATTTCCTAGAGGGGGAAAAATGAGAGGGATGTGCCCGCTGCCTCTACATCCATCCTGGTGACACCCTGAGCCCTTGCTGGGGGGGGTTTTTTAGAGGGAGATTATTGAGCAAAACTTCAGCCCCATCACCTCTGGCTACATCAGTCTCAGCTACATCAGTGTTTGGCCCTGGGTCAGGCCAGGAGGAACCACAGAATCTCATCAAATAAGAAAAATGTGGACATGTTGGAGTGAGTCCAGAGGAGGCCACAAAGATGCTCTGAGAGCTGGAGCAACTCTGCTCTGGATCTAGGCTGGGAGAGCTGGGAGTGTTCAGCCTGGATAAGAGAAGGCTCTGGGGAAACCTCAGAGCCCCTTCCAGTGCTTCAAGGGGCTCCAGGAGAGCTGGAGAGGGACTGGGGACAAGGGATGGAGGGACAGGACAAGGGGAAATGGCTTCCCACTGACAGAGGGCAGGGGTAGATGGGATATTGGAAAGAAATTGTTCCCTGTGAGGGTGGGGAGGCCCTGGCACAGGTTGCCCAGAGAAGCTGTGGCTGCCCCTGGATCCCTGGAAGTGTCCAAGGCCAGGTTGGACAAGGCTTGGAGCAACCTGGTCTAGTGGAAGGTGTCCCTGCCCATGGCAGCGGGATGGAACAAGGGGAGCTTTAAAGTCCCTTCCAACCCAAACAATTCTGTGATCTTAGGATTCTGTCTAGTTGTCCATCCATGACAAATCATCCCCTGTCAATGAACCCTAAAGCTGAAATTTTGCTTAGGGCTGGGAGAAATGGTTCTGTGGGCTGCAAAGTGCAAAAGGATGGAGAGTACAACCTGCTGGGGCTGGGCAGGGCCTGGGACAAACTCCCCGATGCACGAAGGGGCACCTGGACTTACCCTTGACAATCCTGTACCACACTCTCCCGTTAATGCCTTCGTCCGCATCGGTGGCTTTCACCTTCATGAGAAAAGCAGAGGAGGAGAGGTGAAGGGCAGAGAATTCCAGCCTAGGACTAGTCCTCCCACCCTGCCAAAGCTGGACATCCTGCTCCTCCACCTGAGCTGAGGAGCTTACCAAATACAAACCCAAACAAGTTACCCTCCCCTCATCACCCAACAGCAGGGATAGCAGGCTCGGGAGCGCTCGGCTGCCACCTTAGCTGCTAAACTGAGGTGGGAGCTGAGCCTGAGGACTGCACCACAAATCCCACGGGTCTGTGTGCTGGAGGAAGGCCTCCATCAATCCTGCCTTCCAACGCTTGTCCCAGCGGCGATGCCACCAGGGATGGAACCTTGCCAGGATAATTTCAGCTGGGCAGGGGGACCTGCTCCCGTGTCTGGTGGACACGCAGCATCCTGGTGAGTCACCCAAGCAGCAGCACATGGAAAAAATTACCAAAGGAAACGTGAATGCAACCAGCCTAGAGCGTGGTGCACTCAGCCCCGAGCTGAGTCCTCCTGAGCCCCCAAGCAGGGGTGGGAGCACCCCTTGGCTGTGATGCACTGCAGAGTTCTGGCATGGACCGGGTCTGCCATCCGCCCCGGGAAAACCAAGGCACGGGTCCCCTCTGGTGTCACTGAATAAGACTGCAGTGCTTCCCCTAAAGCCCCAGCCAGCAGTCGGCAGCTGGGAAGCGGGACCTGGCGGTGACCAGCAGGGCCAGGGCTTCCAGTCCAGCTGGCACCGAGCCCCTGCATGTTCTCTCGGCTAAACCCACTCCCCACAAAGTGCCAAAGCTCGACCGCAGCGTGGCCGCTCGTGAGTCACCAGGGCGAGCGAGGGTGTGGGGAATGCCTGAGCCTTTATTCACTGCCTGCTTCCCTCTGCAAGGCATCTCCTGCCTCATCTTCTTCCTACAATTTTACCCAGCAGTTTTTTTTCCCCAGGAAGGTTTGCACCCAGACTTGTGCTGGAAGGAGGAGAGGTTGCTGCAAAGGATGCACGTGCAGTGGGAACAGTGAGGGCTTTCACCCCAGCCCCACCAACACTCGCAGGAGTCAGAGATGCTCCTCTGTGGTTTTGAGCTCCCTTCCACTAAGTCCCCCTGCATCAGCAGAAAACTTGGAAAATACTGACTTCTATCTGGATTTCTCATCCCTGTGCCCACACATGCTGTTTTCCTCTGTCCCAGACCAGTTCATATCTTGCTTGTGGCTTATTCCATGTTTCACCATGGACCCAGGCACCTCCCTCTCACAGTGCAGAGTTCTCCCTCCCAAACCAGCTCTTTCACCCGCTGGGCTCCCTGAGGCAGAGCTGGGCAGTCCCCTCTCCTGTGGGATGGATGGACCCCAACAGCAGCAGGCAAGCGATGCCCAGGCAGACCAGCTGCCTTGGCATGGCACAGGGAAAAGCTATCATGTAGCCAGAAGAGGAAAAAACGAAGGGATGGGAGGCAAACCTTCGCAGCTTTTTGTGCCATTCCTTGCCCCACTGTGCCCAGGAGAACGCATTTCAGGATGAGCCAACTGCACCTTGCAAACACCCCTTGGGCCATCCTCTTCCAAGCATGAAGCTCTGGTATGTACCCTAGGTGATATGAGTCAGCCCAGGCATTTGTTTTTTATTAAAAATCAGTAGTTTGCATTAAAGCAACATGTGCTCCTGCCAGCCTGCAGCCTGAGGAGAGCTCAGCTGCTGCTGGTTTGACCCGCTGAGGTCCCAAAGGAAAGGTGGTACTTCGACAGACTGTCCCAAACTCGGGACAACAATGGCACTGGAGTGCAAGCAGTGGGAGAAAAGCTCTTTCTGCTGCAGGTGGAAGGCACCTTGTGCAGCTGAGCTGAGCTCCAGCCTATTTTATCCCTCTGCTATAGAGTGGGCTGCAGGCACAACTAGTCTGTCACAGCCCCCCTTTCAACC
>VZTI01002404.1:319353-478008 GCA_013397865.1 Struthidea cinerea | reverse complement strand
TACTGGAAAGGTCAGAAAAGGATGAGGAGGGGCAATAAAACAATGGCAAAAAAGTAGATTTTCTGGAAAAAGGGGGAGCAGGCATTGGAGGGCAGGTGCCACCCCTCCCACCACAGGGGGCTCAGCCCACGACGGTTCAGTCATCCTACAGGGACAAATCCTGGGGAAACACATCCCAGGGGGCTCAACCCCCAGCAAGGGACACAGCTCTGGGGCACCGCAGCGCTGGCAAAGCCCGGGGAGGGGCTCAGGGCCCCTCGGCTTTGCTCGCTCAGGCTGTCCCCAGCCCGGTGCCACCTCTGTCCCACCCTCCCCAAAGGGAGGAGGGGGCTGGCAGCCGGCAGAGCGCGGTGGGAGAGGCGGCAAGGCGGGAGTGCGGGAGGCAGAGCCCGGGCTCGGCCGGCTGGTGAGAGGTAGGGAGCCCAAACCCCCGCGGAAGGGCTGAGACGGAGCCCCCCGGCTGCAGAGCTGCTGCCCTCAGCCTGGGGAAAGGGCTGAAAGTGGGTGGGGATGCAAAGTTTGGGTGGGCGTGAGGTCAGGCATCCCTTCCCAGTCGCGTTGCTCTGTCTCTCCCAGGGAAAGGAGAGGGGGAAAGTCCCGTGGATGCAGCTCCGCCGTTTAACAGCGAGCGTGACAGGGAGCAGCAGCACTCAGAGCCCTCTGCTCCTGGAACCCAACCATCCGGCTCAGGAAGCCGGGTGTTTCGTACTGTCCAGCATTTCCTCCTCCTGCAAGTGGGTGGAAAGACTTACTACATTGGGGAAAGCTGGGGAGCTTCAGGAAAAGTGTTGCTAAGCAAGATAGGGAGGGGAATGAGAGCTGCTTTTCATGGGAGCTGTGTCACACGCAGTGCCTGAAAACAGCCTTTTCTTTGCAGGAGTTTGAGGAAAGGGAGGGAGAGCATATGGAAAAACTCCTGCCAAACTAGGCAGCTGGGCCAGGCCAGGGAGCAGTGCCTGGTGCTGCGCAGAATAACCCTCTCTGCTGCTTGCGCACGAGAATCATTTTTTCTTCTTCCTTTCCACCTTTCTCAGGGGCATTTCACCTTTTGCAATTTCTCTTTTTTCCCTCTGATCCTCACCTGCTTCATGGAGAGTGCTGGGTCCCAAGCGCTCATGGGGATGTGTCATGTTTGGAGCTGATCAGGCAGGGATGTCCCTTCTGGGGGGAATTTCCAGACTGGGCAGATCTATTATTAACCCACCAGGGTGAAGAGTATGGGCCCTGGGTGGGACAGTGATGCTGGGAAGGGGCAATGCTATGAAAGACCAGACCTTCCCTGAATGCCCAGCTCTGCCAGCTGAGCTGGGTGTGAGGAGAGGCTGGATGGGAAGCAAGAGGAGAACAGGGCATGGCTGAAAAAGCCTGGGAAAACACCAGTGTGATCCCTCCTGATGGGTTTCTATGGAACACTGTCAAGTGAATTTAAAAGACAAACTCTGCAGCCATGACCAAGGGAGCAAAAACAACCTGAAGGAATTGTCCACGCCTCCTGGCTGGCTCTTAAGGAACAACACAAGGTCACCAAGCTGAACACGTGCAGTCAGTAAATGCCAGCATTAAGGTAGCCGTGGAAACCTTGATTCAGGCTGCCTTTGGTGTGGGATACACCGCAGCCCTGCCTGCTGGTTTCTGTGGCTGGACAGCACAGAGGAGCTTGTCCATGCAGCAGGGGGTCCTTGGGATTGCTGCTCTGCTCCCAAAGCTGAGGGGAAGGGACGGAGCTAATTAAGGATAAAAAAATACTTTTGGGGTGAAGAGAGATGAAAACCTCACTTTGGAGGAGGTGACAAGAACCCCAGTCCCTGGGACTGCCTGCGATATACACAGGGATTCACCCTCTCAAACGCTGACCCATTTGTTTTTGCACTTCCCATTTTCCAGGCACAGACCTGGCTCAGAGCCATGGAAATAGCACCGTCTCCCCAGAGACCCCCAAAGATGTGAGCAGGTGAATACACCCTTAGTGATTAAAACCATGTCACTGGTGTCTTCTCTCCGCTTTTTGGAATGTTTTATGGTGAACGTTTGGCTGCTGCCTTACACACACCTTTGTGACTTTGGGATGGTGGCTGCAAGAGCAGACCCAGAGACCCTGTCAGTCCCTGCAGCCCTGCCTTTCCCCTCCTAAGATCTTAGTTTTAAATTGGCTCAATCCCAATCCAAGTTTAGCAGGAGACTGCCCAGCCACAGACCAGTTAGACAGCTCTCGCACATCTCTGCAGGAAAGTCAGCATAATAAAGCTTTACCTCCAGCACACGGGGTGGAGCACCAAGGGCATTGCAGAGGATTGGCACAAACGGGATTTCCCCAGCCCTCATCTCCTCACCTCCATCTGCAGAGATGCCAGTCTCTGGCACAGCCTGTCTGGGGCTGGGGGGGTGCACGTGAGCAAAAAAATGGGTGCAAGCTGCTCTTGGGAGGATCTGACCCAGCAGTGAAAGGAGAGGAGTCTCCACCAGGTGTTAGGTAAGAGCTCTCACTGCTGACACTTTGGGAAGCTGGTTTGCATCGCCTGTGACATGTCCGAGCCTGAAAGCAGGTCAGCAAAATGCCTGAGACGAGGATTTTTGGCAGAAGCAGGGTGAGGGTGTAACACTTCACCCCTGCAAAATAATAAAGACAGTGCTAGTACAATACCACAGCTTATCAGGGCACAGGCTCAACCAGCTATCCCATTTCTTTGGGGGAATAATCACAAAACCCCCAAATCACAGCCAATTCAACAAGCCCACATTTCTGGGGAAGAGAGAAAAACCAAACCTTAGCAGCTTGGGGGGAGGATTTTGAACTTTCTGTAGTACATGGATATTTATCTCCTCCAGAAAATCTTCATGCAATGTGTGTGTGCTCCCTGAAGGTGTCCTCCCAGGGGCCGTGGTACCACATGTAAATAGTGGTAGATTTCTTTGCCAGGTGGTTTTGCACTTCAGTTCAGGGTGATATTTTGCAGGTGTAAGTGCCACCTCTGTGCTTTGCCTCCTGGCAAAACAGATGGACACCTCCTGTCCCCCTGTGTCACTGAAAACCTGGCTGGGAGAATCCTGGACATCAAGGCATGATGAGCATCCATCAGTTTAACCAGAGGGTGGCTGTCTGTCCAGCTTCCACGGGGTAATCACCTGTGCCGCTTCTCTGTATCACCTTGCACTGCAGGGAAGATGAGCACAGAGGACTCTGGCAACGGGACCTCCCCCACACGGCCTCTCCTTGGGCTTCTGGTTTCTACCACAGAGCCGGTCCCGCCCAGTGCTGCATCCCCTGAGGTGACAGACTGGCTGCCCATCATCGTCGGGCTCGCCTGCATCTTCCTTGTCCTGGCCACCTTCCTCATCTTTGTCACGCTCTGCAAGCCAGCGGCGCTGGGCCGGTCCCTCTCTGGCCCCCAGGAGTGCCTGCCCCACCACCCCATGGATGCCAGCGAGCCCCAGCTGAGGCTTTGGAAGCGTCTGGGCTCCCTGAGGTGCTCCATCAGCAGCTTCAGGAGGAGCCAGCTGGTGTCTCAGAGCCAGCTTGCCTGTCCCAGAAGCTTCTCTGCCAGCCAGGACTGGGACATCATGGAGTCCACCAAACTGTGATCTTGCCCTGCTACTCTTTCCCAAGTTTTTGGCTTAGTTCCCTTCTCAAGCATCCCTTGGTATCCTGGGCAACGTGGCAGAGACCCTTTGAGCAACTCATTTCCAGGCAGTGGCTCTGTGAGGAGACAGGAGGTTTTGCAATGTCAGGTTCCCAAATGCTTTCCAGGTTACTGCTTCCTGCCAGGGAAGGTGGAGGCATCCAAACTACACCAGGCGCAGCTACCACCGGGCATTCCAAAAAGATCCTGCTGCTTGATTTCTTTTGGAAAGCATTGCGCAAGTTGTGCTCCACCCGAACAAAGAGCCTGCAAGGGAGCGGGAGCAACCTGGCTACCTAAAGAGAGGCATCCCAGGGCAAACCTGCTCCATAAAAAGCAATCCTCAGTGGAGATTTCCCCACAAGCTGTGCTCCAGAGCAGGTGGAGGGAGGCTTGTGCCCCCACGTGCTGCCTGGCCCCTGTCATGCCCCTCCCCACACAGTCAGCTGTGGGTTGCTATGGTCAATGCACTCCCATTCCTGCTCTCTGGCCCTGGTCTGCCTAGTTTTGGGAGAAAGGGATGGGGAAACATTCAGAAACTCTCTTGCTGCCCTGGGGATATGGGGATGCACTTGAAGGGAGAGACCTTCTGTACAAACGGTTCACACTGAAGGTGTAAATTAAACTAAGGCCAGGTCATGGCTCATTTCTGTTTCTCTTTGATGTTGTTCTGTGCAAAACCAACTTCCTCCAAATACCTTCCCTCCTTTGCCACGGGCTTCCAGGGGCATCCCCCTCTTTTGGGAAGTGGGTTCCAAGAAAAGGCACTTTGATGCCAGTCAGACTCAAGTTCCCTCCATTCCTTCAATTTGCCAAATCGGCTCAGTTTTAAGAGTCCCATGCAGGGACACACCTCCATCCTGGGATTGCAGGCTGATGCCTGATCCCAGAGACATCATGCACACTGTGCCACGGCACAACAGGTGATGGACGAGGAACCACAGGATTCCTTGGGGACCGGCTGCCAGAGCAGACGCAGGCCTCCCAGCAAACCTTTGTTGCAGGAGGCAAAAGGCTGCTTTCTTCTCTGCCGGTGACTCATCCTGCCCTCCACAGCCAGGGACAAAGCCGCCCCTTTCCCCATGCCGGGAGAGGTATTGAAGGCAGGAGGAGCCTTCCCAGGGCCCTCTGCAAAGAGCCTTTGGTGCCCGCTCCAGAAGAGCCCTGGGTTTGAAGGGATGCTGGAAGGCCCCGGAGCCTGTGTGAATGCCCACATTCATTCGGTGCTCACTGAGCCATTCAGCTCTGCCCACCGCTCCCTCAAAGAGGAACAAAAATGAAAGCAAAGTCCAAATGCTTTTCTCCCTCTCTGAGAGTTCCCCCCTTGCCGAGCATCTCTTTGCAGGCACTCTTCTCCCTCCCTATGGAGATCACTGTTTGGGAGGAGGGAGAAAGCAGGGATGTAGCCAAAGTGGCCTCACCAGCACAGGGTTTGGCTCTTCTCCTCTCACCCCCTGCAGAAATGGGGTGAATTTCTTAATTTTTCCATGTTCTTTGCTGCCTTCTCCCTGGCACTCACAGCCTGGACTAGCAGAGGAGTAGATGAGCGAGAACACATCTCTCCCTGCCCTGGGGGAACAGACCACTGACCGAGAGAGACAGTCTCTGCCCTGGGCTTGCAGCAGCTCATGGTCAGGGCACAGTGAGTGGGGGACTCCCATCTCCCACCCCAGGGTCCCAAGGGAAGAGCCACATGCCTGCACTATGCTGCTGGCAGCCGGGATGTCCTCGGGGACACTGACTTCATAGCTGCTCTGCAGGAAGATGGGTCTGTTGTCGTTGACATCCAGGACAGTCACGTACACGGTGGCAGTCCCGGTGCGCCGGTTCCCGGTGGGGCCGTTGTCTGCAGGGAGAGAAAGGTGAGGGAGGGAGGTTCAGTCACCTCCTCCTTGCACAGGCGGTGCTCAGCCCATGGCTGCTGAAATAACAGGATGAAGATTTCTAAACTAAAATATTTCATCTTTTTGCAGCTTTCAAATCCCACACTGAACCATGGGTTTTTAGTTTTTTTTTTTTCCTTCCTATTCCAAAAGAAAAAGGAAAAGCCAAACCACCCCAAGCTCTCCCATGGAGCCCAGTGAGGCTGGAAATGCAACTGGTCATTAGAGAGGATTTGCAATTCCATATACCAAGTGCAGGGACTGCTGGAGGCCAAGGATTTGGGAGATGAAGACAGCCTGATGAGTTTTCTGTGGCTGCAGCTCAGCTCACAGTCAAACAGCACCAGGATGGGTTGATGTTCAGTAGACAAGGACATGGCAGCACAGCTCTTGGATTTGCCAGGAAGGATGAGGCATTGGGAAGCTTGGATTGGGTCTGGATTTTTCAACATGCCTGTTTTGCAGGGAGCCTGTATGATCTGGGAAAACACGGGCAGTGTGATCCCCATCGGAGGGGCAGAACAGACCCTGTGGCGCTTGGGACCCAGGCCTGTGTGCCCAGGCAGTGCAGCATCCCAGCTGCAGCTCCTGCGGCACCTGCAATGCTGTGCCCCCAACATTTCTGTCCAGGCCACTTATTTCTCCTTTCAAAAGGGACATCCAAGTCATCTGTGAACAGGCACATCATTATAAAGCTCTGGGGATGACAGCCAAGCTGAGTTTGGCACACGGGCCCTCTGCCTGTGCCAGGTGGCTCAGGGTTAATCAGCAGCCACAGTGCCAAGGGCTGGCATGGCATGAGGGGAATGATGCTGTGGCATTGGCATTTTTGGGTGGAGGGCTGCCCTGGACAGTGTGGAGCCTCCCAGGAACAGGGGGCCTTGCCTTCCCCAGGTGAAAGGGAGAGCCCTGGGGCTGGGCAAACTTGAGAGGTGAATATCCCATCTGCAAGAGTTGTGACAGAACCAGGACATATTAATTCACATGGGCTGTGTAATGTTAACACCAAGCACAGGCTGTGGTTTGTAGAGTACCTTGGAGGTTGCTGCCCCTCTGACACGCCTGCAAGGGAGCTCGACACGTGCACGGCGACCACATGTGCCTGTGTGGCATTTTCCCATGGGATCCCTGGGAAATCCTTACCGATGGCCTCCAGGATCAGTGTGTAGGATGCCACGGTCTCCCTGTCCAGACTCACGACTGTCCTGACCACCCCGTCCCTGAAGCCGACGCTGAATTTGCCATCCTGGTTCCCACCTGCAGCAAAGGACAAGTAGAATAGAAACTTGGAATGGTTTGGGTTGACCTTAAAGGTCACCTTGTTCCAACAGCTTGCCATGGGCAGGGACACCTTCCACTAGACCAGGTTGCTCCAAGCCTTGTCCAACCTGGCCTTGAACACTTCCAGGGATGAAGCATCCACAACTTCCCTGGGCAACCTGTTCCACCCTTTCAGTGAAGAAATTTTTCCCAATATCTAATCTGAACCTTCCCTGGTGCAACTTGAGACCATTTCCTTGGATTCTGCAGCCTGGGCACGGCATCAGCCCAGCTATGCGAGGATGGTTTTGTATCTTGTCCCGGGCAGAGCACCTTCCCTCTGCCTCATGGCACAGGAAAAATCCAATGGCTGTAGGAAAAGCTGAATCTTGTAAGAGCCAGACCATTTCCTGAATGCTGTGGAAGCAAACTGGGGTATCTTTGCACATGAGCTGTGGTACCTGTGGGACAACACACCCCGTTTCACATGGGGAGAGGTCGGAGGGGCCGTGACATGAACTGCCAGGCTGCTATTGTGGGAAAAATGACTCTCCGGTGGCACTTCTGTTTTTACCCTCTTCCTGAGGGCTCAGTGTGCAGTTTGCAAGTCAAACAGTGGCCAGGGGATTCCCCAGCTTCCTGCTGCAGGTGCTGCAGCTGCGGAGCGAGCTGGGCACTGCCCAGGCGGCACTGCTGCCCACCCAATCCCACCTGCCCATGGGGCTACAAAAATGCCCCAAAATGCCATTTATGGCTTCCAACCATAAACACTCGTGAATGCCGCCCCAGCCCTTGCTCCCTAGCTGTGTTCTGCCCATCCTCACACTTTTCTAGGGGTGCTGGGGGTCAGCAGAGCGGTCAGCACGGCGGGGAGCCAAGCGGGGTTGTTCAGCAGAGGGCGATGCCAGACAAGGTTTGGAGGGCTGGGAAAGGCAGCACTGAAGTGCAGAACACCCTGGCAAGGGTCTGGGGCAGCCTGTGCCTTCCTGCACCCAAAGCTCCTGTTCTGCATGGGGCTCACACCTGTGATGAAGTAGCTGAGCTCAGCGTTCAGCCCGACGTCGGCATCCGTGCAGTTGAGCCGGACCACTTTGAAATCCCGGGCCACGTTCTCGGGCAGGGACACGTTGTAGATGGCTGGGAAGAAGGTGGGGTTCTCGTCGTTCACGTCCAGAACTGAAAAGGGGGAGCAGAGCTGAGTGTCCTGCCAGGGCTGGCCCTCCTGCAGATGCCAGGCTGATTCTGCTGGGCTCCCAAACCTCCTGCCTGCTGCTCTCAGCATCCCAGGGAATGCTCTGCCTCACTCTCCCTTCCATTTGTGCAGTGGCGGTGCCTGCAGGGTGGCTGTAGGCTGTATTTGGTTGCCTTTGATACACACAGATCACACTCCTCACAGCCAAAAAACCATTACATCACTGAAATTCAAGCTACTATTTTCACCAAGCCGGTTTCCATCCCTATTCAAAGGAAAATCTGGGGCTTAAATAAAAGCTCAGTATTTCCTGGGGCATGGCAGAGAGCTCTGAAGGTACAGGACCAGGAACTTCTTTTCCAAACTCAGGCCTGAGGACAATCCAGGGTCAGTTTATTTCCAGGTGACACTTATCCTTTTTCAGCACTAGGCTTGCATGAAGCCAGTAAATAGCAAGGCATTAAATTAAAGACAGGCCACGCAATAAGACTCCAGCTCTGAACTGGGATTGCGTGGGCTGTCCAGGCACGCAGCTGATGGGAATCACATGCTGAAGCAAAAGAAAAAGCAACACTGGAGATGGGGGAATGAAGAACAAACAACAGAGAATTTGGGGGCCCTGCCAGAAACATGACGTTTTCCCCATCTCTGCAGTGTGTTGATAGCAGACACAAAGCCTGTGGGGATGGGAGCCAGCCCTATGTCCTGTTGTACACAAAGCCAGACAGGATCCTGTTTTCAGGCCTCAGTGTGTCTCTTACAGAAACTGCATTTCCTCCAGTGAGGTGTCCTTGTCTCCCAGCGACCGGAGGGCTCTCGGTGCACCCACCTTTGACAGTGAGGGTGCTGGTGGAGCTCTTGGCGGGCGCACCGGCATCGCTGGCCACCACCCGCAGGAAGTACTCGGGGATCCTCTCCCTGTCCAGCACGGCCGTGGAGGTGACCAGCCCGCTGGTGCTGTTGATGAGGAAATCCATGCGGGGCATCCCCACCTGCATGCGGTACGACACCTGCCCGTTGGGGCCCTCGTCCAGGTCGATGGCCACTACCTGGTGGGGAGAGCACCCGGATCATCTCCTGGCAATGGAAGTCACGGTACATAAACCCTGAGTGCCTTTGTCCCCAGGGATGCCGGGATGAAACGGCCTCTGAGGATCCTCCCTGCTGGGAGTGAGCCCACAGAGTAAAGATGCACAACCCCTTCTGCATCCCCCCAGTTCCACTGCTAGAGGATGGCAAAGAGGAGGAGATGGAGAGGACGGAGAAGATGGAGAGGAGGGGGAGGATGCATGGCTAGCCCACTTTGCAGAAGCAATGGCAGCAGCAGTGAGGAATGGCAGCAACAGGACATGCTCACCTGGAAGACAGAGGAGCCCGCGGGAAGGCCCTCGGCGATCTCAGCAACAAAGGGCAGGTTCCGGAAAGTGGGGTCATTGTCGTTCAGGTCCAGCAGGTTGACAAAAACTGTGGCACTGCTGGTAGCTCTCAGGGGTGGCCTCCCACCTGCAGAGGCCAGGAATGGGGTCTCAAGGTTAACACTTGAGGTGCTTCCACCCCTTTCTCCCGAAAAGGAGCCCTCACCCCCTATGCAGACAGCAGTGCAGGATGGGGTGATGGCCCTGATTTGTCAGGGATGATCTGCCATGGATGGACAATTAGACAGAATCCTAGAATGGTTTGGGTTGGAAGGGACCTTACAGATAAACTAATTCCAACCCTCTGCCATGGGCAGGGACACCTTCCACTATCCCAGATTGCTCAGGGCCCCATCCAACCCGGCCTGGGACACTTTCAGGGATCCACGGGCAGCCACAGCTTCTCTGGGCAACCTGTTCCACCACCTTCTGAGTAAAGAATTTCCTCCCAACATCTAATCTCAATCTCTCCTCTTTTGGTTTAAAACCATTCGCCTTTGTCCTACCACTATCTGAAAATAAAAAATTATCTTCATATATCTACCTTTTTTCCTAAGAAAAGTTTCCCTAGTGTACTATTTCCAGAGAAAAACCCATCAGCTCCGCTTCCCTCACCTGCTCAACTGATTTTCTGGGATGCCAATGGAGCAAGGCTGAGGGGAGAGAGAGCTCCCGCCTCCTAGGCATATTGTCAGGGCTGCTACATGAATGACTGTGCTCACGTTTTGAGGGGTTTCTGGTTTGTTTTAGCAGCAAGGTTTAGGTTTAAAGCTACTCCCATTTTTTAACGTCAGAAACACGCTCAAAACAGAAGAAAATAGAAGCAACTTTGTCATAAAGGCAAAATCAGGCTGGGGAAGTGAAAGCAATCAGTGTGGGATGGAAGCTTACAGTCGGTGACAGACACCACGATCCTGCGCATGAGCTGGGCCTCCTGGGCGTTGGGATTCTCCCGGTCCAGCAGCACGCCCGTGGTGCGGATCTTGCCCGTGGTGCTGTTGAGGCTGTAGAACTTGTTGGGGGGCCGGATGCTGTACACCACCGTGCCGTTCTCCCCCAGGTCCGGGTCAACAGCCACCACCTGCCACGGGGCAACAGCACAAAATTACAGCAGAGTGCTGAGAATTAACTCCTGGGGGGAGTCCCTCCGGAGATGCGCCAGTGTCAGGGTTGGCCTCCCTACACCAGCAGAAGCAAGAAGTTTTTCCTCTATCCAGCTCTGTATTTTCATTATATTTGTAGGGATTTTGCACCCTCGAGACTTCTGCTGTGGTGCTAAATCTCCCCAAAACTGGCCTGTGAGCACAGGAGGTAATGGCATGACAAGACAAACACGCAGCAATCAAACTGGATTTTCCTCCTTTTGAATAAAACCAGCTAAAAAAATGAGGACCCTTCGGAAAAATAAAATAAATGGGACAAAGAGGCACGCTGAGGAACTTGTGCTGCCACATCGGGGATGCTGGGAATAATTCCTTGGTGGAGTTCTTCTCCACGCCAGAAATTTTGTGCTTTATTGTTCTCCCTGTGATGTTTTTAATTACAGGGGACATTTACATTAAAAAAACACCCCAATTTCATTGCCCTCATAACTTCCTCAGCTCCCGCTGCTTGTCCTGCAGCTGAATTTACATCGTATCGGTGACAAAATAATTGTTTTCCCAGCAACTAATTGGGATGTCAAAGGCAAGATGACTTCAAGCTGGCGCTGAGCAGCAGGGCTGAAGGAGAGAAAACCACTGTGCTCTGGCTCAGGCAGCACTGCCAGACCCTTCTCCTCCTGCAAAAATCTCTCTTTTTTTTTTTGCAGCCTTCCTCCTTATATGATTTTGTGGATTCTCTTCACTTTTCCCTCATTTATTTTCCATTTTGTTCCTGTCATTTCTCTCTCTGTGTGATGGAATAGAAGCCTCCCCCTCTCCTTCTCTTTTATTTCGCCAGAGGGACTTGAAAGGCTGTAAATCAAAGTCTTTCAGAGAGGTCCTTGAAGGAGGTCGCAGGCGAGGCTAAGAAAAGGAGGATTTGGCCAAAATCCACGCAATTTGGAGAGGAAAAAAAATATCCCAGCAGGGAGAAGAAACACAGGGGATGGTCAGCAGCAGGGAGGCTCAGGAGCAAGCTTGTAAATGGAATTCTGCAAGATGGTGCTGGACTGAAGGTGACAGAGGTGACACCAGTTAGGAGGTGACCCCCTGCTCCAGCCAATCCTTTCGTACAACTATCACCTTGCCTCACACATACCGTGGTGACGTCTGAGTTGGGGGGGGTCATTTCCACCAGGTTAATGAAGTATGGCTCATCCTTCCAGGTGGGGTAGTTGTCATTGATGTCCAGCAGCGTGATGTTCACCTGTGAGATAGCAAGGATGCAAAGCTGCTTCAGGAGCTACAGCTTCCTGAGGCGGGGAATGTCCCCTGGATGTACCCAACACGTGTTTCAGGCCGTGCCGGAGTCACCATCCCTCAGGGCATTTAAAGGATGCGTAGTTGTGGCACTTGGGGACACGGGTTAGTGCTGGGCTTGGCAGCGCTGAGGGAATGGCTGGACCTGATCATCTTAGAAACCTTTTCCAACCTAAATTATTCCAGGGTTTTGTGATTCTGTGTGCACCCTCCAGAGAGAAACCTTGCAAAAAATCAACATCCTGCAACTTTGCAGCCAAGGCTCCTTGGCACGGCCGAACTGGGTTTTGCTCCTGTGTATCTATCACAGTTAAGAACAACCACACGGCACAAGGTGTGTCTTCAAGCAGCTCCTTCACTGGAAGGGGGATGAAAATCAGTGGGGGAGAGGATGCAGTGGGAATGTGGCAGGAAAGGAAGGAAAAATCTGAGTGACTGGCAAAAAGCAACAGGAAAAAAAAAAGGATAAATGAGCAATCAGGAGAGAGTATGGTAACGGGGGGTGGGAGGTGCGAGGACAAGAGCAGGGGTGAGGATGGTGCCCTGAAGTGTTACCTGTCTTCATTTCCAGTGTGACAAATGGCATCTCACTGACAGCAGCGAGCCTGTGGGATGCATTCTGCTGCCTGGCAGTCTGTCACCTCCTCACAGCACTCGTTTCACCCCAGCCTGTGGGGCTATCAGGGTGTCTGAGGGAAAGGGCTGCAGCTCCAGGGGAGCCCCCGGCACCTGCCATCCCTAAGCAGGGGGTCCCAGCAGAGCTTTTCCTGGGATCTTCTCTGCTCCCAAGCCACTGTCTCCGCTGTCACACCACGCTGAGCTGCTGGTGCCACCCCGTGGTAGAAGAGGCCAGTCTGGACACCACGGTCTCCAGGGACAAGCCAAGGCAGCACGGTGGTCCCTGAGGAAGGTTGCTGACCCACCCCTATTCTGAGCAGCCCAGGTGCTTTACATCACCCGGGGACCTTGCAAGGCCCCTGAATGGATGTTTATTCCCCATCAAAAATGATTATTTTGAGTGCCAGGTGTATATCCCAGGGACAAACTTACTCAGCTGCCCTCATCTCACTGAGTTTTAATATTCTTTAACTTTTCAGGAATCAGGAGGCATTTTTTCTCCCCTTGTTTTGCCTTTTAACAAGGCTATTAGGAGAACATAATCCCATCTGGAGTCCCAAAGGAGATCTCAGCATTCCACAGGCCATGCTGGTGCCCGGCCAAGGCCATCACGTGTCTCTGGGAGGCTCCATAGGGAGCTTCCAGTCTGCTACCACAGACCTCCTGATGGTCCTTGGCAGGAGACGCAATTATTTTAGGGATATTCCTCGGCACAACCACAAATTTTTCTGCATCGCCCTGTGTTGTGTGGGACATCTCTCCTGCAACCCAACCAAGCATCCCAGGAGCAGGAGAATCCAAATGAAATGTCCAAAGAAATGTGATGCCATGAATGGTGAGAGAGAGAACCATGGAATAGTTAAGGTTGGAAAAGACCTTTAAGATCATCAAGTCCATCAGGGATGGATCCTTGGCTTTTGACCTCCTGATACTTCCGAAGAGTTTCACAAATGCTTTGCCAACAATGGGGTTCCCTGAGGCCTGCAAAGGGCAAGGCAAAGCACGAGGCTTCAACCGGCAGCTCCACCAGAACCTTCCCAGGAGCACAGGCCTTCCAGACCGGCTGGAAACCCCTGACCCAGGCAGCATGGGAATAGACTAAGGAATAACTAAGTGTACCGGCAGGCTCTCCGAGTAAGTCCCTTCTCAAGAGGAACAAAGGAAGCTGAACAAAGAGAGCTGTTCTACAGGTGAAATAGGACTCATTACCACATCCACAGGCTCTGGAAAGTCAAGTGGCTCCTGTGTGACTGGTTTTCCAGGAAAGCAAGCTGATTTCAAGGTCCACACCACCTTGAAATTGTTGCTCCTTGTGAGCAGCAGCAGGGGTAGCGCAGAGGGCAGGGACCATTGTGTGCTCTTCGCACAGGGAAAATGAAACACTGCAGCTCTCCACAATCCAGGCCCCAGCTGGGCTCCAGTGGCTCGAGGAGATGGAAATTCTTCCCACACTCACCATAGCAATGCCTGTCTTCTGATGGTGCCCCACGCCTCCATCCACTGCCCGGACGATGAGGATGTACTCAGATTTGGCCTCCCGGTCCAGCAAAGATGTTGTTGTGATTTCTCCTGAAGCCACAGGAGATGACAAGGTTAAAAAAAAACACTTAAAACCAAGGTCAGGGTAGTCCACAAATGGGCCCTTTTTTTTTATCCAAATAGATGGACCTTGGCAGCTTCTTAACTAACAGGAACCTTCACAGCCAAGCCTTTCCTTAGGCTTGGGAGCTGAGTTTCCATGGATGCCTCTGCTGAAGCTCTCAGGGTGACTGAGCAGGTGATGGTGGCTGAAATCTGGTGAACCCCTTAAATTGTGGGTCTCCTAAGCAGGCTGACTGGGGGAGGTGAGGGAAGGGTGAGGGTGAAAGAGGGAGCTGGAAGGAAAAGGGCAGAGCACGTCCAGAGGCTCACCTGAGCGAGCATTGATCCGAAAATGCGAGGAGCCTTCCAGGGAGTAGATGATCGACTCCTGCCCATACTCCCTGGACCGGTCCATGTCCGTGGCATTGAGAAACAGCACTGTGGCTCCTTGGGGAAGGCAGAAACGACAACTGGGATGAGCCAGACCTGCCCTGTGCCCCCACACGGCTCCTTCAGGTCACCCAGCCGAGGGGTCCCTTCTCCTGCACACGCACAGTGTGGCCAAACTCCCAGACTCCACAGCTATGAGACTTTACCAGGCTTTACTGCCCCAAAAAGGGATCACCCACCCCACTCTGGCTGTAAAATACCCAGGGCCCTCCTGGGAGCCCAGAGAAGGAGCAGGGGTGTGCCGTGTACCTGCCATAATGTCTTCCATGACGGTTATCATGTAGGAGGGCTTGCTGAACGTGGGGGGATTGTCATTTTCATCCTGAAGCAAAGAGAAGGTCGAGAGGCTGGTTGGGAAAAAGGCAAAATGGTCAAGTAGCTGCAAAAGTGTGGTGTGGGGATGCTCCTGGGTGACTGCATCTCAAGGTGTGACCAGTTCATGATGCCAGCGAGGGGAAGGTGACCTTGTGGGGTAGGCACGGGGGGCTGAGCACAGGGTTTCACTGTGGAGGCAGCTGAGCTGAGGTGAGATGACTGTCAGTAACTCTGCTGAGCCCTGCAGCAGGAATGGTACCGACTACCCCACCACCTCATCACCCAGCACAGGGCTGAGGAACCACTACCACTGACAGAGGAGCATCTTCTGAGCTGCTCCTGACTCTACCACAAGCCTGGGAAGCCTCAGGCACCACATGAAGCACCACAGCATCGTGCACAGACCTGCTCCTCCATCCCCTTAGTGTTCCAGGTCATCCTGGCCATGAGGCCATGAGGCAAACTGGACCAGCCAGGGGAGCTGCTGAGCTTTGGATGCCTTCCTTCCAGAGAAGGAATGATGTGGGTGTTTGCAGAGAGGGCAGCCACAGCATTTTTGAGGGGGAAGCTGGTTTGCATCCCGATGTTCTCCCTCCAAGCCTGTCTCTGCCAGTGACTACGGCCGTCCTGGAGAAACCAGGCAGGAGCAATTGCTTGAAACATCCCTCAAAATAGATTTTGGATTGGCTTAAAGCTCCCCCCAGGGGGCTTTAAATGCTGTTTAAACATTGTTAAGAATCTGCCTTAAATGAAGCAAACCCAACTGCCTGTGGACGGAAGGACAGAGCTGCCAGGACATCAAAACACCATTATGGACCTTGCCATTTCCCTGGGGCTGCTCTGGAGACGTTTTCTACCCGGAGACCACTGACAGACCTCAGCTGCTCCTGCTGCCACTGAACTTGAGATCTGAAGCAATTTCACGTGCCAACGATGCCCATCGTGCTGCAATTAAATTGCCAGCCCCTGCTTTCCTTTCTGGAAGCAGGTGGTCTTTAATCAGCCTTTGCGTCACTCAGCTTTCCTGGCACCTCCTCTGAGGGTTATGAGGAAATTGCTGCCTGTCCCAGTGATGTCCTCACCATCCGTCCTCCTCCTCCTCCCAGGGATGCGTGGGGGTCATCCAGGGCAAACCCAGGAGGCCTGGGCAGGTTAAAGGCAATGGAGAGGTTGAGCGTGCATCCACATGCAGCTGGATGGGGCTGAGCTGTGCTGTGCTCCAGCTGGGTGGACACGAGCCAGAGCAGATGCTGTGTCGTGTCGTTAATGTTCCTGAGATCATCAGGCCATGCTCAGCAAGGCCACGGCCCAGCAAGCCTGGTCCCGAGGACCCAGGGTTTGCTTCTGGCTGGCTCTCCATCTGGCCAGAGCTGGACTGCACCTGCCTTCTACTTGAGAAGGACATTTCCCACTTCAGCAACAGGAGCTCCAATGTCGCTGTGAGCGGCACTGACGGCAAGGAATGTCACGAGTAAGTTCAGAAGGGAAAAGCAGTTCTGACCTTTATTAATTAATTAATTCATCTTTTATAATAGGGATCGCAAAGAGTGTGTTGAATGGCATAAGACAGTTGGGTGCTCGGCTATCCACCCTTTGAGGGGATTGGTCAAGCTCTAAGACACTTATTTCAAAATATTAGAAAGCTAGAACCATAACAATCCTGCATAACAAACCCAGGTGCAAGATAAGGAGTTGGTTTACAAGAACTCATAGCAGTGTTTTTCATAGCCTCTGTGAGAACTGCAAAGTTCTCCCAGAACACTGCAGAAAAGCTGAAAGATTTCTCTACCAAAGCTTTTCAGCATCTACACTCCAAAGCTCCCCAAGGCACCTGCAGTGATGCCAGACAGAAGTCGGCACTCTTCCACTCCCACAAAAGAGGTTATCCACCTAACCAGCTAAAACCAGCTTCCTGTGTTCTGACCCTCAGCCTTCCTCCCTACAGCCTCACCCTCAGACAGCCATTGTATCATAGAATTTTAGAATGGATTGGGTTGGAAAGGACCTTAAATCTCACCTTGTTCCAACCCCCTGCCATGGGCAGGGACACCTTCCACTAGCCCAGGGTGCTCAGGGCCCCGTCCAACCTGGCCTTGGACACTTCCAGGGACGGGGCAGCCACAGCTTTTCTGGGCACCCTGTGCCAGGGCCTCCCCACACTCCCAGGGAAGACTTTCTTCCTAATATCCAACCTAAACCTCCCCTCTCCTCCAGTTTGAAGCTGATTCCCCATGTCCTATCACTCCCCATCGTCTCCAAGGATGCTGAGAGTGGCAGACGCTCACACTAAGCACACAACCCCTCTCCTCCAGGCACAGGCACGCCGTGAGTCGCTGGCTCATCGCTCTGAGCAGGGCGTCAGTGGCAGGGAGTGAGGCAGAAACTTATTAGCGGTGCTATTTCCTGGGATCCTGGCGCGGCGTGCACTATTAGTTCTGACTCGGCGACTCCCTCTACAAAAGCGTATTGTCCCCTAATGGGAAATCTACAAGGCGAGTTTGACTTCTTTATTAAAAACCAACAACCAAAGGATGAAAAAATTACCTCCCTCCACACTCGCTCTGGTTCTGCCTTCTCACAGCTCTTGTTCCTCAAGTGCCGTCACAAAACACTTCCCCCTCATTTTCTTCCTAGTTTTTGGCTTTTATTTCTTTTCTTTTTCCAGCTGAGAGAAATTCCCTTTGGTTGACAGTGGGAAAGGTGACAGCTACTTAAACCCTGCCAGCACACAGACCCAACACGGGGAGATGACCCACTGAAGTGTGGTCTTGAAAAAGAGGTGTTTATGCTGTCGAAAGCACAGTGTGGGAAGGATGTATTTAACCACCACTAACTCCCTGGGCGCTACCCTCTTCCCCCTCTCTCGAGCACAGTGAGGGATCTGAAGGACAGACATGCTCATGGGACTTCCTTCCCATCTTACAGCATCATTGGCTTTATCTCCTTCACCTTCCCAGACTGACGCTGCCACCAGCCCGGCATAGATCCCACAGCTGCGAGACTGACGTGTTATCAACCAAACTGTCTCCATCACTGATACCTCCCTCCAGACATCCTCAAACCACAGCGTGCCTCAAAGTGACACGCCGATCTGATCTTCCCGAGGAACGCTGTGACGCTTTGCGCCTCCCAGCAGGAACCCCTGCTCCAGAGGGACTTCCACACTGCTCTGCTCCTCACCCCGTGGTTAGCTGTGGCATGAGACATGTATGACACATATACGAGACACGTGCAATCCACACATCCACATCCACGGGGTGGGATACTCTTGCTGGGCTATTGATGAATTAATAGCACTGCTGTGGAGCAATTGCAGGGAAACCACGAGAGGAATGTCGGGCACTGTACTTACAAACACCTCGATGGTGACGGGGACGGTGCTGTTGAGCGGCGGGTTGCCGGCGTCCTTGGCCATCACTGTCAGGTAGATGACCCCGTTGGCCACCTGCTCATAGTCCAGGGGGTGGTTCACGCTGATTACTGGAAGGATGCATAGCGGGGGGTCAGGGGAGCACTCATGCACCGAGCAGGACGTGGGTACGCTCAGGGGGGGCTGCCAGGACCAGCACTTACCTCCGTACCCTTCTGACACCGTGATGTCGAAGTAGTCGCGGAAGGCAGACGCCTGCACGATGCTGTAGGAGATCTGGTTGTTTGGAGGGGAGTCCTCATCTGATGCCTAGAGTGTGAGCAGAGGGAATACATGGGCATGGGAGCTGTGCCAGGGAGAGAGCTGAGGGGATGGGAGCTGCAGGCTGGGCCCAAGGAGTCTGGAAAAGTGTTGGAGGGAGGTGTGCCCATCAGGGGCCCCGAGGGGGTCTGTACACCAGCCTCCTCTCGCCTGCTTCTCTTGTGCAAGACGGAAACTGCTTGACGGGAACTGCTTTGGAAGACATTTGTTAAACCCATCAGAGGCACTGATCCTTTTAAATGGACAGAGGGAGGTTTAGATTGGATACTAGGTAGAAATTCTACCCTGTGAGGGTGGTGAGGCCCTGGCACAGGGTGCCCAGAGAAGCTGTGGCTGCCCCATCCCTGGAAGTGTCCAAGGCCAGGTTGGACGGGGCTTGGAGATACCTGGTCTTGTGGAAGATGTTCCTGGCCATGGCAGAGGGTTGGAACTGGCTGAGCTCTAAGGTCCCTTGCAACCTAAACCATTCTGTGATTCTATCCCACTCCTGTCTCCCGGCTGCACATCCCAAGCCGAGGAGCCACTCCAGTCCCTCACCCGGAGCCGGACCACCTGGGTGACAGAAGGCTCATTCTCCCGCAGGGCCCCCAGGTAGGCCTCCTTCTGGAAGGTGGGGACATTGTCATTGACGTCGAGGACATTGATCCTGACACGCCCTGTCGTCTCCTCCCCGCCGCCATCCCGGGCGATGACGGTCAGGGTGTAGCGCTGCGTGGTCTCAAAGTCCAGCCGAGCTGTTAGGAGGATCACACCCGTGTCCTTGTCCAGGGAGAAACTGAGGGGACAGCAGAGGAAGGGCAAAAAGCCTTGGTGACCACACACTGGAGATGGAGAGGCAGCAGCCTGACAGCATGAAGTTCACGATGTTTTTCTGAAGGATATTAGGTCCCAAAACCCTTTGAAGAGCTCCGCACAGCTGAGCAGTGAGAAACCCTCAGTGCTGCTCCACAGGCAGAGAAAATGGGTGCAGAGGCCCCCAGATCTGTTCTGCTGGGTAGCTCATATGCAGTAATGACACATGGGCAAGGACTTTGCTCATCAGATGGAGAGCGGCAAAGACGTTTATTGCGCAGTCAGAATTCCCTAAATCCCAGCACCCAACAGGATATCACATCATATAAACAGGAGAGATGCTCCCCACAGTGTCCCCCAATCACCTGGGGTATCGCACAGATTTTACCTATGATGGTAACAGGCAAACAATGCCCTATAAGGCCACAAACTACAGTTAACACTTCTCATAGGCCCAGTCTGTCCATAAACACACAATCCTCTCTCAGTCCATCTCCGGTGACCTGGATGCACTCCCAGGGTCACCTCCGGGCCCAGGATAGAGGCCCTCTCTTTGATCCTCAGGGCCTATCTCTCTACCACCACCTAGTGCACTCCAACACCCATATACTCTCCAACTTTCCACCACAGGTGTGGCTCCAGGGCTGACAAGTCACTGCAAAACCATTCACTGGTCTCAAGCAATGCTGGCGCCTGCAGGTCCCAACTCAGCAAAGCAATTAAACATGCTGAGCATCAGGCACGTGTGGAACACACCCCTCTGGGAGACAGCATGGACAGGGGTTCATAGGGCATCTCACAGGTAGAACATAGCCAGTGCCTTTAAGCGCCCAGTGACTGCCTCTGGTGAGGTTAGAAGAGGATTTTGGGGGATCAAACTCCTGCCAGTCAGTCACACTTACCGGTCAGGGTCATCGCTGAAGAAATAACTGACTTTCCCATATGAGCCCACATCATTGTCAGTTGCCTGGAAAACGTAAAAGCTAATTAATAAATGAAGGTATTTATGGAAATGTTACATTGAACACACCACTGCAGACCTTGTGTGCTGCCATTTATCCCCCAAGAGCCACAGGGCTGGGGCTGTTTGCACTCCCCTGCTCATCGCTGACTCCCAGCTTGCTCTAGCTAACAGCCCTCCACCAACATTCCTCAGCATCGCTCCCACAACCTTTGGCACTGGGAAACATTACGCCTACTTACTTTTCCTGACACATTAAGCTAACCTGGGAAGCACACCTGAAATAAAAGTCTCCATGGATCATTCTTGAGGGTCACCCATCCTGTCCCTGTGAAGGCAGAAAGCTGGGACTCCGCAGCCACAGCTCGTATCCTTCCCTGTGCATTCTAGAGCTGAGTTGGATTTCAGCGGCCTGGTTTTTGGTAGCAGGGGGGGCACAGAGGTGGCTTCTGTGGGAAGCTGCTGGAAGCTTCCACCATGTCCAGCAGAGCCAATCCTCTCATCCAGAGATGGCTCTGAAGAGGGACATGCTGCTGGCCAAAGCTGGGACAATTAGAAAGGTTGGTAATGCCTCTGTGATAACAGATTTAAGACTTAACTTCTCTATCTTCTCTCTTTTCTGAGAAGAAAACCTCAGGTGACGAACTGACCAAACCCCCACCCCCTGTTACCCTGTGCTGTCAGTGGGAAGGAGAGAGGGGTTGGGGGAAGAAAAGGTGTTTTTAAGGGCTTATTTTACTTCTCATTATCCTCCTCTGATTTTGTTAGTAATAAATTCACTTTGTACTTCTACGTTGAGGCTGTTTTGCCCTTGGTGTGTTTTCTCCCAGTCCTTATCTCATGGACCTTTCGTTAAATTTTTTTTTCCCTTCTCTGCCTGGCTGTAGCAGGGGAGGGTGGGTGAGCAGCTGTCGAGGGTGCCTGGTGTTCAGCCAGTGTCAAACCATGACAAGAGTAGAGGAATAAAAACCTACTGCACTTCAGAATGGCCCCCCAGGCTAAAATACAGATCTGGAAAAGCAAGGAAAGTGCTTTCAATCTTGCTTTCCACAAGGACAGCCCTTCTGGGGGTGCAGTCTGCTGCATTCCCGCGGATGGAGTGGCTCAGGATGCTGCGGGATGCACCTACTCCACCGGCAGCTGCCAGAGCTGCAGCAGGCTGGTCATGGCTAAATGACCAGCACCTTCTGGGGAAGGTGTTCACAACTCACTGTGTCAGCTCTGGATGAGCAAGGCAAGATTTATTTGTGTTTTAAAGTCTTTGCTCTAATGAATATATAAAATATGCATCAGTGGTGGCAGGAAAAAGGAGCAGAAAATTTTATTTTTAGGTGAGGAAAGTGGAATGCAATACCCAAAATATCCTTCTTCTCCCCAGTATATTTTCTAAATTGAGTCCTGTCTGGATTACTTAGAGACCAACAGGTCTGTGAAGAAGCAGGGTCAAAGACACATTTTATGTCCAGATACTGGCAAAAGGCTGTATTTTAGGAGTGGCATGGAACACAGCCTGTTCCTGAAACCTTCCTGATTTATCGATGGCCTTGATTACCCTTGACAGCGGAGTAGGAGCTTGAGCACAGCTTTACCCCCATGTGCTGCTCACCTGCCACACCACGGGGTGACAGAGAGCAAAAGGCATGAAAACCACACAGGATTATTTAAGTTTTTCTCCCCAAACATTTTCCCAGCCTGAGCAGTGAACTCCTGCTGCTTGACGCCAGCCAAAGGGTGCTCTGGTTGATCCAGCCTTCCAGACCTACTGATTTTGCTGATTTTCCTCTCCACTGCTGCGATGCGATTTCCTTTCCGTGGGCATTGGAATTACACTTGGTAAAATGGAACAAACCTGTGGAAATCTGCCTGAAGAGATGCCCAGAGAGCAAGCAGCACCCGCTCCTGGGGGACAAGTCCCTCTGGGGTACTTCTTCCCCCTGAGGACATCCATGGAGGTGCTCCACCCCAGTCAGAGCCTTGCAACTTTTCTGTATGGAAACACCTGGAGAGAAGGGGGGTCAACCCACCATCTGCCCACCCCAGCCAATCCATACTGGGGTTAATCCCCCATCCTAACACCTGCCACCAGCCCCTTTTTTGGGCCCTCTCTTCCCAAAATCCTTAAGCGCTTCGAGCACCCTCAGCACTGCCAGCCCTCAACCTCCAGCCAGGATTTTTCCTATCCCTTACTTCTGTGCCCACAACTGCTGCGAATCCCTTGGTCCCATTAATTTCTAAGTGGCTGGTGCGAGAGCAGAGCCCAGAAAAGCATTTTCCATGCACCTGGATGGGCTGGTGATAATGATTTACAGGGGGTCTGACAGTACCAGAAAGCATGGGCAAAACGAATTCCCTTCATTTGGCCCCATACAATTGCACTCCTAAGTGCTTATTGCAGTGACAGACAACACCAGGAAAGTGTAATTTTCTTCTGACGAGAAAAAAAAAGATAGGGAAGGAGGAAGGTTAAAAGAAGGTTAGCAAGGAGGGAATGGGAGCCCTGGGGAGAGGGGAGCCAGGAGGGTGGGTGGACCACAAGCTGTGAAGACATCAAAAGTGCCAGTGAGGCAAAAAGCCCCTCTCCCAAGGAGCCAGGAGGACGGCAGCCTGACTCTGCCCCATCCACCACCTCGCCAGCCGGGCTAATTAATGCCCCTGATTTACAGCAGGGGAGGTGGAAGGTGAGGCCGGCTGGATGGCTTTCCTGGCAACTGAACATCATGGAGATAATGCTGGGCAATGGAGCAGGTTAGTTGAGCGTGACAGAGAACATGCAAAAAAAAGCCAAACCATGCACGCTCAGCACATTTAATTTGGGATCTTCGCCTGTTTCTGCATTACCAAGCTTTTTCCCCTCTAAGGGTAAAAAGGATGCTCAGCTGCTCACACCCCTGGGGAAGTGACATGCACTTTCTTTGCAGAGCAACGTCGAGAGCTCCCAGGGAGCACACGCCTGCAGAACATCCAAAATCCCACCGAGCTGTCAGCAGTCCCTGGGTACCAGCTGTTTTCCTGTGGCTTTTCCCCATCACTGACTGGTTTTCCCCCCTAGCATGCAAGCATCCATTCCCACAGCCCGGGGAGGAAAGGCATCTGGCTGGAAGTTTCTCGGGGTTCCACCTGGAGAAGCAATCAAATGGCTTTTACGGCTCTCCTCTCCTGCCCGGAATATTAAAGCAGGATTTGCCCACTGGAGCCTGCAAAAGGGCAGGATGAAAACGCAGGTCCACATCTGTACGTTTATGAGCTGTCACCAGCACAGACCATTTCTAAAAAATCCCACATTTGTGCAGCTAAACTCTGGGAGAGTGGCAAGAAGACGAAGCCTGGATAACCCAAAGGATTAATTTACTGAGCTGCAGCACGGCGTGGGCACCCAGCACATGAATCACACAAAAATACCCAGGGCCCGGCTCTCCGTCCATCTGCATCCCCCAAGGACAAATATTTGGGATGTCTCCTTTTGTCCCACCAAGGGCCATCACATCCACCCTTACCCACCCGCAGGCCGGCAGAGCCGGAGACAAAAGCGAGGAGCTGGCGAGCGGTTCTGCTCTCCTGGGCAAATCTGCAGGAAAGGGCATGTCGTCCAATTTGTTCGGGAAACAATAGCAATGTTTGACATGTCATCAGGATTGATGGAGCACAAATTTACATGGGAGAATTCAGTTTTAAACAGCTCCATGGAGCTTCACCCGGTAATGGTTTAGACATTCATCATCCGCCAGACCCACTCAACGACTCCTTAAACTGCCGGAGATTAACTCTACTCACAGCAGCTCCAGGGAGCACGGCAGGAGGAGTCGGCAAAGGCTTAAAGAACCAAGAAGAGCCCTACGAGGTGGCTCAGATCCCCCACGGCGCCCCTGGGATGGCAGTCCTCCGCCCAAAACTGTCCGACAGGGATGAGCAGCTGGAAGTTGGTTGCAGGGGTGAGCAGAGTGCATTGGAACGATGATCAGGGCTGCCAGGTCCTGCCTGGCTGAAGAGCCAAACCCTTCCCACCTTTCCCTCAGCACGGTGCTGCCGGAGCAGGTCCCAGCTCTGTTTGTTCTCCTTCGCCCTCTTTGTTTTCCCTCCCTCACATGCACAAAGCAGGAAATAAAAATTGATGGGGAACAAATTGCTTTGGCCAGGAGCTCTCTGCTTAAAAGAGTCGTGGCAGGAAAGCAATTACAGGACGTCAAAAAGCTGTCAGGGTACCAGAGTGACCGGGCACAGCCCTTCCCTGCCTGCTCCTCTGGCTTGCTCCAGCAAGATGCCTGGGGCTTGGGAAAGCAAACAGAGGATTCCCCTATGCTTCCTAGCTTTTCTTTGTTTTTCCAGGAAAGACAGGCAGATGCAGTTGCTGCTTGGGGCTGACTGGGCAGCCACGGGCTGCTCAGACTGTGGTACAAGAATTCCAGGGTGGGGAGCCGTGCCCTGGCATCCTACTGATTTTTGGAGCCACCGAAACCTGCATGTGTTAACTAGGCAGCCATCCAAACATCCCTTCCTCAAGGCAACCTCCAGGTTCCAGGGGAATAACAGCTAACTGCTGGTAGCCCTGGGATTGGGATTTGATTTTCGATTTGGGGGAGACAAATGTGAAGGGCCGAGGGCTTCCATGAGATGCAATCACTGGGCCGCGAAAGTGGAATGCAAAACCAATGGAAAACCTACTTAAAGTTATTACGGAATGACTTCAGTCGGAAAACAGCTCTTTTGTCGGCATTGCCTGGCCCGGCCGTGTTCTTTCCCAGACTTTCAAGGAGGCTGCCCGGCGGGAGGTGGTAATCAGGGGCGAGCAGAGCCGGTGGCTGGCCGGCCCTGGAGCCCAGCGGCTCCAGTGATTAGCTGGGAAAGAGGGAGGCGGGAGCGGGGAATCAGGGCACTGCCGGGCTACCGCCGCTGCCACCGCGTCCCCGGCAGCTCCAAACCCTGCCCGGAGCCAAGGAGCTCAATCGGCGCTAATGGCCCAGAGGGCTGCGCTGAACCTGGCTGGGGGGGAAGAAATAGTCAATCAACCCCCCTGGGAATGGCAGAGCTGTTCCCCACCTCTTCTGCCAGCCACCAGGGAAAACAAGAGCCTCCCTGATTGTGTTTTATAACAGCAGCCCCTGCAACACCAGCTCCACTCAGGCAAGGTTAACACTTGCCTGGACAGCCATGATTTAGCGGGCAGTGATTTGCTGTAGCCAGCCTGTTGGAATGACTGGAGACGGGGCTTTAAAACACCAGGTGACAGAAGATGGGCCCAAAAGTGAAATAAACAGGCTTTACCAGTGTGGGTTTTCACTGGTGACGCCCAAGACCATTTAAATGCCCACCTCGGTGGGTTTTACTGGAGCTGGGTGCAAGTCCTCCACTAATGAACCGCAGTGATTTCATATTCTCCTGTTGTCTCCCAAAATGGCAAGTGGCACATCTGAGCAATTAAATAACCCCACAATTGCCTGGCTTGACGTCTAAATCACTTTGCTATTGGGTCTCTAATGAATTTTACAGCCCAGCAAAATGGAAGGAATCATGGTCAAAGTCTGGTGGAAGAAATACAAATCCTCAATGATCTCTAAAGTGTTCACAAGAGCTCTGGGAAACCTGATATGCCACCTACCATCTGCAACTCCACCTCACCCAGGTGAGAGGCCCAGCAGGCAGAGGGGGGATAAAAACAAAGGAGGAGGGATGAGCTGAACAGGTCCTTGCCAGGAGATGGACATGAACATGTTGCATCCCAGCCTGGAGAAAGGGAATGGCAAAGCCCAGCTGATTTGCACATCTGATGGCTCCCAAATGCCCAGCTCAGGTAACTTACCCTCCCCTTCACACCCCAAGGTCAGCCTGTCAGCAGCACCAGGGGCAGCTCAAGGTCATCTGTCCAGGGGTGACATCGTCACAGCATCACTCAGCCAACAGCATCTGCTGGGTGCTGATTCCCGTGGGAGCCTTTTGCTCGAGGAAACACAGCCTTGGATGCTTTGGGAGAGACGTGGGGGCTGAGGGCAGCTTTGAAACAGATTCAAATCCCAGGAGTGTTGGCTCTACTGGAACTTTGCGGGTGTAAGAGCATGAGGAGTCTGGGAGAGGATGTATCAAGGTGAAGACAGCGATGGCCCTAAAGGAACTGCTGAGAAGGAAGTGTGAGGCCAGGGTGTTCACATGGCAAAGAGCATCACCTTGGAAGAATTCTCCCTTGAACACCCAGCCACATCCCAAATCACCAGGCAAAGCCAGCAGCAAGGGAAAACCACCCAACCCCATCTCCTGCTGGGAACACTGGGAGGCGTGGGGGGGAATCCTGCTGCCTGGCTTGTGCTTTGCAGGATGCAATTCGGACAGGAGCAGGTCTGCATTTGCTCCCTGATTTTCTTTCCCATCCCACGGGCTGAATTGTTGGGTTTTTCTTCTTTTTTTTTGGTTAGGCAGGGGGAAGGGACCAGGCTGTGATTTTGTTTTGTTTTCTCGCCTCTGTGCTCTCGCTGTGCATTTTTCCTGACAGCTCCATCAGGACAGGGAGCGGCTGCACACGCTGCAATAAGTGTCTCTCTCTCTCCACAGTGCTTGGGCTGTCATGATTCCCATTCCACCCCATTTCGGTCTCACGGATTGATATTTAGATTAAAGAGATAAACACAGCCAAAGAGCACTGGGCCCTGACAGAAAGATGAGGACTTCAGATCTGTCAATCACGCCTGGTAACTCCCTCCTCCCCTTCCCTTTATTTACAGAGCTGGCTTGATAAGAATATTTAATGGGAACAAGGAGTGCAAGCATATTTTTATACTTGTAAAAACCCAAGGAGCACGCAGGAAGAAGCCAAGCCATTCATGTTTAACTTTCCAGGCAATTTGGAATCGTCTGCTTTGATTATTTAACTCTTTACTGTTTCGTGTGTTTGCAGTTTTCCTCTCCTCTTGCAGATAAAGGATTCAATTTTCTTTTAAGCGGCAGGGAAATTGGAAGAGATTTTGTTCTGTTTAAGCACAGCTGGAGACAGAGCACTGGGGAGGGGGGGATTGAGAACAACAAGATCAATTAAGATGCTGATAGGGAGGGAGAGCTGTGTGGGCCACGGGTGGGGAGAAGGGCTGGAAGAGGGGACAAAATCCAGGCTCAGAGGACATCAGAAATGTCCAACTGAGAGTTCTCCAGCCTCCAGGAGCTGCTGCTGAGCCATGCTTTCATATTCCCACCAGTGCCCTCTGAATGCCTTCCTCCTTTCTTAGATCTTCTCCCCATGTCCAAGCCTCTGCAACACCCAGCTTGCCCCAGACATTTGGCTGGCAGTCCCCAGTTACCACCACCCTGTCCATTCCTCCTCTGCAGCAAGGACTTTGCAATTTTCCATTGGACATTTTCCATTCACTTAAAGCAGACGGAAAGGACAGGGCTGGCCCGAGAGTCCTCCCAATGTTTCCCCATCCTGTACTTCCCCAAGGCATGCGAGAAGGTAGAGGTGCAAGTCACTCCCCAAGTAGGTGCGGCGGGTGACTCCCTGCAGAGCAGGACACAAACTCAATCCCCTGAGCAACACGTAGAGGGTCAGCCAGCTGAAAAAGGTTGGGAAGCCCTGTGCTGTCCTCAAGGTAGCATCAGGGAAAGCTGTCCTGCTGACCGCCATGAGACGATGGGCTGCACCATTCTCTGCTCCTAATGCTGGGAGAGCACCCCAAGTGCCACTGAAGGGACAGCAGACGGTTTATCCCACACTGATTCCCCATGGAAGGTCCCTAGATGCCTTTCTATCCATCCACTGATTTGCAAGGTATTTCCCCACCTCACTCCCTGCCCTCAATGGCTGTGTCCTTATTCCATGCAACCTTCCCAAAATCAGGAGCAGTGTAGGTTTTCCCTTGAGGCTGGTCCACACAGTCACCATCACCCTGTGAGAGAGAAACACAGCTCAGGGTGAGTCCCTCACGCACCAGTATCTCAGAGCTGCAGCCTCTACTACTGCCTTTGATCGCTGACTGCTTCTGCCCCTCTGCATTCATTTCTTCTCCAAGAAAAAGGGGAGAGAAAAGCGTTGGAGATCCCCAAGAAACAACAGACAGCGGCAGCTCCACAGATGTGGGGGGAGAGTGAGTGCCCTCGGCCAAAGGGGATGGCAGGATGTAGGGTGGGGTGAGTGCTGAAGGCAAGCAGAGGAAACCCCAAAGGCTTGCAAAGCCTCATCCTGCCCACATCAGGACTTGGGAGTCGGACAAACCCAGAGGGACGCAACTCTCTGGGCATCCCACAGTTGCTCTGGGATGGCTGCAAAGCAGCATGATGGGATGTGGGAGCGCCGTGATGGGATGCGGGAGCCCACAGACCATAGCATCATCCCTGCCAAACTCAAAGGCTGATGGCTGATTGGGAAAGTGATTTGCATCCTAAATAGCTGTTTATTGATGTCTGCAACTCTCCTTGCCAGGGTGGGAAAAGTACATTATTACTTTCTTGTTGACTGGCGTTTACAGCTGGCTGGAAAGAAGGGGAAAGAAAATCAGGCCGGGATTGATTTTCCCATCCCCGACATGAGGCCAAAGAGAGATCGAAGCAGCAGAAGAAAACTGACAGCTGGGTGGTAAAGGAGAGGAACTTTGCCAACCAAATTAAAGGTTGATTTAATGAGGAGAGTAATGGAAGGTTAATTAGCGCATTTACTTCATTAGGTTCTTACTAACAAGGCTTCTCCTGAGGAAGTGCAGTGGCAGGGAGGGGGAAGATGAGAATCCAGGTGAATGGATATGTTGGGGATGATGTTCAGGGAGGGTACAACCCATGGAGGGTAGGAGAAAGGGACTGCACAGGAACGGAACCCATATGTGTATATATACTGAATCCACATACGTATGTAAGAATACATAGGTTAATGCATTTGCCAAAAAGACATGGAGACCATCTCTTCACCTCCTCCATCAAATAATCTGAAAATTTTAATCCAGATTTCATTAAAAACCAGGGAAAACAGTGGGGTATTTTACACACGATTGCCTTCGAGATTCAGGTTATCAAGCCCCAAGGGAACACAATGCTTATTTTACCTGCCTTGCCACACATCACAAGATATAGAAAATCACTCCTATGCCAAAATCAATGCCTGTTGGTTGATTCAGGCACCACAGTTTATAATCCGAGGCCTGCTGGAGATGCTCACACTATTCCTGAGGGTCTCCAGAAGATAACTCTGGAAAGCCTGCTAGCAGCTTGCCCGAAAGTATAATGTGTGTGTGTGTGTGTGCGCGAATACTTAAAGCTCTGAAAAGTCTCCACATCCCTTTCAGACTTCTTGAGGGTGATTGTTGTGAGGAGAAACCCACCCCCATCTCAGAGGTGCTTCAGGGTAAGGAGGACACCAAGACAAGGCAGAGAGCATAACCTCACAGGGATGTGGGAGGAGGAGATCCCACAGAGAAGGAAGTCATTAACTCAGCAAGGATTTGGGAGAAATAGTTACACAGACCATCCCAGGGAGGTGTTGAAGTGATTTCCAAAGCATGGCTCATCTGATCCATACCTGACCCAGCTGGAGTCAGGAAGAGCTGGCAGGAGAGGATCAGGAACAGCAGGGGCTAATGTCTGCTGGGAGATGCTTGTGTGGGGCATGAAGGAGGGCAAGTGGGCAATTCATTCCCTGCAAGCCCCTCCACATCTCCCTGTCTCCATCCCAGCCATTTTCCAGGGCAGGAGAGCAGGAAGGGGGCAGGCAGCACCCCCAGCTCGCTGCTGCTTGCCAGCCAGTTGATGGAGCCCACAGCCACCGATCCCAGCCTGTGCAGCCAAGCCAGACCAGGGCAAATAAAGCGGAGAGGAGGGATCACGGAGCTAGGATTACTTTCCACACTTCCCTGGAGAACCATTTTTCTCCAGACCCTTCAAGGCAAATCAAATGCATTGTTGTGTTAAAAACAAGTTACTCTTGGTTTGTTTGGGCTTTAATGATTTTGGTTATCGGAGCTTTTCAGGAGGACTTTGCTGTGCAGATCTGTAGTGTACGAGGAGCTTAAGGAGATTTCCCGCCCTGTAATTCCCGCCTCCTGCTGGGTTGTCTTAGGCCCCTTCCCCATTCTCCAGGTCTAGCCCTTACATCAGCAACTGGAGCACAGCTTTTGGAGGCCCCTGGCAGCTGCTGGCAAAGCAGCAGTGTCCGAAGGCAGGTCTGGAGGGGCACAGTGCTCTCTGCTGTCACACCCTGCAGCTTTGCAGTGAGGCAGGAGCCCGAGATGCCACAGGCTCAGTGTGACGGGCGTGAACACAGGCTGGCACCTTCCCTGAGCTTCCCAGCCAAGCATCACCCAAGGGACAGGAGGGGAGGCTGGACTGAATTCCCCCTCCTCTCCCTGTTGGAGGGAGCTCACTGGAAGCTGGGCTGGGTCTTGGTGACCCCAGAAGCAAGGCCATGTTTATGTAGCTTCTTCCACCCAAAAAAAGCTTCCCAGCTGAAAGCTCCATCCTGCTCTCCCCTTGGCCAGGTGTCACAGAAGAGCTCCTCAGGGGAGCCCCACCAGAGCGAGCCCAGGGGACTGCTCCCAAATGCTCCAGGCATGGGAGAGGAAGGAGCAGAGACCTGGGCAACTATGTCTGATGCCAGACCAGCATCAGTCCCCTTCACAGCCACTGGGAATGGGGCCCTCAAACTTCCCTTTCTTCTCCTGTCCCAGCTGAGGTGCTAAAGGAGGGCTTGTGAAGCAGTGACACTGCAGCTGCTGGCAGTGAGGCGGCCTGGCGCAGGATGGAGAGGAACAGGTTTTCCTGCCTCTGGACTCAAGGACCTGAGGATTAGCAGAAGGTGTCCCTGCCCACGGCAGTGGAGGTAGAACTAGATGATCGTTAAGGTCAATGCCAACCCAAAGCATTCTATGGCTCTGATCATGGCTACAGCTGGACACAGCCATTCATCCCCCCTAGCAGGGTCCTTCCCCAGAGCTTCCTGTCACAGAGCCCCGAGTCCCCTGCCCTGAGCCACAGCAGGCACCACACCTCACCACACCTCTCCAGGGTCCATCCTTCCAGCCTGCTCCTGCTATTAGGAAAGCCAGCACCCATCAAAAGCCACTGGCCACCAGGCAGACAGGACCTGGCAGGGGTGTCAGAGCCCCAGTTAATTCAGGGTGCAGTGTATGTTCTCGCTGCCTCGTTCCTGGAAGGCATGAAGTTATACTGGCTGCCTGCTTGCTCAAGAAGTGTGAAATTCTTTCTCTGACCTTTTCTGTTATGTTATTAAAAGGCTTCATGGCCAGTTGTTTCAGTAAAAAGAATAGTATTTCAATATCTGCTGGTAGCTGGGGCAGAACTGGCCCATCTCTTCAGGCTGAGCTCTGCTCACCTCCCTGCTTTGCTCCAGCCTCACAGAAGGTGTTTGCTGCTGTGTGGGACCTCCAAGCCTTTCCAGCCTGCCTTTTCCTGGCACAGCAGAGTCTGGGGCAGGGAAAAAATGAAGTTTGCATGGAGAGAGGCGTCTAACAACTGCAGAGCCCTGGACAGGCTGCTTGCTCTTCAGTCATCATGGACATGCAATGGACACGTAACTCCAAACAGCCGCAATTTATGTGACCTGGAAGCTTTGGTTGGAGTAAGGAGCCTTTCACACTGGTGTCTGCACAAGCAGGAATCTCTGGCCTAAGGGGATTATCACATGTATAAACAATCATGGAATCACTAACGCTGGAAAAGGCCTCTGAGATCATCAAGTCCAACCATGAACCCAGCACTGCCAAGCTCACCATGCACCCACGACCCTAAACACCATATCTATATGTTTTTTGAACACTTCCAAGAATGGTGTCCCCACCACTTCCCTGGGCAGCCTGTTCCAATATGTGACCACCCTTTTCACTGAAGAAATTTTTCCTAATATCCAACGTAAACCTCCCCTGGCACAACTTGAGGCTGTTTCCTCTTGCCCTGTCACTGTCTAACTGAGAAGAGAGCCTGACCCCCACCCGGCTGCCCCCTCCTGCCAGGGAGCTGTGGAGAGCAGAAGGACCCCCGAGCATCCTCTCCTCCAGGCTGAGCCCCCCCAGCTCCCTCAGTTGGTCCTCATGCTCCAAGAGCATGGAGGCAGGAGAGAAGGCTGCCTTGGGGCACATTGTGGGCTCCCTGTACAGAGCAGGAGCTGTTCCCACAGAGCCTGGACTCTCCAGATGTTCTTGTGCAAGCAAATGACCACCTGAGTCTAAACAATAAATGCCTTTCAGGGACAGAATTAAGCAGAGAGATGGATGGACAGGGAGATGGAGGGAATGCTAAGCAGAGAGCAAACAAAATCTTAGAGGGTGAACGAGGTTGTGCTGTGCGAGGGAAGCGGCTGAGGTTTGACCAGGAATCCACGGATCCGAGCCCCCGCATCCCTGGGCAAAGGGAAAGAGGCAGGGAGTGGAGAGCAGGCAGCAGCTCTGGGTTCCCACTGGCTGCCTGCACTTGGGGTTGTTTTACAGCTGATTTATACGTGTAGCAGGCAATGTTTCTCTGCTGTCACTGACATTAGGAGCTGAAATGCTGTAGAAACAAACGGCCATTTGTCACTGCAAATGAAGTCTACTTGCTCCTTCCTTCTGCCTTTCCCTTTCAGCTGGCCAAGCTGAAGGCAGCCTGGAGAGGGTGGCATTGAGGAGAGCTTTTCCCCTCACCTACACACACCCCATCAGGCACAGCCAAGGGCGGACAGCCAGGATGCACCCACTGGAAGATGGGCAAACAGCCCAGGGGCTTTTGGGCTGCTGGGAGAAACTTGTCCTCCTTCCCCAGAACATGGGGCTGGGCAGAAGATCAGCGACCTCCCCTTGCCTCAGCTCCCGTGGTTTTAGCTGCTTCTCTCCCTGCCAGGAAGGTGCTGCAGGCACTGCTCTGCCCTGCCAGCTGTGCCTGGCCATGTCCATCAGCAGCTGGCACGAAGCCTCCTGCCACCCTTCAGCAACCATGCACCCGGCCCATGCACTCCCCTGTTCATCCCAATCCCACAAGCCACCTCATTTATCCTTAGCACCCTGAACCCCAATGTCTCTCCAAACGTGCACTTATTTGCGCAAAGAAGCACAAAAAGGGGAGCCAGCAGAAGCCCCCTTTCATGAGGATGTCACCCAGCAGCCACCAAAGAAGTGGGCATGCCATGTGGCTGGCCAGGCTTTCTCCACAACCCCATCCCTAACCCCTATGCATCAACATCCAGGAAGACTTCTCGAGCAAGCGGAAAAGAAGGAAGAAAAGGAAAGGAGCAATTTGTTAGCGAGGAAAGCAGGCTTTTTGTCTGCAGCATGTGGGACAGGCGGAGAGACGTGGCGCAGACGGGCAGCAACCAGAGGGCTGCAGCTCTAAGGCAAGTGGTCACAGCAGGAGGAGCTGGTACTTTATGAGGGTTGTTAAAAGTTTGGGATCAGCTGGGAGGGCAATTTGGATTTCAGTGCTAATTGCATCCATTCTGATTTATCATAGCAGATTCAACTCCTGGCATTTTGCGTTCACTCTGAAATGCTGGCATAGCTGGAAGTTGGGGAAAGAGGAGATGCAGTAACAATCTCATTGTTTAGTGTCTGACGGCCTGACTAGCTAAACATCTGCTTGAAATATTAATAACTGTCAGATGGGAACAGCTCGGGGGCTCTATACAGTTTCACACCATCTGTTTGTAAAGTAAACACACTTACGCACAGGCACATACACCCAACTCCTTTGTCCGGGCTTTTATCCTCTGAATGGGCATTCCTGCACGGATGGGAGACCAGGGGCTGTGCCTCGGGAGAGCAGGGGGACAAGGAGGGGGCAGGAGGGCAGCTGGAGCAAATTCATTGGAGAGGGAGACAAGCAAACTCATTGATGACTAATGGTAGTGGTAGTGACACACCCGAAGTGTAGCAGGGGGTTTGGTGCTCCCTGCTGTGATATTCCCCATCCCAAAAGAGCTTTGATGGCTATTCCAATCATATTTCAGCACAGGGTTTTGTTGTGGTTCTTGCTCTGCCCCACACTGGCACTGACATCGCTCTCATGCACCAGGAAATGTGTCTTCTCCATGAGGATTCCAACCAACCCACAGAGGAGGAAACGAGCCCTATGGAAACGCCCCCTGCTATCACCACCACCTCTGCCTGCCTCTGTTTGGCTGCCAGCCATGTAATACCACGCTCTGCTAAATAGAGCCATTCCCCTCCTTTCCCATCCTTCGCCCTTTTAATGGCCCGACCGACCTCGGTTTGGTTGAGGAAGATGATGCTTCCAAAGAGGGCAGTGAGAAAAGCCACACCAGGGGGACCGTGACCACTGGGATCAGTATCTGCAGATGAAATGCAGTGCAGGACTCTCTTTGAATTCCTGGTGTGGCAGGAAACACATGCACATCTCCCAGAGAACAGGAAAGGTCAAGACACCTGCTCCAAAAGCCCGTGAGAAGGCTGCACCCCACCACCAGCATCTCCTAATGCTCCCTTCCCAGGCTACCCCTCGGTGAGGGACACCACAGAGCCAACACCTGTGCCAAGGACTCGGCAAAGGGAGCTGGGATGCTCCTACTCACGTGGACCTGGAGGACAGTGGTGCCCACGGTGGTGTTCTCGAAGAGGCTGACGTTGTAGAGGACCTTGCTGAACACGGGCCGGTTGTCGTTCTCGTTGATGAGGTTGATTTTCACCCGCGCGAAGCCGACGTGCTCCGGGACGCTCTCATTTGCGAAGAGCTGGGCAAAGCGGGCAGGCAAGGGGAGGGTTGGAGACACTGGGAAGCTTGGGAGAGTTACCTGTCCTTCTTTAGTGGAGAAAACAAGGCTCTCCTCAGCTCCCTCACCAGCTGAGCCAGCTCAAGGCAAACCACCAACAGAGCTGGAGCAGGAGGATAGGGAGGGTTTTGGCGCCTGATAGGTGCTCTTAAAACAAAGTTTTATGCTCTATAAAGCTTTTATGGCCCTGCTCTGCTTAAGCTCTTGCAGCTGAGCCTTTGGATGTTGGAAAGAGAAAGTGCAGAGCAAATCTCTTCCCCACCTCCTTCTTTATTATAATTTCCCATTTTTTGGCTGTTTTGTAGTGCTCTGCTGTTTCATAGCGGGGATTATCATAGAATGGCTTGGGTTGGGAGGGACCCTTAAAGGCCAGCTAGTCCAACCCCCTGCCATGGGCAGGGACATCTTCCACGAGACCAGGTTGCTCAGAGCCCCATCCAACTTGATCATGAGTATTTCCAGTAATGGGACACCCACTGCCTCTATGGGTAACCTGTTCCAGTGTTTCACCACCCCCTTAAAAAAAACCTTCTTCCTTACACCTAATTTAAATCAACCATCAAAAGCCATCCCCCTTTGTCCTACTGCAGCAGTCCCTGCTGAAAAATGTGTCCCCATCTTTCTCCTAGGCCCTCTTCAAGTACTGGACAAGAGAGAGGAAGATGGTTAATGGTCACTCTTAGGTCATGCTGAAAACCATGGCTGTCCCACAGAGCCCGAGGGTGCAGCCTTACCGAAAATTCATAGCGAGGAATGGTCTCAAAGTCCAGTGGCACTGCCACACGGACACGGATGTCTGCCTTCCCCTGGATGGAGGTCGGCGAGATGATGAAGTGGTTGGAGTTGTTGCCCACCAGGTAAACTTCAAAAACACTGTTGGGTCCCTGGGAAGAGAAAGAGCAAGGTTGGTGCTTTATGCAAAATCCACGTGCACATGAGAGGATCATCCCAGCTCATCCCTGGGATGACCCCGCACAGCACACAGAGGAGAAGTCCCTTTTGGTGGTTGAAGGTTCACACACCACACAGGGTGTCACACACTGGGATTGCACTGCCTCAGGCGGGGGGCACGGCATGGGTGCCTCTCCCATGCAGAAGGCTCTTTCCAGTAAGGCAGCTCAAACTGGGAACTGGAAAAATTCCTCTCCCAAAGGCTGGCAAAGCAGCAAGGCCACCAACACACAATGTTCAGAGCCGTGCTCTGATCATGGCCCTCTTCCCAGAGCACGGCCCAGCAGAGCACATGAAAAGCAAGCTCAGAGCTGCCAGAGATGAATTTCCAATTTTCCCTGAATGACCTCCCTCCTATCAGAAAAAGCGGCCAATTAAATGCACGAAGGGGCACTAATAGCAAAAGCTGCCTAAGTGTGACCGCTGAGAGCGGGTGACATGAGCAGAATCTCTGCCTTGCCCTTCTCCTCGCACACCTCCATGCAATCCATGGAGCTGAGGGCACACTGAGCATCTCCCAGTGGAGCCCCACAGCAGGAGCAAGGGCATCCACAGAACCACACAAGGGCACCCAGTGCCTCGAGAGCCCAGCAGTGCTCTGCTGGTGGATGGTGGGAGCATCTCAGGGTAGACTGGCAGCTTCCACAAGCTGTTCTAGTGCCAAACTAGGAAGTGAGGGATGCTCCCGACACCCCAGACACACCCCCGGGAGGGAGGGAGCAGAGGATACAGAGAATGGCAGAAGGAAGCATTACTTCCCAAGCTGTTTTGTACCCTATCCTCAGGATGTAGATTTATAACAAATGACCATTTTCCACCAGTGACAAAAAGCGGCTTCATTGAGGAATTTCTGCCTGTCTCTGCTGCCGAGCCCTCAGGATCTCTCCGAGGGCCTGTGCCCTCCCTGCAGTACACGAAAGCACCTTTTGTGGCAGTGAGATGCGAGGGATTTTCTTGGAAGCCAGAGAAGAGCGAGTTTGTTGGAGGCGTGAGAAAAAAGTTGAAACATCAAAAGAAATCCAAGTATTTGCAGGAAGAGAGTCGGGTGGATTAATTCCCCTCTAGCTGGGGAAGGAGATCAGTTCCAGATACCCACTATCCCTAATTAGCAGCCCCTCGAGTGCCTCAGTCTCCCCACGTGAGGTCTGGAGAAGGGGGATACAGCTGCCTCTCGGGAGGGCTGCTGCGAGCTGCCATTTATATATTTATTCAGCTATTTATTTTTTTGCCTCGGCCCCCATGCTGCTTCCCTTGCTCCTGGTTCCTGGAGCTTGCGAGCCCCCTGCGGATGCCTGAAAGCAAATCTGAATATTCAAATTGTTATCAGCTGCCCAGCAGAAGGGCCTGGCTAAGCCCGGCTCACAGCAAGGACCCCCCACTCCAGAGGAAGCCACAGGGAGCTGCTTACATTTCCCTCACCCCTCCCTACCTGCTCTTGCCACCCAGAGCAAACAATGGATTTGAAATGTGATTGGGAAGAGGAAAAACAAGCACTGCATCCCCGGGCTCTCAAAGGTCCTGGTGTGCAGCGATCACAGCCAAGCATCATTTCCTTGCAGTGCCAAGGATGAGGATGAGGATGTTATCAGTGACCTGCTTTATGTGCTCATTCCCCTCTCCATCCCCTGACCTCCCAGCTCCTGCACAGCTCGAGTTTTTCCCCACTACTGCAAAAAAACTGAGTCCTTTGCCTTCCTTTAGAGCCACAAATTAAGGAGCAGCCTGCCAAAGCTCAGCAACCTTACAGTAATAAACCTGTCTCCTTCCAAAACAAACCGATCCATAAAAAACAGGTTTTGGAGGGAAGTTTGCTATCGCCCAACGCTGGGATGCAGCCACACATTTTCCAGCTCCTCTCATCCCACGCCAGCACTCGGGGCTCGCCCTCGCCGTGGCTTGAGGCTGCTGCCTGCTGCCTCCTTCCCGGCAATCAAATCTCTCAGCCAGTGCCGCAACCGACGGAAGTTTCGTGTCAATTCAGCTAACAGACAATTGGAGCTGCAGTTGGGCATAATTACGGCTTTGTTCTCCGCGTGTGTATTCCTCGGAGCGTGTAATCGGAGCCGCGCCACGGCCCCGCTGCCACATCAACCTCACACCCACACCCTGCTTCCAAAAAAGCCACTGCTGGCTGATCACACTGCACTTTTGGACAATTTGTGACAGGCCTGTTTGCCAGCCCCATGTGCCTGATATCCCTCTCAAATTCTGGGGAGAACCCTAGGCACAGGTGGGACTGGCAGGCAAGGGCACAAGCTCAGGTATGAGTTGCCAGCAGGTGGGTACTGGTATCACTCCAGAGGTCTGAAGCTTCAGGTGGGACCCACTCATGCACCTGCTGTGAATCATGCCCAAAAATCTGCCCTCCCAGCTTGCAATCCACACTCACATGGCAGAGTTCACCACGAATCAGGAAACTCCTTCTCCCATCAGGAGACTGGGGCAGCCACATCAGCTGTTTCAGCTGAGACTGAGGATGGATCATGATTTTTATCGCTGCTTTTTCACCCACTTTCACCCACTGGCTTCATCCATCACTTCTGCTCCCACCCAGACCCTTCCTCATGGGAGCACACCCAGAAATGCTTCAGGAATTATTCCACCTTCCAGCAGTCACAGCAAATATTTAGCATCACTTACCAAGGGCTACACAAGAAAACAAAGTTAAGAAAAAAAATCCCTAGACAAGCAGACAACCCTTCCTCAACTACACCATCCCCTGAGGTGCATGGGTAGGTTGATTTCCTGCAATCATTTTCAGCACAAAGTGAACTAGATTTGGAAAAAGCAGCCTGGGAATCCTCAGTTTTGTCCTTTTCATGCTGCCTCAGTACAGGTCTGCCTTTGGGTACCGGGGTGCAATTTGCTTTTCCAAAATGGAGAGCCCTGCCTTCCTGAAGCACAAAATCCAGTGCAACTCCAGCTTTCCTCCCAGTCACGTTTAGGCATGGGCTATTACCTACAACAAGCTATGGAGGTTTTAATATTCCTCATTCTGGGAAGTCTACAAAGAAAGGAATGAGCTGAGAGTTCAGGAGCGGAGGTGAAGGAAGGGGGAAGAAGAAATTGGTGTTTTTTTGAAAGCAATTAATGCCTTTTTGTAGGGCTTGAATAACTTATACCTGGCTCTAGTGAGTCAGACACAAATAATGCTTAATCCCTGCTTTGAGAAGACAAGGTGTGAAGGGGGTTATTCCCTACACCCATTTCAAAGCATTTAACTCACAGCAGCCTCTCTGGGTGTTGCCTGCCTCTCTCCCACTGCCCAGCCAGCTCGGGCTCCCAGCACCCTCTCCCACCCAGTGCCAGTAACCCTTTTGAGGGCTCACTGGGCGCTGGCGCTTGTCCCCTGCATCCCTAAGGAACTCACTGGGCTGGCGGGCAATGCAGGATGCCCGGAGCAAAATGCACCCCAACCCTTCTGATCCTCCTCCCCATGCTAGCAGCCCTATTCTCCTATCTTTTTGTCCATCCTAAGTGTCAGTCCTTGCCCGTTCCCTCCCTCCTGGAGGAGTTTTCTCCTTCCCCGCTCTCCCCAGGTTATCTGCTGAATTCCACACACGCCTGCACAGACGGGATCAATCCGAGGCTGCCTCGCCTTCAGCTTATCTCTGCTCCAAATGATTGATTTTCCCTCTTTAAGGGTAATTTGCTGGTGAATTCCATGTATTGCAAAAACCCCTGTGAAATCTAATTCAGCCCGACTGGCAGCTGGCACTTTTGGGAGAGAATACTTGCGCGCCGTCAATTCCCCTTTACAGTTTCTTGCCATGTAGATCATATTTATAGTGCTTGTGCCTGTCATATGCATATATATGCCCTGGATGATTCATATATTGCCACCTGCACACGCATGGGCACACAGGATATCCTGATGGGGGTCGCTGCTGGAGCGCTGCGCAACAAAGAGAGCGTATTCCCATGGCCCGGATTTTCCTTGTTTTAAATTCCCCATTTACCTTCCCCGATATGCTTATTTTAGAGAATTGTTTCAAAATGATTTTCAAATGTCAGGCCATCATAGTGGTGCTTCAGACAGCCTCTGCCCTTTTCTTCCTTTTCACTCAACTGCGTTGAGTAAAATCAAGTGGAAGCCATGGTGGGAGAGCTTTCCCTGGCATGCCCTGGGAGAGCAGGCTGCTGCTTCCCTTAGCATGCATCCATGGATCTCAGAGCCATAGGAAATGGGGGATGCCCGGAAGATGCCCTGCCCCTTTTCCTGGACAGCCAAACCCTTGCCTTCTCCCTGTGATCAAGGTATAGAACACCAGCATATCCAAAAAGGACATCCATGTCCCCCAGATCAGCCAGCCCAGGAGCAGATGAGCCCTCTGAATTATCACTAACCTGTTCCACAGCTCAGGGCTCCTGTTCTCAACCTGGACACAAACCTTGCTGCAAAAGCAGGTAAGTCAATGCTTTAATCTTCTGCCTCATACACAGGATTTATTCCTCCCTGCTGAACTACCACATGAGAGGAGAGCCCAGCCACAGCCCAGAGGTGTCCAGCTGAGTGTAGGCTCAGTCTAAACACTGGGAAACTTCAATGGATTTTTGTACACAGCTCTTGAATGGCTTGGGAAAGCTGTTCAAGGGCCTGCTCTCTATCTGGCAGGGAGAGGAACTCAGCTGCACAGCAATTAATGCTTTTTTCTCTTCCAGTAAGTCCTAGAGAATGCAGAAAGGAAAACCAGCACACCTGGTTGAACACCTCTTGGCTGCGCCCCAAATCCACGTGTGGGACCACCTCAGCTCAACCCGGTTGCATGCCTCTTGAGAAGCTCCCCATTCCACCTCGCACCCCCAGCCAGCTCCTCCTGGAGCAAGACCACGGCCACATTTGGGGGGTGGAAGCTGGGAGTTTGTAGGGGCTAGACTCCAAGGAAAGGCTTTTCCTTGGAGACACTCACTTGGGTACCTTGTCTGAGAGGTAAATGCCAGCCGAGCTGCAGAAAGGCACTTACAACACGGAGGGAAATCCAAGCCCAGGCTTTCAGTGTGGTCTTGTGTGCCTCGGAAATGCATTTTTAAGTACTTTGCTGAATCGTTTAATCTGACTCCTTCCAAAAGCCATCATTTCAGTTTGTGCAAAACACACCAGAAGAAAGAAAGACCAAAAACCCCACAGTTAAAAAAGGCTGTGTGGGCCTGGTTATGAAAAACCTTATTTAACAGCCGTGGCAGCCCACGCAGTGTGTTTTAAAGGCCCAGCTCTACAAAGGCACAATGACAGGAAGGCTCCCCAAAACCACCCAGCCCCACAGGACCCCTGCACGGAGCAAGGTGCAGGCGTGGGCTGCTCCATCCCAGCAGGACCTCAACAAGCTGGAGCACTGAAGGAGCAGTGCCTGAATTTTCTGGAGGGGCCAGAACAAGGCTGGGGGGCTTGGCTCATGAAAGAAACCAGTCTGCCAAGGGACTCTCCCAGGACTTCATGAAATAAGTTGGGAGGCAGGAGACAAACTTGAGCAAAGTCATCTTCCCAAAGACTCCAGTTTTGATTTCCTGTGTCTCAACCCATCTGCTCTCATTTATTTCTCTCTCTCCTTCCCCTGGAGACATGTATAATTCTCCTCTTGTTTCCCTCTGCCCCTTACACAAATGAGCCGTGTCATCTCCAGCATGAAGTCAGTGCTGTCAGGATAGCTTCTGTCAGCCACGTCCTCAGTCACATCCCTGCCTGAAGACCTCGGTCCTTGCCAAGACATCCTTCCACCCCTGCATCCACGGAGAGATGAGAGAGCCTGGTGCCACCTCAGCTACCTCAAATCCAGATGGTTTGTAAAACCCTCACAGCTCTCACGGGGTACTTGAGCATCCAAAATATCACTGTCAGGCAACTATCTAACCTTTCTGCAGTTTTTTCACTGAAAGTTGGTGGGTCTTCAGAGTTCTAGAAGTACTTCTCTGGGAAGCAGTGCTGGCTGCAGGTGCAGTCCTACTTCTATCTCATACACATCTTTTTCACAACCTGGACAACTCCCCATTTTTTTCCCCCAAAGTGCTACCTTGAGGGTTAACCCAGTTGCAAGCATCCATGAGAGGAAATAAGGAAGATCCATTGCAGGATAATGCAGAAAAAAAGTAACCAAGTGCTTATAACTTTCCTCCCTCCAGATATTCCAAGAATCAGCTCTCCTCTGCTTCTTATCAGTGAAAATAATGCCACGGTCAAAGCAATCCGTGCTAATGATGGTCTCTGAAGACGTGTACAGTAAAACTCCTTCAGACTCCCTCAGCACAAGAGATCCTCTCTCAGCAGTTTTAAAAATCTCAGCCAATTCTTTTGGGGAAATCTCAGGAAGTTAAAGAAATACATCAAAAGAACAGCATCTATTTTTTGCTGGTGCGATGGGGAAGGCAAGGCTATTTTTTATTCTCCCATTTTAAAATTAGCAAGGCTGAAAAGTGAATTCTTGAATGGGAGTCACTCCAGTAAAATGAGCTTTTAACCAGAAATAATGACAGATCCTTCATCCTGGTGGCACAAACAGAAGTGTTACAATGCCCTTCAAGAATGGATCTGCTGACATCTCTCAGAAAGCACGACAGCGGCTCTATTCAGAAACTATCCAAAGCATCTGTCATATCCATATCTTCTTTATTAGCAATTGACATTTTCAAGAAAAAACAGTCTCTTTATCTGCTTAATAGCTCATCTGCACCTCTTCAGGCTGAACTCATAACTCCTGGATGGTGACATCATGTCACCAGTAGATTATTAGTTCTGTGTCATAATCACTTCAGATGAAAAAAAATGGGACTTCTGGGTGGCTTGACGAGATGGGGTGAACTCCACCCAGGGCTGGGAAATAGCAAATACATCTTCTGAACCAGAAAAGGCATCTTAACAGATGCACATTTTAACTGACCCACCAGGATTCTGCGAGCCAGGGGAGGATGTTTTGTTTCCCATTACCTGAAGCATCAGGAAAACACCCTGATGATGTTTTGCCATGATGCTGGATGGAGCTCGGAGCCACCTGGTCTAACGGAAGGTGTCCCTGCCTGTGGCAGGGGGGTTGGAGCGAGATGATCCTTCAGGTCCTTTCCAACCCAAACCATTCCATGATGCCATTTTTTCTGACAAATCCTCTCCCCTCATCTCCTGCTCAGCCTGAAGAAGAATGGGAACAGCAGGAGCCTGCAGGCAGAGCCTTTCCAAGGGATTTTGGACAGCTCACCATGAGGTGTCAGCACTAGTTTGGAGCAGACACCCGGCAGTGTGGTGGGGCTGGGGGGGGACCAGCACACAGGAGCAGCCAGACGTGAACTGCACAAGTCAAATAATCAGAGTAATTGAAGGCTGGGAGCCCAAGGCTGGAAAACAGGCTGCAATCCCTAACACGGCGCGGATTGGCGCGTGACAAATAGGAGCTCCATTGACACGTGGGAGAAACAAGCCTCCAATGTTCCTGGCTTGTTTGCAGTGATGAATTGGTATCCCAGTCCTCCCCATGCTGATGGGCATCCCTTAACTGCTCTCTGACAGCAGCAGCACCCGTCCCTCATGGGGCAGAGAGCTTGGGGCTCCTGTCTTCCCTGTCCCTGGCAGGTCCCCTGGGAGCCCAGAAGAAAAACTCCTTTGCTAAACCAGACTGGCAAATCACTGCCCGACAAGAGCCCTCGGAAGCAGGCGGGGATCCGCCTCCCAGACAATCCTATTTTCTGGCTCTCAGGGGCTGTACAATCCTGGCTGCATCAGAGCTCGTGCCATGCCTGCACCCTGGGGAGGGAAACTGGACTGGGGGTACACAGCAAAAAGAGCAATGGCAGCGGTGAGAACTGAAAAAGTGGACGTTGGGACAGAACCGACATTTCATCACAGGTTCCTCGGTGACTTCTCCCCAGCACACCCCAAAACCAAACCAGTGCTACCCTGCAAAGGATACCTCACCTCATCCTTGTCCTGCACCTGGATGAAGAGGGGAAGGGCAAAGCCCACCTGGGCCAGCTCTGGGATGGCCACGCTGTACTCAGAGCTGTTGAACTCGGGCGCGTTGTCGTTGACATCAATGACCAGGATGTTGAATGTGGTGGTGACGCTGGCGTTGGAGGGAGTGCGGTCATCGTTCAGCTCTGTCCCCTGCAAGGAGAGAAAACAGGGGAGTCTTTATTTTTCAGAAAGAATAAATGTAAAAAAAAGTGTGCATGGTGCATGGTGTGGTGAGAGACTTTTGCAGCTCTTTCTTCCTCCACTTTGCCATGGAAGCGTGCCCAGCTTGCTCTGCCACTGTCCCATTAACACACAGAGATGTTGGCCCAGCTCTCCCATCACCCACGCTTTGGTGCCACAATACTCTCAAAAAACTTCCCAGGGGTTTAACATTTCCCTTGGGATGGCTGTGGCCAAGTTGTCACTTGCCTCTATCACGCAACAGGTTGTCAGGAACTGGAGTCACAGAAGAACAAGTAGGAATTTTCTCTGCCAAAAGCATTTAAACAAAAAAAAGTCCCTTGTGAGATGCAGGGGACAGTCCACAAAATAAGGGAAGGCTCAATGGAGCAATGAGCACTCCTGCTTTCTCCTCAGTCATCCCTGAGGTGGGACTGGGAGCTGACAGTGAACCACACAGGATGCTAAAAAACATAGGGATGGAAAACTAGGGCACCAGAAGAAAAGAAGATTTAGACCTTAAAATAGGTTTGGCAACACGTGTCTAAATACAGAGCTGAGTCATGAGTCCACATCACACCTCTGTCTCAAGAAGGACTTTAGTTCTGCCTTCCCAAAAGGAAAGAGTGCAGATTTTAATGCCAGAGAAGCAAGACTTATGGAACAGCCTTTTCAAGCCGAGTCCCTCCTCCTGTCCTTTGGATAATCTTGCTCTGCTGTGGGCATGGAAAAGCAACGCTATCACGACCCACACGGCTCATTGCTATTCACTGCTTCTGCACACAACAGCAGAACAGGCTGATCCCAGCGAGGAGCAATCCAGCTGTATTTTCACTGTGAGCTCCAGGATGAGAGCAGCAGAGAACATTTTGGGTCCTGGGGATGCGGGACACAGAGAGCTGGCATTTGCAGGAGGATGTGAAGTTTGTGGGGATAGGACATAGAAATCCATCAGATCAACAGAATACGGCTGGAACTTCATTATCATGCAGGGAGGAAAACGGGCAAGTTTTCAGGCTCACAAACCTTTCCAAGATTAAACAGATATTTTTGTCCCTATTAAAACCAGACAATCCTCCCTGTCTTGATTTTTGAAACTACAAAAGCCTGAAGGAAAAGATACCAGGGATGGGTGAGGATCTCTTCCTCACACACAAAGCCCCACGGTATGAACTGTGTCTGGGACCTAGAGGGGTGATTTCTTGTCCCTTTGCCCCCCTCCAAGAAAGCATCACACTTGCCAAAACAAGAAGGCCACCGGTGTGCTGGCTGCCTCCCTCCCAATCAATGACCCTTCCTACACCGCTGATTTTTCCCCACCCTGGCCCAGCAGAATCTATACTTCTAAATGTGTTTCCAACCAGCTGCCCAGCTTAGTATTGATTTTAATTACAGGGCTGTGAGCAGAGCCAGGGAGCCGCTCTCAGGTGGGGCTGATGGGGCTGGGAAGCCACGCTCCAGTGCCTTTTCTTGACAAGGCAACTTCCAGCATCACTCCCTCCCCGTGCCGGGCAGGCATGGATGATGCCCTGTTACACTACTGCCTGCTGATGAGACAAAATGTCATGTTTATCCAGGGTTTTGGTGGGGAGAAAGAGGGGAAACAGGCAAAAGCAGGCACAATTTAGGTGCCTGAATATGTGTCTGGTGCTATATGCAACCTTGGGGGTATCTGCATGCTGCCAGCAGACACGGCCACAGGCAGGACACCAAAAATGCCCTTATACATCCGTATTGAGTGAATCATGTTTTGGGCCACCAGACAAGAGGGCTGTGCTTAACATCTCACCTGCCTTGGCCAGCACATCATGGCTCTGGATGCCCAAGAGAACAACAGGTTTGCAGTGCTACCTGGAAGGAGCTGTCCCCAGGCAGGATGCCCTCCCCGTCCTGCTCTGTCCATGTGCCTCCTGGCTGGAGGAGGACTCACCTTCACTGTGAGGATGAATCCAGCACTGTAGAAGGGATTTTCCCGGTCCAGGGGCCCATTCAGGGTTAAGGCTCCGCTGATGTAGTCCAGTGCAAAGATGCTGTTGGTGTTACCTGAGAAAAATAACAGGAATGAGCACAAGCAGCTGGCACAGTTGATTCCGAAAAGTGCCGGGGTTAACAGAGGGAGAGAAGCAGGAGGACACGAGCTCCAAGCTGGGCACAGGCTGCACTGGGCTCTGGGAACCTGGCACACCATTCCAATGTGCTTTAAAACGTCATGGCTCTAACACTCCTCTCCTCCTCTCACCTGCCCCGGCTTAGGGCTCAAAATGGGGCTCTCCCTCCATAGCCAGAAGTTGCCAATGCCGGAGGCAGCTGAAGAATTTCAAAAGGTTTTAGTTATTAAAATATGCAACAGCAAAGCTGAAAGCAGGACCAAATCCAGCTGCCCCCCTCTGAGTGACCACCTGCATTTGCAGGGTACCATGTTCCCAGGGTGGGCATGGCCTCTCTCCTAAAATACAGGAGTTAAGGGACACCAGTCCAGGATAATCACAGGGAGGCACAGATGGACCAAGCTCACAAGATTTCTCCACATTACAGGTGGTGGTTTAGCTGAGGCACCTCTTGCCAGAGGGTGCTGAGGGGGATACAAGTCCACACATATTCAAGGAGAGGCTGCAGAGCTTAAAGAGAAAAAAAAATTCTATCAAGTAACAGAGAAGCCTCACAAAGCTCAGGAATTTCTTAGCTGGATGTATTTGAAGCCAGTGAAAGTATCAGCAAAGTAGTGCAGGCACTTGCCCTGCTTTTATGCTCTTGCCACATGTGTTGACCTTGTGCAGCTGCCTGGTTTTCCTCTACTGGAGCCAAATTTGGCCCCTGTGCCTGTCCCTACATATAAGCAACCAGCCAGGATGCCACAGAGGGCTGGGCTGCCTCCGCGGACCATCCCATCCCCAGCTTGAATCCTCCTCTGGAATTAGACACCCAGAGAGGATTAAGACAACACTCGAGTCTCATGGCCAGCAGGTACCGAAAGGACAATGTCCTGCTCTGGGAATGCACAGGTACCAAAAGGACAATGTCCTGCTCTGGGAATGCACTTGTGACAACTCCAGGTGCTCTCCCTGTGAGCCAGACAAAAGCAAGCACTTGGTGTGTGGAGCCTGGGACACCTGACACCAGCCTGACTCAAAACCAGAGCAGGCTGCTGAATTAGTGATGACCAAGGAGGTTATATCCAGGCACGTGGTCACCCACACGGCTCCCCTCAGCATCTCAAGGCATGCAGAAACCCCTGACCCAGACCCAGACGGGAGCCAGGAAACCCTGCAGGTACATTCCAGTCATCCCAGTCAAAAGGAAGTAAAAAATAAATCCTGTCTTCTCAATACATCTCAGCATGAACGAAACACACACAGCATTTGTCATTTCCCTGGAAGGGAGCTGCAAGACAGATCTGCTGCCACAGAAAGTTGTTTCCCATCACTCAGCATCCACCTCGTTCCCTTCCAACCTCTGTTTGATCACAGCTGCACCTTTCTCAGGACGGCCAAAGTCTCCAGGTCTGGTCATTCCTTCCCTCCCACCCCAGGAGCCACCTGGCCTCTCCTCTCTCTCCCAGAGCCCTAAGTGCCTTAACACCTTTCTCCCCATAACTGAGCCATTCTATCTTCCTCCTGGACCGAATTCCTCCCATTCCTGTCCTTGGTCCTCTCTTCTCTCCATCCAAAATGCCCCACTGACCTCTCGCCAGCTTAATGAGCTGATGCCAGGCTACTTAAAATATTAGCAGCAGCCTTGCAGGTTTTTTTCCTCATCTTTTGCTGCTGTACTTGAAGATCTCCAGTCTCCTCCCTTGGACAATTCCCTTCTTTCCATCCCCACTTTCCACTCCTGCACTGTAATTTATGGCTGACTCCTTAGGAAGCTTCTTCCCGTCCCGGCTCTGAAGGACGCTCCACAAGATGGATTGGACTGTGCTGCGAGGCATTTAAATGCTCCAGGATACCAGGTTGCCACGGTCAAGTTTACACCTCGGGGTCACCTCCCTCTAATATAAAGTGTAATAAAATGCGGGAACAATGGAATTTAGTGGAATTAGGTCAATAGGACAGGAATTTGACTGAACACAGCACTGTGTTCCACGTCCTAAAGACGGTTATGCATTTCATATTTGACCACAGTCACTTTTTGAAGGATGGGCAACTAAATTGGGGACCCAAAGGCCTCCCAGGCTGCACACCAGAGGCTTTTCTCTATCTCAGCCTCCCCAACACCATCAGATACTCATCCTATGCCCACTGGGGCTTCCTTTCTACTAGCAGAGAATTCCTGGCTTTGTGAATTTGCAAATTTGAGGAAAGAGGTGTCTCCAAACTTATCCCCCAGAGGCCTTTCGTGATTTCCTCTACAATACCTCTCCAACCACCACTTCCTCACTGCTCTGACCAGTGATCCCTGCTGAAACACTCACACTGCAGAACAATGCCCACTTCCCCAGACACTTCCCTTGCAAAATCTCTCTAATCATCTTCACATGCCTTCACTTTCCTGACAACAAGGGAAAAAAAATAAGGTGGGGGGACATCAGCCAATTGTGTCTTTCTGGAGACCAGAGAGACATGCAGGGACCTGGCAGAAATTAAAGGATGGGAAGGGAAAGGCTGGGCAGCAAAATGGGAAGAAGAGCAGAGAGGAGGAAAACAAGGCAGAAAATGTTTTAAATATCAAAAAGACAGAGGGAAGGGGAGAATGACAACAACAAAAAAATCGAGAACTTTGGGACAGCAGTATGAACCCACTTCTGGCAGACTTGCTGCTCCTACCTGGCAAGGATCAGGCTTGCTCAGGGCCTACAAACCCAGCTTTTTGTTACGGCATGGGTCAAGCAGAAGGAAAAGTTTCCCATCCGCCTGTCCGTGTGCAGGTACAGGGACAGCAGCAGCTCCTGCATACACTGCAGCTGAGCAAGGGCCTGGGAAGGCAGGGACTGACGGGATGCTGGGTTGGGAGCAATGGGATGGATCACAGAAGCCCATTCTGAGTGTTTTTCCAGGCTCATTGAGGAACGGATGGTGGCATAGGCATCATTTTGGAGAAACACTGCTATAACGAGGGGTTTTATAGATGAGAGCCATAATGTTTAATTGCCCTCAGCCAAGCTCTCTGTTTAAAAAGGCCATTAAAAGTACTGGCTCAAACCCAGAAAGGGGGGAAAGAAAATGGAAAAAAAAAGTATCTCCTCCTTCCTCCCTGCCCCTTTAGCCTTTGGGCATGTTCAAATTGTTCGGAGGGAGAGATGCAGCTACTGCCCTGCTCTAGTGAAGAGCTACCTGTCAGTCAGGGCAAGCTGCTTTCCCTGGGCAGGATAATTTTCCCACCTCCTCTACAGGAAGGGCTGCTCATGTTGGGAAGCCGCCACTGAACTTGGAGCAGGTGACTTTCATGAGATGTGAAAGGGGAACCCATCACACACCTTGCTCCGGATAATTTATTAATCGAAATGTGCTCCGTCAGGGCTCCTCGGCACCGAAATAGATGCTGTTGGATGTGGTTCATGGAGTCAGCAACAGACACAGTTATTAGCGTATAAATAGTCCATCAGCTGCCGTGAGCACCTCGCTGCTCTTCACCTTGAGTTTCTGCCCCCGGGCCGCAGGCAGGGAAGCACTGCCAGGGCAGGGACCTTGCCCCGTGCTTGAATTCAAAGGCAGCAAGTCATTTCCAAAGGAAAAGGGGTTATTACAACCTGAGCTTTCCGGGAAATTGAGTTGCTGTATAGAACAGTGAAACAGTGCCCCTTTCTCCTGCTCGGGACTTTGGTTTGCTGCTCTTCTGGGAAGATGCAGCTCTTCGGGATAACAGATCCGAGCCCAAAGCTGTGTGCCAGCACTCCTTCTCACATACCTGCTCTGCAAACAGGCCTTCTCAGTATCTTTCCCAAAGGATTTGCCCATTCTAGCACAACCAGCAGAACTCCTGATCTTGCAGATCAAATGCTCGCACCGTTCCGTTCTTTAGAATGGAATGTACAGTACAAGGAAATAAAAGGAGATATTTATCACCCAAGGTGCAATCTCCCTCCCAAATTTTCTGGGAGCTGTGGCCAAGTACCAGAGAGGAGAACAGAGCCCGCAGAGTTTCTGCTCTGAGTGTAATTCTTCACACAAAAGGATGCTGAGTCTTGGACCACAACCGTCATTCCCCCACATCATCTAAAATGGGTTTTTTGATGTAAACCTCACATCTGCAAGCTCCCCAGCTTTCTGAAATTCCTCCGTGGAAAACCATCTCAGAACCAGTTGTTTTTTACAGCCACAACATGAACAGAGGTGGTCCAGGTTCATCTTTCTCCACTGGTTATCAACATTGAATCCCAGACTGGTTTGGGTTGGAAAGGATGTTAAAGATCATCTCATTCCAAGCCCCTGCCACAGGCAGGGACACCTCCCACTAGACCAGGTTGCTCAGCCTTGAATACGCATTAAATCCCACAAGTTAAATAGGAAGTCCCAGAAATTAAACAGAAAATATGCTTTTGTTTCCTATTCACACAGAAGAAGGAATGTATAGTTTTAATTACCAAGGGCCATTTGCTGGGGGACCACCTGCCATGCAAACCATTATCCCAATCATATCTCTTTCCAATGATTCCTGGATTGCCAGGGAGCCGAAGCCAGATGCCAATGTGACGACAGAACATCACTAACAGCATGGAGAAAGATGGGAGCAACTGAGCCAAGGAAAGAGGGGCTGTGACCGCAGCCACCATCTTTGCTCTGTGCTGTCTCATCCCCTTGCATTGGCAGGGTGGGAAAAACAGCTTTTGATGGATAACGCGGCACAAGGCACTTTTCCACCCATCAGTGTGTCCTCCTACAGAAATGTTCTGCTATGATGGCTGCCTTTAAATCACGCTGGAAGGCCCTCCCAGCAGGTGTAATTTATGAGAGCTTTAACACCCCGGTAGTTCACCGAGCGAGTCGAATGTGGGAAAAAGCTGGCGCGATGTAGGGAATAGTAAAATGAGCAGGTCCCCACTTCCAAGGGCTCTCCCTGATGCCTGGTTTAAGGGTTTTAGGGAAGTGGTTGCTTTGCTCTGCCTTCTTTATTAAGTCAGGTCAGGCTATGGAGGGCAATGTCAGCAGCTGAGAGCATGGAGACCTCTTTGGCCACCTCACCTTTCCTCAAGGATTCATGCTGCACTTTCATGAGGAAGGCAGTGGGGCACTTTGGCTCTGTTAAGAGCATGGGAAATATGTTCTGAGAGCTACAGCACTGATTTTTAATCATATATATATTTTTTTTTTATATAGAAAAAAAGTATTTACATTTATGACATTTTATTCCTTAGCAGGAAATCCAGAAGATGGAGAACAATTCTTTTCAGCTTCCCTCGCATTTTTGTAAGTCACACTTCAACTGCATTGTGCAAATAATGGTTTTTAATTCACGTTCCCCTCGGGATACACCACCTCAAGGAAGAGAGGCTTTGCTAGGAACTGCATCAGTCCCATAAAACAATCCACTCGGGGCGGGAGGGAACCCCCACCCTCCTAAGGGTTTGTGAATAGCCCTAAGGCCCAGCTCTCTGACCGAAAGCAAGCTCACTCCCCTCTCTCCTGAAGCACTTTCCAAACCCCAGGAAGGACGTAACGATTGCCCTTGTGCACTCTCCCATTGCCCATCCATCACTGCACCTGAAATGTGTCAGGCAGGCAGAGACTGACATTTGGGACCCTTTCTCCTGGGTTAACCCTTCAGTGCCTGCCCAAGCAGCACAGGTCACCTTCACATCCTCCTGCCTGGAGACTCCAGGTCTCCTGACTATCCTGGAAATAAATGAAGCCCAGAGTTTACTGCTAGCCAGCAACATGTGAGTCGATACATTTTCCTAGTAAAAGCTTGTGGGCCAAAGTCTCCTCCCACCTATTAATTAAATTGCCATTTAATTCATGCTAAAAATCCTTCCCTTAAAGAGCCAGAGGATTCCCCGTGCCCCAGGCGGTATGCAGCGGCAGCACATGTGAAAACACACTGCCGTCTGCAGGGCTGATCCTGCCCAAAACACCAGGGCCCTCCCGATTTCTGCCGGGAAAATCAATCTCTGTTAGCCCAGAGAGTTCCCCTAAATGAAAAGCCTTATCTAGAACAGGTCGTGTTATACAACAAGTCACTCGCTTTGCCTGGGAAATGAAAGATGATGAGGCAGAGTCCCCGGTACAGAGGCTATCTCCATAAATCTGCCAAAAAGGAGCTGTGGATTACTTTGCTGGATTAATTATCTGTCCTTCAAACAGAGTCCTGACCTCAGCGGCTGAGCGTCTCCAACCTATCACTGCAGCCGGGGAGGGAGGGCTTTCACAGGGCTCTGGCCACAGGAAAAGCAGCAGGAACACCCTTTGGAGCAGTGGAAGCCCTGGCACTGACCAGCCTGTTGGCATCAGGGGCTTGAATTGTGAGGTCTCAATCTGGATTTCTTTTTCAACTAGGCAGTGAGCCCCCTCCTTGTGAAGTGTGAAACGAGAAAGTATATTTTCCTGGAGTTAAAACACTCTGATGGGAAGGAAGGGGGAGAAACAACGGAATGGCTTTTCCCTGTTAGATATGGAAATGATTCCCAACGCAGGCAGGACAAGTAGCCAAAGCCATGGCACAGCTGCACCTGTGCTCCTCCGTCATCTCAGCCCTAACAGCTTTGTAAGCTGGCAGCATAAAGTCAGATCTCCAGTCTTATTTTATGTGGTTATGGTTAATCTTTTAGTTTTATTGTGTTCCTGTCATGGGAGGACCTTGTGCTGGAGATAGCTGTATAAATAAGAGCTGCTGCAGTACATCCCCGGACGTGGCTGCCCGAGGGATGGAGCTGAACAGGACAGCAGCAATTCCAAATTAATTTTTAAACCCCACCTCCAAATCATACCAATGCTTTAGGTGTTAACACCAAAGGTATGACGGACGGCCAGGTTGCTTCTCAGCTCTCTGCTGCTGTATATAGAAGCCCAAAAGGCAAAATCAGACCAGCCACATGCTAACCCTGTGCCCAAAAAACTGTGAGAGCCGGGAAAACGCATCACCCATCCCTGCAGGGAAATGGGAGCAGCATCACTGCCACCTCCCCTCCTGGAAGGGAGCTGAAGAGCCAGGTATAATTACTACTTCCACCAGCCACTTTCACTTTTGCTTACGGTCGGTTTCTAATTTAATTTGCTTCCCCATTCCCATATGTTAGGCTTTTTTTTTTTTTTGCAAAATTGCCATAAAAATTTTCCAGCTCAGGCAAAAAAATCTGCTCACTGACCTTTACCATCATGATTGAGGATAATGAGAAATTAATTAGGCTTTACCTGCCTGCCAAAAAAAAATGGCTTGCCTTGGGTGAGCAGGATTTTGGAAGCGCATTAGATGCCAGTCCTGCATCTGGACTCTCAGACATCAGAAAGCAACGTCAGCTCTGTCCATAGGCTGATCATTCCCATCCAACCCCTTCTCCATGAGACCCTGGTGACTCCAGGAGAAGGATTTCTGGCCAGTTAGAAAACACTTTGTAATTCTCATGTTTGGGGAAAAAAATAATAGTGCAAAGTAGTTTAATCACTCTTTGATCTGTTCTGCTGGATCTTCTGATAGGAGAGCTGTCCCCACCAGACAGGACTGCGGACAAGGGTTAAGCTCTTGGCATACACAAGCAGATGCAAGGCTGTGTGCAGCAATCTGCCTGTAGGTCTCTCCATATTCCACCACCACCCGAATCCCAGAGCATCCTAGTTCCCCTTCCACCACCCCACTGCCCACCCAGGATGGCCAGGCTGAGAGCTATTTTACCATCTTCACCGTAATTCAGCAACCTCTGCAAAATTAGATTGGTGTTTCAGTCCAGTCTCCAGTGAAAAAGATCCCATATCAGCCAAAAGACAGTCCCTGCTGCACCTTGGCCAGTTGCTGCCCACAATCTGGGAGAATCCCTCGAATAAATTGCAGAGGGAATTAGAGGAATAAATAATCCTCGCATCTTCAAAGGCTGGGTACTTGCAGTCAGGATCAGTGGACTTGAAAGTCAGGGTGAAATCACCTTGACCCTCAAGGCTGATTAAAAGAGGGTTTGAAAAGGCTGGGCTTTAAGGAAAAGAAACTGGGAAATTATTTCTGCACGTGTAGGCAGCACCCAGAGCATGTGGCACAGTGGGGAGGGGAGGCACTGCTGCCATTTCCTGCTGGGAAGAAGCCCCCCCAAAAGTGATGCCAAGAGCAGGGTTACAACCCACACCCACCAAGCTGGTCCCTCATGCCCGGCTCACCTTGAGCAGTCTGTCTGTCCTCACCAAAGCAGCATCTGAGTGCAGCCCTGTGAGCATCAAAGTCTGCTAGGGTATGGCAGAGATTGCTGAGCTCAAGGCATCTCAAATGAACGGGCCCAAGCCCCCAAAACTGGCCTTTCCATAAGGCAGCTGTGTTTTATCGGGAAACACCTTCCCAGCCTGCCCTGCCCCTGCTGCCATCGGAAGGGATCCTCAGGCTGTGGAGGCAAAGGGGCCAAACACTGCCCAGCAATAATCCCCTCATCCACACCGAGAAGGGTTCCCAGGCTTCAGAGCCAGACTGCAAAGGCGGGCTCAATCCATGTGCCTGACAGAAGGCAGAAAGCCGCCACCACTTTAATAAACTTCATGCTCTAGCTCTGCACCCTCACGGGCCCAGCCCTTGCATCCCAGCTTCCGAAGCTTTTGGGAAACACCACAGAAACCACCAGGAGCCATTCAGTCCATCATCAGTCCCCTTCCCTCCCTGAACAGAAAATCCCCTCTGTGCTGTTGTGTGAAGCCGAGCTGTTTGCGGCTCATCATTAGGAATGAAAGGTTTCAATGTGAGATATTGTCAAATCTGCTTGGAGCAACCTGGTCTAGTGGAAGGTGTCCCTGCTGTGGTAGGGGGGTTGGAACAATCATCTTTAAGGCCCCTTCCATCCTAAATCATTCTATTCTATTCCATGATTTCCCAGGGATGGGATGTACAAAGACTTACTGCAGGGCTATCCCCTCCATCTCTGCTGGGGTCCCCTCTGTGTCCCCCAAGACTCACCTGAGACGATGGTGTAGCCGATGCCCCGGGGACGTCCCTTGTCCTGGTCGATGGCCGTTATCATCCGCACAGTGGTGCCCTGGGGAGGGACAGGGGACACGTGTCACAGCGCTGCTGGGGCTCCCAGAATGGCCTGCACCTGTCACCGTGGGCCATGTGCTGAGGGATAACCTGTCCTAGGACATGGCAGGCCATGGAAAAGTCCCATCACCTGCCCTTGGAGCAGTTCAGGCTCACCACTTGTCACTCTGGTGTGAGCTGCAGAACTTTGCTAACCCACGCCAGGACGTAGCTGGGAGTGCTGCGGGCATGACCAGGAGGACATGACCTCTAAGCAAAGCCCTGAGCGGGATGAGCTTCACTGTGCAGAAGGTTTGTAGCAGGGCAAGTCTCCGCAGTGACTGCAGAGAGCCCCACCACACTCTGTCCCTGTGCTGCTCCTCCCCTGCCCACGGGAGCAGTATTTGAAGTAAGGTCACTGTAACAAGCACAGCTATTGGTGCTCAAGGAAGAAGAGGAAGGAAGAACTGAAGGCGCAGCCAGGAAAGCCAGGACAAGCCTCCTCACAGAGTCACAGCTGTCAGGCAACAGCGTGTGCTCCTCTGCCTCAGGGATTTTCACTCTGCAGTCCCTCAAGAACCAAAGGCAATGATTCCCTTTCACCATGACCTTCATTCAGCTTGGTCACTACACCAGTCTAATCTGCCACTGGCTTCCCAATTTCAGCCTGTCCTCTTCTCCCACTGCGCTCCTCAAATGAGACACCCCAAGCAATAAGGGATGCTCACACTGACCATCAGCATCCAGCTGCACAACTAAGTAAGCTGCAGAAATTTTAATTGAAACCCTTGAGGAGGAGCAGGAGGGTTGGACAGATGCTGAGAACCAGGGATTGCCCATAGGCAGGAGCTTCTGCAACTGCCAGCTCACCCACCTCATCCTCCACCCTGCAGGACACACTGTTCCTATAGCCCAGCAGAAAGATCCAAGAGTCCCCCAAAACTGACAAGAAGAAGATAAGAGGGACCCCAAATTCTTGTTTAGCTCTTGACATAAAAATATCCTGCTCCATAAGTCAACTTCCACCGCCGCAGTGCAGTGAGCCCCTGTGAATACCAACACACGCACATGCCCGTAATTAATGTAGTGTGAAAAAATTTACAACTCAGCTGTTCTTGTTTTCATTGGCTTATTAACAGTGGGGAAAGCAGCAAAATTTTTAATTTTTTTTTTTCCCTCAAAGGAAATGTCAGCAGAGGCGTTTGCATATCTAATGAGGGAGCAGAGTGGGTCGCCAGCCTCGTGCTTGCCCTGCAATCCATCATTTGAAGGCCAAAGGGAAAGCTGTGGCAGAAACATCACCGGTGGAAAGCAGGGACTTGCCGTCTTCCCTGGCTTCCAGATCCGTGTCCCTGTGGGCTCAATGCCGCTGCTGTACATAAAGAAGGCTCCCAGGGCCAGGCAGGCTGCCCGTTCCCTGATCTCCGAGGGCATTTCAATGGACTCCTTAAGTAAATCCATGTTATTAACTGAGAACATTAGCCATAAATCCCAGGTCACTGGCCTCTGAGCAGCACTCGGCTGGTGAGGTTCAGCAGCGCCCAGAGAGCCTCTAAATTACTGACAATAACTGTGCTTTCCCAAGGAGCACAGAGAGAGAAAAACCACCGGAAAAGTGGGGAAGGGGCAGGTGAGAAAGCAGAACAGGGGGTGTGGAAAGGAGGGCAGGGCAAAGTGGAGGAGAAAAAAGGGTGATGCATTTCAGTGTGCTCTGTCCCAGCACAGTTTTGCTTAAATTATAATATATTATACCTTATACTATACATATACATATAATTGCATTATAGATATAATATATATTAATATATTATATACTGTATATTGTATTATATGTATTATTATAGCTTATGCATTGTATTATACATTATACTCGTATTCAGCAGAATCAAACTCCCCGCAATCTTTAATCTGTCCCACGGGGAGCCCCCTCCCCTCCCCAGCACAGCAGGAGCTCCCCCATGGAAGGGGCAGTGGGTGAAGGCACCAGGTCTGTCTGACAGCTCGCTCCTCACCTGTCACACAGCTTGGAGCGGCGCAGAATGGGGATTGTCTCCTGCAGAGGGAAGGCAGCTGCAGGAGAAGGCAGGGCCCTGCGATAGCTGGGGAATAGCAATGGGCCACTTTATCTGTGGGAGAGGCCCCTCCTGGAGGAGCCAAGGGGAAGGGCTGGAGGGAGAGATAAAAGGATGAGCGTGGATGTGGCAGCAGGGGAAGTCTGGGAGGGGTGGAGGGGGAATCTCATTCAGGTATCTCAGCAGCATGTGCCACAAAGATGCCCACAGGAAAGAAATTATCCAGACATTTGATCACAGGAATGAGGGCTGAGAGGGACCATGCTGAGGTTCGTCCTTGGCAGGCCCGTGATGATGGTATCATGCTGCTGGGTTTTGGCATTGGGGCTCCCCCCGTTCTCCTTGCAGCCTGTGTTCCTCTTCCTGCTCCACAAGCCTCTCCTGGGGATGAGCCACGTTTCACCAGTGTCCAAGAAACACGTGCTGGAGTGGTGCTGGGCTCCCTATCATCTGTGGGTGCCGTCTCCTGGAACCACAGCAAGATCCTTCACATCCCACCTGGTTTCCATCCTTCCTGTCAGGTCCTTCACAAGACTCTTACAATGTCCACAAGACTGGCAGGCGCCACCTCCTGGGGATGGACGGTCCCCTCCTGAGCATCCAGAGTGTTTGGGAGCAACCCTGAACCTTCCAGGAAGGGGCTGAGCAAGTGGCACAGGGTAGGAATAATATCCATGTGGTAAGGATTGGCTCTGTAGTGAGGGTACCAAGCGTTGGAGCCACACCACAATGGCAAAGATCACCCTCCATGAACCACGTCTCAACAATTCCCAACTGGAATACGACACCACTCCTTTCACGATCCATCCTAGTGCAGCAAGGGCAGCCAACTGCAACCCTAAATTGGAGGGTACCCTCTGACTGTCTCCAGCTAAACACATCAGGCAAGGATCCACTTACTCACAGAAACCCCAGGCTGACTTCCAGCACCAAGAGCTCTGCCCTGGTTATCTGTGGCAAGACCCTGCAGCTCTTAGAAGCTCCCAAATATTTCGGACTTTTCTTTTAAAGCAAGTCACACCTCGCCCGCCTACTGCAGACAGCAGTGGCTGCAAGGAGAGGGCTTGGCTGGTGGATACAGAGAGAACAGAATAACTCTTCTCCTCTGGGGAACGAGGAAGAAGGTTTAGAAAAGTAATAATCTGGGAAAGCCTATGCTTAAAAAAAGGCAAAGAAAATAAAGAATGGCACATTATCCAAACAAAATCTGAGGGTTTTTTGAAGAGGGGCAGGGGTAAATCAATCCTTTTTTAATAAAATCCTGAGCTTTTAATAAAGTGTTCACACTGATAGGCTGAAAATATTGTAAGAAAGAATTAACTTGGAGCTATTGAGACTCTAGGGCAAAACCAGCACTGATTCTACATTATTTCTTCAACTCAAGGAGATTCGGAGGAGGAGGGGGATGGTGCTGAAGAATTAAAACTGTTTTAATGATGTTTGACATGTATCTGTACCATTCCACTGCAAGGAAATACAACTGCTGGTCTAGGGGCCGTGTGCCAGTGGGGTTTGGCCTCCCTCTTGCCTTCACACGGCTCCCTGTGGGATGAAGCCCAGGTTCACAGCCTCCAGCTGGTCTCCTGAGAGTGGATTCCCCCTGTTTCACCCGCAAAGCGAGGCTGCAGCACTGCCTGCACCACGTACCAGATGAGGTGCAGAAGCAGGCGCTCATCAGAACCGCAGCAGCTCTGCAAGGGGAAGTAGCCCCTCTCCTCCAGCCCCATCAACCTGTCTGGAGGACATGGAATCACAGAACCATTTAGGCTGGAAAAGCCTTCTGAGATCATCCAGTCCAACCATTCCACCAGCACTGCCAAGGCCACCACTAACCCATGTCCCCAAGTGTCACATCCACACGGCTTTTAAATCCCTCCAGGGATGGTGATTCCACTACCACCCTGGCGGCCTGCACCAGTCCTTACAACCCTTCCTTTCCATGACATTCAACATCAACCATGCCACCCAGTCTACAGCTGCTGTGAGGACAGACACCCAAAAGCCCTCTCGAGGATGAAAAACACACCGCCGAGCTTTTCCACAGCTGCAGGCGCACTCGGGTGCCCTGGGAGAGATGTCTGAGCCATGCTGGGATGATAAACAACATCAAGAAAGAAGATACAACACCTCCAGGGACAGCAGAGTCTCTCCCCGCTGTGTCCTCTTCCTTTGCCTGATAAGAAATTGCTTTCTTCTCAGTGTCACAATAAGCACCTGCCCAAAATGCTTCTCAATTATGCTCCCAGATCCCGGCCTGAGAGAAATAAGAGCTACAACTGCACTTCTCTCCCCTCTCGTGCCCCTCCACCCCTTTTTCTTCTTCTTCTCTTACAGGATTAGGGACTTGAAAGGCGAAGCGCGGTCCAGCATTGCAGCAGGAGGAGGGGGGGAGCGCTTCAGAAAGCTGCCACGGCAAAAAAAAAATCCCATTTCTCACTTCTTAATTCCAGTCAATTCCAGTCAAAGGGCTGATAGAGATCTGTTTGCGGTAATTTGCTGCAGTTTATCCACTCTTTTCACCTTCTATCGGCTCTCCACTGACGGGCTGGCTGACATGCTGTTACTCGAGTGAGGAAATTAAAATTTGATGCAATAATCCCAAATAAGAAGGATTTTATTAGGTAATGTATACACTTTAGATGAGGTATTCTTGCCCGATACATTGATAGGGGAACACAGACATGCTGTGCACCACAGATAAAAAGAGGGAAGAGAGACGGGGAGCGGACGCATGGAGCAGCGGCTCTGTGGATTTAGGGCTGGGATGAGATGCCTTGAGCACATATTGACCTGCTGAGCCCAACGTCAGGGCAAACATCACCCAAAAATGCACCACAGCCTCTGGGTTTGACCTGCAAGCCTGGTTTTGGGTGGGAGCTGGCCAAGCCCAGACTCCCCACCCAAATTTGTGGTTATCATTTTGATAACCAAGACATTCACTCTACACATGGCTCCACTCAGGGGGTAGGGCAGAGCTGATGAGAAGATTTCAATTGGGAGGCAAAAAATGCACATAATTAATGGCTGGACTTGATGATCTTTGAGGTCTTTTCCAACCAAATGACTCTGTTAAACCCCAGGCTTGCCAAAGCAAATCACTTCCTTGTTTCAGCAGTGGAATTTCTCCCAGGAAGGCTGGGAATTTGGGTCCAAACCAGAGAGTGACACCACTCAAAGCAGTCCCCACCTCCAGCAATCTTCCTCTTCACCATGTCTCTGGAATCCATCTTGGATGCCTCAATGCCTTTGGAGATGTTGCACGTGGCCAAGAGAAATTAAAATCTCTAAACCTGGTGAGAATTCCTTCCTCCACTTCCTGTATCACGTTACACAGTGGTTATTTGCTGCTTTCCCGACTGCAAACAGTGAATGTTCCAGGAATAACTGTGGTGCATGTCAGTGTATTGACACAAAGGGATCCTTGAGCCTTAATATACATCATTATTTGAAAGACATTCCCTTTCCTGGATACCCGATCACTCTATGAAGGTGATGCAGTCTATGTTTTTTAATACTTATGGGACTTCCTTTAATTTCATTTCTAGCTTTTTTCCTCCTAGTTAAGTGTGATCTAATTTGTGGGGTTTTATTTCCCTGCAGCTCGCTGTGTCCATCCCAGAAATACTCTTTAATATCAACAAAACTTTTAGCTTGTAGTTCATGAATGAGCTGGTTTTTTGGCCACCTCTGGGCCAGCAGACAGGTAATGTGCTGTGTCACCATGGGATTTGTGACAGTACTACTCAGGCCTATTGATCCAGCACTCCCCATGTCAGGGCTTTGCTTCAAAGTGAATAAAAAGGCATAAACCAAAGCATGCTGGAGTTCCCTCTTTCTCTGAACTGAGCCACCAGGCATTTGGGACCCAGAGCACCAGAGAACTTATGGGATGCACATGTGGTGCGGATGCCCACCATGACGTGATTTTAAGGCAGAAGGTTTTTCCTTCCCCACACAAAAATGTTTCCCTGTAGACAAAGTGATGGGATGCACAGCTGTGGATGCTGCGGAGAAGGGCTGGTGCTTGGATTAAAGCCCTTAGTGGGAGCAGAGCAAACAGCTCCCAAAGACCAAGCTGCCCTCCACGCTCCCTGACATCTGTGGGAGAAAAAAACCCTCATCCCTGCTGTATTTAGAGACGGGGAGACGTTTTTCCACAGACAGCGAGTTTGCTGACAAACTGAGTTTCAGAAGAACTAAAATGATTGGATCAATTTGGCAAAACCTGGGGGAAAAGACTCAAAGTGCTGAAATGGCTGATGATTCTGGCATTTTCAAAACTGCCTCATTTCAGGAACGTTTAGATTTTTCCTTCAAGTTCTCTATTGGAAATGGCATGCAGATAGACTGTGCGGAGGAGACGGGGTGACTGTCTGCTCAGAACAACACAAAGCCTTTGTACAATTTAAGAAAAAACAGTCAGGAAAATATTTCATTTGGGGTCCAGGCTTCCCAAAGCCTCACGCTTAGGCTGCCTATTTTAAAAAGGGGCTGAATATTTTGGATCTGGCTGGAAATGTGCTGTTTCAGAAGGAAACCCCAGGAAGCAGAGCCCTTACCGGAGGCGAGTTCTCGTAGATGTTTGTGCTGTAGGGCAGGTTGATGAAGATGGGGTCCATGTCCTGCACGTCTGTGATGGTGATTGCCAGGTTGGCCAGAGTAGACAGCGGCTTGTTTTTATCTTGGTCCTTGAAAAAACAAGGAGCAGGGAGGGGAGAAAAAGGATTTCTATCAGAAAAACAGAATTATTCAGCAGCATTAAGGCTCTTGTGGTTGTAGCTGGGGCAGGATTTCTGAATAGTAGAGGTAATAATCTCTTTTTCAAGCTACCCGCTGGAATTATTGTCCACTGCACCTCCCTCTAAGCTGAAATACAATATGCATTTCATTGCAGCATCAGCCCTTTCAAATGAAGCAAACACCAATTTAGTTTTCATCACATTTTGAGTGAAAATGCAGCAATGCTGTTCAACATCTACCTCAAAATGTAAATTCCTTCCTAATGCAGACACAGCCTAAGGTATCTCTGCATGGTCAGACCCAGGGGTGGGTGCCAGCAGCCTCTCTCACACCCACAGTGCTGATGCCTCAACACAGTTTGGGCTCCATCAGCTGAAAGGGAGGCTCTGGGAGACCTCAGAGCCCCTTCCAGGGCCTAAAGGGGCTCCAAGAGAGCTGGAGAGGGACTGGGGACAAGGGCCTGGCGGGACAGGGCAAGGGGAATGGCTTTAAACTGAAAGAAGGCAGGGTCAGATTAGGTATTAGGAAGGAATTCTTGGCTCTGAGGGTGGGGAGGCCCTGACACAGGGTGCTCAGAGAAGCTGTGGCTGCCCCATCCCTGGAAGTGTCCAAGGCCAGGTTGGATGGGGCTTGGAGCAACCTGGATAGTGGAAGGTGTCCCTGCCCATGGCAGGGGGATGGACTAAATATCTTTAAATGTCCCTTCCCACCTGAACCACTCCACGATTCTATGATCACCTCCCTTTCACTCCATCACATCCCACCAGGACAGAGACTTGGGCTCTTTTCCAAGCATGACTCTTCTCCAGCAGCCAATGCCACCGCAGTAGGCACCTGCCACCAGCTTCTCCTGGCAGTGCCCTGCTGCCACTGGTTTTCTTGCTGAAGCCTTGTCCTGTGGGTGCTCAAAAGTGACCCCAACACCCACAGCCCTTTGCCAAGGGCAGGAGTAAAGAGAGCACACGGAGGGAAGGGAATCAATGCCTCCTTACCCCCAACCAGGCAGTGTGCTGGAAGGTGACCATTAGAGGTTACCACACACTCCTCCAAAGCAGCTTCGAGCAGAGGCAAAGACTGATTGCCAGAAGATTAATATTAATTTAAACTGTATTCAACAACACAGCTTGTACATTATCCTCTTAACCTGCAGGGCTCAGTGTTTATGGCCTGGGTGGATGCTTATTCCGACTCTGCTGTTAGTGCCATCAGGTTGAAGTCCTTTGTTTCTTCAGATAATGTTCATTCCCCTCCCCTTCACCTCTTAAATTTTGTTTAAGGCATCACAGATAGCACTGAAAAAGCAAGCACGCTTCCAGTTTCCTCACTGGACTGTCTCTCCTGCTGTCCTTTCCAGCCTCTTTCTGTGCTTGCTGCCTTCATCCCTGGGATGGAACAACTCCTGCCTGGCACCTGTGCTCCTCAGCAATCCCTGCAGCCACACTGAACCCACCATCACCCCATTTCCCACCCTGGACCGTGCAAACTCTTCATCAGGCAGGCAGAAAATCGGCATTTGCTCCTCCAGCTCCTGCTACACTGGTGCAACTCTCATCCTTCTTTCCTGGCACACCTTTGCCCCGGGGTTTCTCATCACTTTTCTTCAAGGAATTACTAGCACTAACTGAGCCAAGGAGATATTCCCACAACTGCCATCCAGCCCAGTTCAGAGACAACATTTAAGTCCTTGGATTCCCTAAGCTGGAAATCACTGGATGCCAGGGGTGTATCGAGCAAGTAACAGGGTGCCCAGAGCAGCTGTGGCTGCCCCTGGATCCCTGGAAGTGTCCAAGGCCAGGCTGGACAGGGCTTGGAGCAACCTGGGATAGTGGAAGGTGTCCCTGCCTGTGGCAGGGGGCTGGGATGAGCTGGGCTTTACAGTCCCTTCCAACCCCAACCATTCTGGGATTCTATGAAGTACCAGATATGCCCCCATTTTATCTTTTCTGGGATACAGGGCCAGATGGAGCCGGGTGGACCATGCTGACTGGCACCCTTGCATTCTTGAGGAAATCAGAACCCTGGAAGAAAGTTTCATTTCCATCAGGAACTCTGGTCCCACATTTTCCAACCTGCTAGACAGTTCAATAACACATCCCAGGAAAGTGTGTCAGCGACAGACACCAGCAAGGAAGCAAACAACAGAGAGGTCGTCTTCCCACTGGAGTATTAAAAATAAAATGAGGTGCGTTTCCAAAAAAAAAAACCCAAAACCAAGTTTCTGGGGAAAATTCCACAGCCTGGAACATGCAGGGCTTGGGCTGAAAGGTTGTGGTGTTTGCCCGGCAGTCTGAGTGCCCGGCCTCGGTGCTGTGAGGAGCGAAGCACAGCCCTCCCTGTCCTCCTGACATTTGTGGTTCTGCATCGAGACAATGATCTTGATTAAATCACATGCTTCAAGAGTTCTAGCCAGCTGCCTGGAGGGGGCAGAGAGGGTTCCCCCCCCTCTCCTGAGCGTGGGGTTGGTCAGATGTATTGTAGGGCTGAATCTCACTTTCCTCTGTTGCGTCTGAGGTGGGGAAGAAGCCACCACACCTGCCTGTGTGCTCCTCCACATTCTCCAGCTCTCTCGAGACTGAACGCCAGGGACTGAACACCCATTCATATGGGGCATGAATTTGCCATGGCGGACACATCTCCCAAGGGTCTCCTCCCAGTATGATGGCATTGACTGTAATTAAAACCTTGGTTTCTCCTCTGTCCACCAAAACTTTAACTCCTGATGTCTGAACTTAATACAGGTGAGTCCACTTGTAATAAACCACAGTGTACAAGGAACGAGTCCGGAGGATCCAATATACCAAAGACATTCTTTACTCAGAGGGTGGTGAGACACTGGCACAGGTTGCCTGGGAAAGTTTTGGATCCATCTCTGGAAGTGTCCCAGGCCAGGCTGGATGGGGCTTGGGGCAATCTGGTCTAGCAGAAGGTGCCCCTGCCCATGGTAGGGGACTGGAATGGGAATGGGATGGACTTTAAGGCATCGAACCCAAATCATTCTGTGATTCTCTGAATGGTCTGTATGCCCTGTACTGGGTTTCATCACCCAGGAGCTGGTCCCCTTCCTGCAGAAGCCCCTGACAGGTATGAGATGCTGTTGCAGAGGTGCAGCCATTCTCCACAGCAACTTGAAACCACCCAGAGACTGCATTGCTGCAATACCTTGCTAAGCAGAAAATGCTGGATGTGCCCAAGAAGATTTGCCAGAGCAGGGCAATAAAATAAACCCCAGACAACACCTCCAGCCCTGCAGCCACCGGGGTAAGACTCACCGTGGCGTTCACCTGGAGCTGGTAGGCCTGAGTGACTTCATAGTCCAGCTCCCGGATCACCGTCACGATGCCACGGCCACTGTCGATGGCAAAGAAGTTGGAAGGGGGCTGGAAGGAGTAAAGCACGCTGCCTCCTGCTCCCTGGTCTGGGTCCGTGGCGTTCACGATGAAAATCGGAGTGCCCACGGGGGTGTTCTGGAGATAAAAAATAAATATCAGTAACATTGGGCACTATTTTAACATCAAACATTGTGCACTATTTTCACATCAAACATACACCAGCAATTTCTTTTGCCCATCAGGAGAGATATCCAGAGACCCGACAACTTCAGTCCTGTATTTCCAGGACACTTTTAAGTTACACAGCTGTACTCTCTATTATAGTATTGCAGGGCCTATAATAGTTGTTACGCACTTATAGTAACAGTTATACAGCTGTGGTCAAGATGGCACTCCATCACAAACCCTTACTTTCCCAGACATCCCAACTTTCCAGAAAAATTGCTCTCTTTCCTGAAACTTGTTTTCTGCCCAAAGGCACTTTTATTTTTGATGCTGATTCCCTCACTGTTTTCACCACAAAGTATTAAATATAGGAGAGCTTTTAAAAAATAAGGGGGAAAGAAAAAAAAGCATTAAATGCAACACAGAACTTAACGTAAAAGTCAAAGTTGTAGTTTCCACAGCAACTACAACCTGGCCCGATTAACGCAGGCATGAACAGTTCCATCGTCATAAATCTGGAACTAATCTACATGCATAAAATATGCAGCTGAGTGCACAAAATCAGCAATGGCAAGTGCAGTTTGGCACTTCTTATTGTTTAACTTCACAGCGGGGAGAACAATTATCCATTTTTGGTGGAACAGCTGCATGTTCCTATGCAAATCTTAAAATGCATATTCTTGTCTCTCCCTAAAGGCACGAGCACAGACTGCCAGCAAAAAGGCTCTGCCGGGGCTCCAGGTACGCACGGATCGCGACACCTTGGGCACGTCCCTCTGCCCGTGACAGGATCAAAAGGGCTGACAAAGAGCCAAACCTCAAAGGGGGACACAGCAAAGGTCAGAAGTGAGACCTGACAGTGGCTGGTTATGGCCAGCTGGGATAATATGGATTATTCCTGCAAACCTCTCCCCAAGTCTCTGCGTTTCATTGCTAACTCCTTTCATAGTAATTATTCGCCCTCAGCTTATAGAGAAGTATCGTGAAGTGCTGAGAGGATGGAAAAGAGGCTTGAGGAGAGGCAGAGCTTAGAAGATGGGGCACTGCTTCCAAGAAAATCCGTGGCCAAAACTGAGAAACAAACTGAGCCGTTTTCAGGTTTTTTGGGAACCACAGGGCTTGCAGGGAACCAAAAGCTGTCCTAGTCAACACTTCTGCTAGAAAATACAGGAAAACAGGGCTCCACACTAGGAGATCTTATTTAACCAGCTTCATGCTGAGTGATGGCACCAGCAAAGAACCAAAGCATCTGCATGTCCTCTGTCAAAGCCCAGGCCAGCAGAAATTTGCCCTCAAGGCAGGTGGCAGGATTTTGTACAACAGAGCAGGGAACCCAGGGCACACTCTGCAACTCACACTGATGAATCCAGGCTCAGGACACGCATACTGCACACATCCCTCCTGCCCCTGCCTCGTATCCAGGCCCGTGGCATTGCGGGGACACTGACACCCAAGCTCACCTCGGACTCCAGCAAAATTCCACTTCCCTTACGTCAGTGTCACTTCTGCCAAGGTGTGAGAGGTTGCAGCTCCCACTTAGGTTTTTCATTTCCTTTCTTTTTTTTCCTCCTCTAAATCAAGCTGCTCTAGAAAGCCTTGCAGGGCACGGCCTGAGGATTATTTTTTAAAGCGCCTTCAAGTTTTTGGTGATCAGCAGTCACAAAAGCATAAAAGATGTAGCTGGAAGGGACCTCGGAAGAGAAACCTGTCCCCGTGCTCCACCTAAATCATTCCCATCCTGAAAGCCTTCTAGCAGTGGAGACACCACATCCTCCCCAGCCCATCTGTCCCAGAATTTTGCTGCCCTTTGCCTTATAGCTGCTCATTTTCTGCAAGGCTTAACCCAGCCCTGCCCTGCTGATGTGTAAACCCTTGACTTTGTGCCATGCACTCAGCACCTTAATCCTGGCTTGGGCATTTAAACTGCTCAGGAACCAGGGTTTTGTCAGCTGGGGGTTGCGCTGGGTGAAGAAGCCCTTCATGGGGGGCTGTGGTGGGTGTTTGCTTTCCGAGCACTCCTAAAACACCTTTTCAGACAGGACCAGAGCAGCTCCCCAGTCCCTCTTTTGGGCTACCTGCGTCCCCCAAGCCATCACCACTGGGAGCAGCTCCAGAGCATCCCACAGCCCTTCTCTTGCTGCTGCCAGGGCATTGCTTCCACCACCTCACTCCACCTGCTCCAACAACTCAACTTCCTTCCCAGAGCCACCGGGGTACCAATGTCACAACACAGAGCATCACAAATTAACCATTCATAGGGAGAGGCAGAGCAAAAATAGATTCGGGGCTGCACTGAAGGGTCTGGGCTATATTGCCCTGGGAATAATAATATTCATAAGGATAAAGCTGGCCTTGATGAATATGTTTTCTCTTCTTTTTAAGTGCCCCTAGCCACTGCTCTTAACATGCAAATCCGCTCTGGTCACCCGTGATTACGGGGCTGCTCTCAGCTGGCTGTGAAAGAGGAGGGCTTGAATTCCCCCGCATTGTACTCCATACAATAGCCCCAAAGCAGGCTTTGAAGGGAGTTCATCTCCTCGTCCTTCCAAAGGAGAAGCTGCCTGGAGGGGACACGGAGGTCACCAGCTTTGGTGCTGTCAGCTCCAGCCCCTGCAGACACCACCGGGCGACTTCCATGGCTTTATCCTTGTTTTACAGCTTCACTCACCAGCTCCCTTCCTTGGCCAGGACAGCAAGAGCCACACAAGCAGGGGATCAATTCTGGACAAAGATCTGGCCCTGGGAATCAGTCATGGACATCAACACCAGAGCATCTGAGGGGCTGTCAGCGACCCCAGGGCCGGATCACGAGCGTGGGTGCATGAGCAAAGCAAAGCCCGAGCGAATTTAGGAGGGGAGCAGAAGGGCTTTCAGGCAGCAGGAGGAGTGTTACAGGAAGCAAAGCAGCATGGATGCAGAGAGGGAAGTCACTGATACTGCCCAAAATGCACAGGTCAATGTGAATACTTCACTAGCAAACACATGCCCTTATTCCCAACAGCGCACAGGTGAGAGGATGCAGACCCATAAGGAGTGCTCTGGGTAATGCATCTTTTTTTCCACAGCTCAAATTCAAGCACAAAAAGAAAAAATCCCCCCGAACCAGCAAAACCAGCTGTGGGGTGCAAACATCCCATGTCAACAGTCCTCCAGGGAAAAAGGTCTCATCAGTGCTTGTGCCCAGGCAGGCACAGTCAGGACTCAGAGGAATTTCAGGCCATCTGCCTTAAAAAGCATAAAAAGTATGTCTTTAAAAGCCTCTTGCCATTTTTGGGTCAAACAGGCTCAAGATATTCCTCAGCAGGAAACTGACGTCTTTATTTCTCAAAAGCTGCGGCCCATCATCTGAACAATGAAGCAAAACATCTGGATAAACACAAGAGCCTGGGGCTTGTGTTTGATGGTAAATACCGAGCAGAGGACGCAGCCCAGGGAGATGCCTTTGGAAAGCCCCGTGCTGGACCGTGTTTCTGCCTTTTCAGCATTTGTCCATTTACAGGACTCTTCTGCATATCCCTCATGGCTTTTCTTCATTAACAAAGACTAATTCTGGTTATGCTTATCTCACTAACAGGCAAAAATAACAAATTCTCTCTTTTTTTATCCAGGCAGACAACAGCCTACAGGTGCTCGTGGCAAACAGGTGAGCTTTCTACACGAGTCGCCAAATTCTGTCATTTTTTAAGCTTTCAGCTCTCTGCAGCAGCCTGCGATGGAGGCTTCATTCACTACAGAAAAAAGAACTGGTGACAAAACTGTGTCATGTCATTAAATCTTTGTTACGACGCCAGCAGATGTGAGATTCAAAATAAACATGCAAACAGATGCTGCCTGTTTGGGGGGGAGGAGGAGGGCAAACGGGAGTGGGACCTGCTCCCGACCTGTCTCCAGCACCCCATCCTTCATCTGGCAGCTCAGCAGGAGCAGCTCCAGCACCCAGGTCCCCCCTGAGCAGCTCCAGGAATTAAAGAGCTCTGGGGTGCTAAGCAGTGAGGCCATTTGCGCCTCCCTTATTTTGCAATAAATGAGTAAGAAAAGTTCAAACTGTTAAAACAAAAAANAAGAAATACTGAACAGTAATGCAAGAGCCCCTAACTCTAATCATAAGGAGACTGCTCGGTTCCAGTGGATCCCCAGCAGCAAGGATATGTTTGTGTTAAAATAAGGAATGAGCAACCCTAAAATCCCTGTTCAAACATGGAAGGATATTGCTGCACAAGGGGGAGGCAGAGGAGAGACCAAGACCTTGCTTCTCTCTGAGCAGCACAGAGGTGAGTGATCACAAATAATGACAGGATCACAGAATGAGTCAGACCGCAGTGGGTGTTCTGATCTCACCTTCCTGCTCTAGCAGGGACATCCCAGAGTATATGGCACAGGATTGTGTCCCGGGGGTTCTGGGATATCCCCAGAGAGGGAGACTCCACAGCCTCTCCGGACAATCTGTTCCAGTGCTCGGTGACTGCACAAGAAAGAAGTTCTTCCTCATGTTCAGGTGGAACTCCCTGTGCCTGAGTTTTTGCCTGTTGCCTCTTGTCCCACTGCTGGGCCCCACAGCTCTACCCCCTTGACATCCTCCCGGGAAGTTGTGTTTCCATCCCGAAGCTGTCATGGGACGGCCCAAGCCCAGCCCACCACAACAAACAGCTCCCCTGGGCTGTCACCTCCCGTGTGACCTCAGCATGAGCTACCAGACACAGATGTGCCCCGTTAACCCTGACAGCTGGGACACCAAAGCCTTATGCAACATTCTCTGCAAAGGGGCAGTTAAGGCTGAAGAAGAGGTTACCAAAAAGGGACTTTTTAAAATCTTTACACCTCACTCTCTGGCCACACCAGTAGTCTTTAATACCTTATTTTGAATCCTGCTATAATATGCATTAGTAATGTAATTTTGGGTGGATGCTGCTCCAATGCAATGTGGCAATACAAGGTAGATGACAATCCAGAGGAGATGCCCTCTCCCAGGTCACAATGTGAGCAACCTGGGATAGTGGAGATTGTCCCTACCCATAGCATGGGGTTGGAACTAGATGGCCTTTAAGGTCCCTTCCAACCCAAACCGTTCCACAATGTGTCCTGCCAGGCAGGTTACATGGCCGCAGCTGAAATGAGAGACACCTGAAAAACGTCAGAGCACCAGCTCCTCTTGTCTGCCGCCAAATGTTCCCCTCAATTTGTGCCAGGGGAAGTTTAGATTGAATAGCAGGAAAATTTTTTCATGGAACAGTGTTGTGGTTTGACACTGGCCTGACGCCAGGCACCCACGAAAGGCACTCAGTCACCCTCCCCTGCCACAGCTGGGCAGAGGAGAGAAAAATTAATGAAGGGTTCATGAGTTAAGGACTGGGAGAAAACACTCCAAAGGCAAAACAGGCTCAACTTAGAGGTACAAAGTGAATTTATTACTAACAAAATCAGAGGAGGATAACAAGAAGTAAAATAAGTCCTTAAAAACACGGCCGGCAAAGGAATCGCAGCTCCGGCGCCTGGAGCACCTCCTCCCCCTCCTTCTTCACTGACCTTGGTGTCTCCATGCTGTTTCCCTCACATGTTCTCACCTTCTCCTCCTCTCTAGCTGGAATTAAAACTGTGCCCACTACCTTTGTTGTGATTTCTTCTTAAATCTGTTATCACAGAGGCGTCACCATCATCTCTAATTGGCCCAGCTTTGGCCAGCAGCGTGTCCATCTTCAGAGCCACCAGGGATTGGCTCTGCCAGACATGGTGGAAGCTTCCAGCAGCTTCTCACAGAAGCCACCTCTGTGCCCCACTCGCTACCAAAAACCAGGCCGTGCAAAACCAACACAAAAAGATTGTCCAGCACTGGCACAGGCTGCCCAAGGAAGTGGTGGAGTCACTTCCCCTGGAAAGATTTAAGAGATGTGTGGCTGTGGCACCTGGGGACACGGCTGTGTAATCTGGCAGTGCTGGGTTGGTAGTTCAAGGTGATGATCTTAGAGGTCCTTTCCAACCCAAAATGATTCTTGTGAGCAGGCTCTCCTTTCACACAGGGCTAACAGAAAAAGGCTGTTTGCAGAAAACCCAGCTTCCACCCCCTTTCCTGAGGCCCATGGCACCTGCTCCCACAGCATTAAGTCCCTCTGGCTGTGAGACCGCTCACCCTGCTCAGGGAGCAGATTTGCTCGGTGCCTTTGAGAGTTTCCCACCACAGCAAAACCATTTCACGGGCCATGGGCCACCAACCCCCTGGATGTGCCTTGATCCATCAGTCTTGTCCAACTGGCCTGACACCAGGAACCCTGTGGGCAAAGGGCTCAGAGGGGGAATATGGAGCGCTGAGTTTTTTACAGCAGGGTCAGAGTCGGAGAGAAGCAAAGGTGCGACACAAAGCACAGGAGATGTGGGAGCTCATTTTCCAGATACTCCCTTCAATGCATCCACTTTTCCAACACACAAAGTGAGCAGCTGGTGGCTCTGAGCTGCCGGCTGGGGTTAAACCACAACAACCTTCTGACAAGAAGGCTGGGCACCCAAAATGTCTATTTTGGTTTATTTGGGGCTGGTCCCTCCACACCAGCTCTCCCTCTCCAGTGGCTGGCCACGTAGAGGACCTCCATCTGACCTCCCAGGGCAAAGTCACCCGGCAGAAGCTGATGGGGATGATTAGGATGCCGATGCATGCTGTAGCCATGCAAATAATGTGGAAAAACGGCAGGCAATCTGGCCGAGCAGCTGTCGGAAGGTCGGTGAGATGAGGCGACGCAGACGGACTGGGGGGCACGCGGCACCGGGCACCAGGGCTCGAGCAGCAGGCAGCTCTGACCGCCTCACTGGAACAGCCTCGCCAGCCCCATTCCTGCTTCCCCCTCCACACCGCCCCTGCATCAAGGCGGGAGCTGACCGCTCCCATCAGGAGATGCTTCACTGCTCCGCGCTCCTGTTACAACTCAGGTCAACCCATTACTCTTAAATAATTCCCTGCTGCTGTTCCTGGTGGCTCTTTTCCCTCTCCCTGCCTCTGCACCGCGCAGTGGGGCGGATGAAAGGAGCTTTGCACTCTGCTAAAAGCCAGCTCAGACATCCCTGTGCTCCACGCAAAGACGCTCCTGCTGATCCCAAATCATTGCAGGCGGGAAGGAGGGCTCAGTGCCTCTTGCTGAAGGCAGGGCATCTCGGGGTGCTGTGGAACAGAGCTGATATGGATTCCAAGTATTCTCCTAATACAGCTGGGACCCTGTCTCCCTCATCCTGGGCTGCTTTGGACAGATTTAAGTCACCTATTCCTGCCCAGGACTTGTTTGCTGCAGGAAATAACTGCAGAAGCAGAGTCACAGCAAGTGCCAGCCCCTCTTCCAGCCCCTGCCGAGAGGAAAAAACCAGCCCCATGTGTTGGTTTCTGTCCCCGTGCTCCGTCCTGGGAGCGATCTGGCTGCCAGACTGGGTCCCTCACGTGCCAGCTCTGAACGCTCACATGGATGTGCGCAGACTTCCAATTCCTGTGTTCTTAATTGCACTTTTAATTACATTTATTAATTGCATTACTGCTCGTCCGAGCCAGGCAATTTCCAATTTCAAAGTTTGATTTTAAAATCTGATAATTTCCCTTTTTAATTTTTTTTTTTTTTTTTTTTGGGGTGGAAATCCACCCCACCTTTCAATCAGCTCTCATTAATATGTACCGCTTGTTGCTATTTCTATTAAGTGACCTCCCTCATTATCGGGTGACACTGGCAAATGGCCACCGCAGAGCTATAATTCAATTGAGGGGCTTTTGAAAACACCATAAACACAGCTGGAATGGATGCTTTATAGGAGCTGGAGAGGAATTAGCTACTGGATAACCACACTCGGAGCCGAGAGCGCTCGTTCGCGGCAGACACGGCCGGGCCCAACGTACGGCGCTGGAGGAAAGGACATCACAACCGTGCAGCCCCCAGGGGAACTTGCCATGCCGGGAGGACAATGGCACTCAGCAGGCAGAGGACAAACAGCCACACAGAGCAGAGGATGCTCTGGTACCCCATGGGATAAACCAACTTGCCTTTTCCAGCCCAGAGATCCCCCGTTTCCCACCAAAGATAACCCTGCCCTCGCCAACACGGCTGATGCATGGCACAGCATCCCCAAGAGCTGGGGCTCCTGGTGGCACTAGTCACTTCTGCAGCACATGTCTTGAGGGGAAAGCCCAGGAGAGGCAGATGGGAGAAATCAGGGAATCCTAAAATGGTGTGGGGGTTGGATAGGGAGGGACCTTAAAGATCATCCAGTTCCAACTAGCAAAAGCCAGTGGCTTCCCACTGCTCTGGGAGGGGGCAGAAGAAAAGGGTGGTGATGCAAACACCACTTCACTAACTCAGCATCCACAGCCAAATTTCATCACGAAAGCCACATTTCACTCCCGTTCCCCATCGCCAGCCTTCAAGAAGCAGGAAGGGCCAGGGCAAGGGCTGGGAGGCAGTCTGTGCTTCCCTCCTTGGCTGCTGGTAGGTCAGCCCCAGTTTTGGAGACAGCAGATGGGAAGCCAAGATGGTCTAACGAGACATTTGAAAGTCAGACACAAGCACCAAGAATGTGAAAACCTGTCAGTCAGAGAGCCCCTGGCTCCAGCAGCACCGCATCTCTCCTGCTGGTGTGATTTTCCTGCTGGAAAAGGCGTTTGGAGCAATCTCCCCCTCTGCAAGGGCATCCACGGCAGATGGCCCGGCACCTCATTGGCTCTCATCTTCCTGGAGGTGATGGGCACGGATCAGGTGGATCCAGGTGGCCACAGTCAAGGTCCGCACTCCTCCAGCGGCTGCTTTTGTTTAGGGAAGCAAAGGCAGCCCTGACCTGCAGAACCCAGTGGGATTTTCCACCAACCCTCCCCTCAATATCAAAATTCAGTAGCAAAGTCAAACCACCAGAGCGATTTACTGCTACTAGCCAGCATTCATTATGGGGTGAGACAAGAAATCCGTTTTCCAATTCCTGCTTGGTGGCGACGCCACAAACCGGATGGATCCTATTTTTTTAATATCCTTTTTTTTTTTTTTGCAGTTGCCACTAACTTTCACTTTCTGGCACCCCATGGCAGCTCACTGGGTGATGCTCCGGATGGCAAATGACTTCCATTAAGGCAGAGCGTTCACACAATGCATTACAAATGAAACCCTAATGACAGGACACCGGCAGTACTGCTCCCACTTGATATTAATTGGGTGCCACTTTCTTTTAATGGTACATTAATTAATGTGGGATATCAACAGAAGTCCGCGACACCCCCATTAATACAAATGAATTCATTATCATCGGTGTTACTACAAGAAATGACAAATAAATCTGTAACAGTGGGACACTTCAAATAATAGCCACGAATCATTAGGTATTGTCTTCATTTATACAATGCACTGCAAATATACACATGGAATCTATGGATGCTTATCAAGCCACATGTCCCTCTCCATGCCTCTTCCTGAGCCACTGTGGAGGGCCACCAAGCTGGCCAAGGAGAACTGAGACTTGCTTCATCACATCACTGCCTCCTTGCTGTCTCCTCTTATCCCGGCACTTCTCACTATCCCCTTCTCCTGAATCTTCAAAAGACCTCTGATCTAGCACATGTAATCCTGGAAGGAGGATCACCTTTCCTTCTTCCATCTCTTGCACTCCCATTTTAGCCAGGCAGAAAGAAACCTGCTTGCTTTTCTACCTTATTTATTTATTTTACTGGTTATTTATCCCCTGTTCTGTAGAGAAGCTAAAAGCACCTTTCCCAGCACAGAGCAGCCCACCTCTGACCATGGGAGGAGCAAGTAACACGTCCTCAGAAAACTAAGGAAAAAACCCCACAACTCCCTTTGAAATCTGGGATTTGTAAATCCCAAAGATCCATCAAAAAGAAACTCCTGGAAAAGCCTCTGCAGCAGCCTGAGAGCAGGTACCACCCTCAACACAAGCGAACGCAAAATCCGTACAGCTGTGCTGATCCAAAAAGTACTTCCCTGTCTTGCCGTGGATGGGGAAGGATTGATATGGGTTCAGCTGGGGTCTCCTCATCGGGCTTTGCTCGTGCTGAGACAGCAAACTCTGCCAGGAAGCGTTCCTGTCAGAGCCATGGCATGGGCACCACTCTCCTGTGGGAGGTGACACCCCAATTCCCTGACTCCCACTGCCCCGGAGGTGACACCCCAATTCCCTGACTCCCACTGCCCCGGGGGTGCTCACGGGCAGAGAGAGCAGCCACCAGCCAGGGACAGTGGAATGTGCAGGGAACAGCCTTTTAAAATACAACACATGAAGGCTGACTCGCCCTTGCGCTGCAGGAAAACCCAGGCAGGAGCTAGGCTGAGCGAGTTAGACACACGATAAAGACAGGGAAGCTAGCGATCCAAAGGAGGAACAAATGGGAAGAAAAGCATGATGCTCATCTGTAAACCGAAAAAGGAGAGATTTAGATTAGATGTTAGAAAGAGACTGATTACTCAGAGGGTGGGCAGGCCCTGGCACAGGGCGCCCAGAGAAGCTGTGGCTGCCCCTGGATCCCTGGAAGTGTCCAAGGCCAGGTTGGACAAGGCTTGGAGCAGCCTGGTCTAGTGGGAGGTGTCCCTGCCCATGGCAGGGGGTTGGAATGAGATGATCTTTAAGGTTCCTTCCAACCCAAACCATTCCATGATTCCTGATGGTTTTGGGCGTCTTGCATTACTGTTGGGGATGAGACATTTAGGAAAAAAGAGAGAAAAGGAAAAATTTGTTATTTTTAATGTGATGATGTGTCTAAGCCATGTCCAACAGGATTTATTTTGTGGGTCTACTTGAGAAGCTGTGCTTTTGAGAACTGTCATTAGAAATAGGGTGTTTGTGCTGTGATTTAACCAATGAGGGGACAAGGGCTGAGCCTGTCCCTCGCTGATCTGTGCTGTACCCTCTGCACCTCATGCTGTCTCCGCTGCCTCGGCAGCCTCCTGCTCAGGCTGTTGCTTGGGGATTTAGAAGCACAGGGAAGAATTTCTTCCTAATATCTAATCCAAAATTACTCTCTGTCAGAGTGAAACCAGTCCTCAACAGTAAGACTTGATAACCAGAGGGCTTGATAACCCTCTCCTCAAACCTGAGCTCCCCTTTAAACTCCCCCTGACCTTGCTTTGGGGAAGGATGGCAGCAAGAACTTCTAACAACCTTTTTTTTGCTGCAATTCCATGCATCTGCCCAAGGTATCATAAACTCTATGTTGAGGGAAACAATTTTTCCCTTTAATTTCTCCTCGTGTTGCCAAAGGAACCAGCCTTTACAATCCAGCCCAAAGAACTGGCCAAGCACACTGCGAAGAAGAGGTGTCAAGCGATCAACTGGTGACACCAGTTGGGACAAGCAGATTTTAAAAATACCTTAAGGGTTTTATGATAAAAGCACTCGGCTGGTGTGCTGGGGTTTGTTTCTAAAGGGGCCCCAGTCTCTGAGGGCCCCTGGGGACATCACGCGAACCAAGGCAATGGGGTCCTAAAACCTCTCCACAGCATCTCCTGCAGGGACAATACATCACGAAAAGGCTTACAAAGCACTGGCATGGGAAAGCACATTCAAAGAACAGGAACAAGGTGGGAAAGGAGGAGAGAGAAAACAACAGAGAAGGAAAAAACCTCCACTTCTGTCCTTTTCTAGAAACAGAGGGACAACTCCCTCCTTCCCTCTCCCAGTTCACCACATCTCCTTGCAACCAGCAGAAGAGATCCCAGCTCTGCCAGCATCCTTGACAGGTCCAAGGAATTAACATGACTTAAACCCTTGGCATTACCTGAGCGGGGGGAAAAACCCAAACCCACATAACCCTGGCAAAGCCTTCCTTGCTGAAACCATTCCCTTTGAGGCACTGTCTTCCATCACAGCCTTCTCCCGAGTGCCGACATCCCCCTGGCAGGATCAGACCAAGCCTTATCACCTGTGGCTGTGGAGCAGGAGAGAGTCAGGATCATTTGCCAGGGCAGGAGAAAACTAACCCTGCATCCCCCCCCTCCCAGCCCTCCCGCCACGGCTCCCGCTCCCCTTCCCGTGCTGATTGGAGAAGCTCATCCTTCTGCTGATTGCAGCTGATGGTCCTGGCTGAGTTTTGCCCTTCCAGACCAGACCCTCAATTATCAAGGGTCTGGTTTTTATAAAAGGTTTGGGTTTTTGACTGTTTTTTTCTTTTTTCCAGTTCAGCTAGCGAGTTTATTTTTTGCTTGGGCTCTTTCCTGCCCTGTCTGGATGTGCTGATGGATTTTGGGGCCTGCCAGAATCCAGCAAAACCAGGCTCGCTGGGTAGTATTAACTTCTAACCCCCGCATAAAAATAGCTGCAATAAAGCAGAGTGAATAATATCAGCTTCACCTAATGTAACTTTGATTAAAAAGTGCTGCCTTCTTCATCACTCCTGGGTGGTAACTCCAGAGAAATGTCCTTCCTGAGGGATGGAAAGCCAGCCAGGTCTGGGGAGAGAACTGCCAGCATGACACAGGCACATTCCAGGGCTGTAGCTGAGCCTAACAGGGAAGGTGGAGGGACCAAACTCAGAGGAAAAGTCAACAAAAAAGGGAATAAAGGCAGATCCCTGCCCATCTGGGTAGCAAGGCAGCCCACAGACCCTTTCAACTTAAGTCCAGCTGCAGGACCATTACACTGAGGTCCATGGCAAAAAAGCCCCATCCCTTCCCTTCCCTCAGATGCAAAAACCTCCACGTATTTAATTATTCTCCTCTTCGCTCCTGGTGCCGACAGACTGTGTCAGGAGCTGTTTTGTTACAGCGTGCAGGAGGAGGCAGAAAAGGTTTTAATTTCACGCCATGCACCAGGCGCTGCAATTTTGGACACTGTTTGTTATCTGACTTCTGGCCCTATCTCTGGTCCCGGCGCTCCTCAGGCAGCCGCGGCCAGTTGGCTTTTTAATTTATTCTCTGCTAGAATGGGGATTCTGTTTGAGTGAGAGCCCTCACTGCCCAGGCATGCTGGTTTAATAACAAAATGCCTTCGAGTTTGGAGGTGTGACTTTGTGCCAAGTTCGGTGCCACTCCTGGGGGGCTGCAGCTCCTGTGCCACAGCAGACAGGGTTGAAGGAAACCCCACTGCTGCAAATCATCCTTTCCTTCAACTTTTGTTCACCCAGAAAGGAAAAAAAATCACCTCAAATGGGATTAAAACCAATTCCCAAATCTTCCCCTCAGATGGGTGAACCATAACCTCAAATCAAACGATGACCTTCTAGAGAGTGAGAGGAATCCTAGGATGGTTTGGGTTGGATGGGACCCTAAAGCTCATCTCATTCCAACCCTCTGCCATGGGCAGGGACACCTTCCACTAGACCAGGTTGCTCCAAGCCCTGTCCAGCCTGGCCTTGGACACTTCCAGGGATCCAGGGGCAGCCACAGCTTCTCTGGGCAACCTCTGCCAGGGCCTCCCCACCCTCACAGGGAACAATTCCTGCCCAATATCTCATCTGGCAGTGGGAAGCCATTCCCCCTTGTCCTGTCACTCCATACCCCTGTAAAAAGCCCCTCTCCAGCTCTCTTGGAGCCCCTCTAGGTACTGGAAGGAACTCCTTCCCCAGCAGAGGATTGAGGATGACTTGGAAAGCAGCTGCCCTCATCTCTCCAGGCTGATCCTTTGCCCAGAAGCCAGGTGAAGAACTTCCTACACTTTTGGCACGTGCAAAAAGCAAGGCATAAAGTCACACTTGCAGGCTGGGAAGCCACAGCATCCCTCTCATGTTGGATGTCCAAAAAAACCCTCAAAAACTGGCTGAGCACCTTTGAGACAATCACACCCCAAGGAAACTCTCCCCAAAGTTTTTGTTGTGTGAGCCTTCTTCCCAAAGCCTGACCCCTGTCTTTCTTCCAGGGTGGTTTGTCAATACAGAGTTCAGATCTCCGGGAAAGGGCTGGGGATGAAAGGAATCAAGAGCAGGTAACTGCTGCGTGAAAATGACAGCGCAGCGATTTCCACGGACTAACACAGACTGTGGAATACCAAGAGGCAGCCGACAGCGGAGAATCAATACCTCCCAAGAGGTGGGATTATTAGGGAGAGAAAGGGGCTTGAAAGATCCATAAGTGCCTGATGAGTGACTATTTCCAAACAACTGCTGGCTGAATGAGAATTGCCTTCAGAGGGATGCCGGGCCCATTCCCAGGGTGTGCCTTCAACCTGGGGATGCTCCGGCAGGAATGGCAAAGTCTGGCATTGAAACATGGCTGTGCCATCATCCCCCACCTTCCCGAGCCCCCCTGATGCAAAAGGGAGCCCTCCTCCTCCCTTGGTGCCCCCTGGAAGGTGCCAGGTAACATCCCAACAGGGATTTTAGGGAAAGCTAGCTCTGGCATTTTGGCCTCTGCACTGGCATTTCCTTCAGAAAGGCAGGAAAGAGAGGCCACAGGAGAACACGTGGGGTTGCAATTCTTCTCACCCAAAGCACCGCTGCTTTGGGTCATTCACAAACCACATCTGTCCATTCCCTGCAGTCATGTTCCAGCAGCACTTTTTAAATCACAATTCCCATGCTTTGCTCAACTCCTCCACACTGTAGCCACATATAAGGTCCATCCTACAGAACCACTGACATCCCCACAAAATGATGAGTGTATCTGTTTTACACCTCTCTGTTTTACACCTCTCCATAAAGCCATGGGAAGCCACCAGGATCTCCTCCAGCACTCCCAAGTGACGACGACTTCAGTTCTCAGCCCCAGGAGAACTGGTTACCCACAGCAGCCTTCCTGCTCCCCAGGGACAGCCGAGCTTCCAAGCAGCCAAGACAACAACACAGGACAACAACATCACTTTGCTTCTCCCTGATACATCAAGTGTACACCTGCCAAACTATCCTCAGGATCAGTCTCTTGGAAAACACAAATTCCAAGAGACTGGCATCTCCAGATGAAGATTGCCCTCTGGACACGAACAGGGAGCTCATTTTAAACAAGGATGCCTCTGGGCATTCCGGCTTTCCACAGGTTTCACGCAGCTCTCTCTGCCAAGAACAAGCTGCTGAAAACACAGCCTGGAAGCTGCTTTCAGTGGCTTGGGGGAAATTCATGTTCAGCTTAGTGCTAAGCATGTTTAAATACAAAAGTTCCTCCGGGATGAGAGCAGCCAGGAGGCTCGGGAGTCTCATTTTCCCAGGGGAGAACCAATTGCTCACAGCGTATCTGGGTAGGAAAAAGGAGTGAAAACTAAAAGAGCTCTTTCCTCTCTGACCCCCGTGCAGCTCCAGCCTGTGCACAGTTATTTATTTATTTTAAGTCTTTTTTTTTTTTTTAAGGTGAAAATATAAATAGGATTTTCTTTTAGGAGGAGAGAGAAGCACAAGCAAGGATGGAGTGCAGAAGAACCTAAAAGAGCAACTTTTGAAATGTCAGCAGGTAAGAGTTTGCCCAGGGACAGCTTGGATGTACCATTTCTTCCTCAAAGGAAGGTAAAAAGGTGTTATATATGCCTCGGTTTGCACCCTTTAGGTCATCAGGTGGACTCTACAGCAGGAAAAGAGCAAGGCACAAGACATGCTCTTCAAAACCTTCATCCAGCGGAATTTCTCCTATTGATATTTATTTTCTATTAAGTGTCAGAAGAATGAAAAGCTTTTTTGTTTAACCGGAGGAGTTATTTGCTGGCACTTGGCTCGGGTCAGGGAAGGAGGGTCAAAACCTAAGGATGCATTACCCTTCTTGGACAGGAGCAGAGATGGAGCTGCACGTGCCGCCCCCAGCTCGGAGAAGCTCTGGCACACCTGGCTCAGCACCGGCAGTGCCACAGCCAGCCCTTGGAGCTCCTCTGGCATTTGGAAGGATGGGGAAGCCCAAGGATAAGGGGCAGAGGAAAGGAAGAGCTGAGAAATGGGGGCAGCAAGGGAAAACTCCTTCCTCTCTGCTCCTGCCACCCTACAGAACCTTTTGCACAACTAAATCTTGCCTCCTCGAGCATCCCACCCCTGTCTGTGATGGGAAGGTGGGTGTTGGGTCCACATACCTTTGCTGTGATTCTGAAAGCACAAAAATCAACAAAAGGAGTCCCCTAATTGAAAATCCAATTAATGAGACCTGTAAGGAAGCCCAACAGCCCCAATAAACCATGAGATAGGAGCCATTACCAAAATCCTATCCCTCCCCCAATGCCTGGATAAGAGGCAGTGAAAGGACGTCCAGCAGCAACAAATGTGGGATATTTTGGGCAGTGCCAAGCCCACCACTCACCCATGTCCCCAGGTGCCACATCCACACATCTTGTGATTCCCTTCAGGAATGGTGACTCCAGCACTGTCCTGGGCAGCCTGTTCCAGAACCTGACAACCCTTTCGGTGAAGAATTTTTTCCTAATATCCAATCTAGACACCCACTGGAGCAAAACACTGAAGTCAAAGAAAAATTCACCTGGCTGAGAATAACCCAGAAGCGAGTGCTAAGGCTGCAGCCCAAAGTGCACACACAGCTATAAATAAAAGCTAAAATGAGCACTTTTGATACCTGGATGTAGTTCTTCTTCTCAACACATTCCATGTACTCGGTTCAAGACTTAAGCAGGAAATTCAAACAAAAGCACCTTGTCAAAGCTGTGATAAGGAGGAGGATTTTTTTGGAGGGGGGCAAGAACGAAGCCTGTTAATCACCCATTGCAGCCAGCCCCAAGGGGTGAAAGCAGCAATGCCAGCCTGGCACGGGTGCAGTGCCCAACCCAAGTGCAGACCTGCTCCCGTGCCCTGGCAGTGCCCACCTGCTCCGCCAACAAGACCCCGTTAAAATGCAACAAGCAAAAATAATGTTTCAAGAACGCATCTCCTTCAAAACAGCTGCACCCGGCAAACATTCCGTGGCCTAAGACCCAAACACTGCTCTTCTTCCCATCCTTCAGGCTCAGTGAAGGATTTGCTCCGTGGGTTTTGTTTTGTTTATTACTTCTAATGACTTTCTCATTATCATTTTGCTGTGAAACATAAACGATGGTTATGGGAGAAATCATATTATTTGGATGGCTTTATTAAATTAGAGAGCAAATCTGTGTATATTTCTGGCTCAGGATAAATGTTTGAACTTTGGAAGGCCAAAATTCATTTTCAGACAAAGCCATTTTCGGAAGCTTTGGAATCAGTGGTTAAATTTGCCCTCAGCTGCAAGGGAGATGTATGGGGGTATTTCTCAATTTAATCCCTCCTAGTGATTTAACCAAGCCCCTGCTTCTAGTTCTGCTTATGAGAAACCCGAGACTTGTGGAACATTATGGAGAAATAAAGGGAAAATAGCACTGAAAAGAAACACAATAAAATAATAAAATCATCCTGTCTGCATGCCCCCATTCCCCTAGTCCTCACAGAGGGACTTCAACCAGCTCACACATTTTCTGTGAATAAAATCACTGTCTTCACACCCTCACAACAAGAACAAGTGCTTATTCCTACAGGTACTGCTACAACTGCGAACACCAGCACAGCTCCACCAGGAATAGTAACATCAGCCAGCAGACCTTCCGTGCAGGTGGAAAACTGTGCCAACATGGGATACCTGCAAGGATTAGGGATGTGCCACTTAAGATATACAAGGAGAAGTCTGGCACCTTCTCTGCATCAGGTTCCTGCCTGACCCAGCCTTTGGTGATAGCAGAAGACAAGCGAGTGTGACACAGACACACAGGATGAGAAAGCTGTTGCTGAACAGGCAGAAGTTTCCATTTCCTCCTCTTTTCCATCCCTCCATCCCTTTCTCCCTCCCCAGTTCAAGGAAGGGAAGAGAAGCCAAATGCATTTTCCATGCAACAAATCAAAGCCCCCCTCTCCCTGCCCCCAGCCTTTTAGAACCAATACCTGACACTGGAATAAACCTGTTAAAAAAAATAAATTCCCCCAAGCACACCCAAAGGGAGAACGCAATAGAAAATCAACCCTGATAAAAGACATATTAAATGAAAGCACTTTCAGTGTGCCAACTCAAAATGTATGGCCCACAACAAGCTTGGTGAGAGAAATCCCTGCTGGAAAAACACAGTAAGGAAGAGTGGAGGGGAAATATTTGGTGTCCTCCCCTCACCATTAGGGCAGAGAATATACGACCTACAAGGAACAGGCTCTGAAGCAGTGGGACAGGTCTGTGGTCTACAGGACCCCAAAGACAGAGGGTCTCAAGCAGCCCTACCATTTTGTGGGAGCACAGGACTGGAAGGAACACAGAGCAGGAATATGCCAAGCTGGAAACAAGCAAGATCTCCTCTGCTAATGATTCGGCAATCAGTATCAAAGGAACTTGGGGGAAAAACAGGGAAAGGAGCAGGTTTTGAAGCAGGGACAGCTCCATGGCGTTGGGCACGAGCAGCTGTACTCACAGCCTCTGGAGGATGGAAATCTGGAGTCAGTGCTGCCTCTCCACTGCCCAGAGCGAAACACACCTGGCCATCCTTCCTGCACCTCGACAAGCTGCAGCTGAGCAGAAATGCTGCCTGGGGCACCCCAGCAGTCCTGGACATGCTTAATCCTCCCTGCCCTGGTGGCACATGGTGGGTGGGCAGCAGGAGCGGCTCCCCCAACTCCAGAGCCAAGGGACGCCCACCTGCTGCCCAAGGAAAAAGGAGAGGAAAAAGCAGATGTCAAAGTAAACGGAAATAAATGAACTTTAGATGTGAGAGGAATGAGTTAATTAAAACCTCCTTGTCTCAGACTGTCTGGGAGCTCCAGGCAACCACCATGTGTCAGCACTACCACTTCCTCTCCAAGGACTCCCACTGGATCACTAAAATCCCCCAAAACACTCAAGAGCGTGTTTCTCCTCGTTCTCTGTATGTGAGGTCCTTTGATCCTTGCAGGCAGATTTATAGCCATGAAAGACGTGCAGCTCCTCTCTTTCCCTTCCTGCTCCTCCTCCTCACCCCCTGCCAGGGCACCTGGCAGCCCTCTGGGTTTCTGACACCAACCAGTCCCACTAAGGCCACGACGCCACCTGTGCCTACAAATGGGAGGAAAATCCTTGTGAATCCTCCCCACGGCCCTGGTGCAGAAGGACCTAAACCAGGAGACCTCTCCACATCAAGGCTGACACCGACCAGCCCATTTCCTGGCATCCCCCATCGTCCTGGACGGAGAGGGGAGAGCTCACATTCCTGAGCTTACACAAAAACAAGGTTGTGACAAGCGCTTACCTTCCCCACAAATGCTTTAAGACAACTCTTGAGCTGAGACTGAAGGGAGGCAAAAAACCCCGCAATCCCATCAGCTCTGATAACCCTTTATAACTCTGTACGTGTCCAGTTGTGTCCTATTTCTAAACCCACAGCCAGGCAGATGTTTCAGATGCTCAGATGGAAGCCATGGATATGTCTGGGAGCACACAAAGTGAGGGATGGGAATGAGCTTCCCAGTGCCTGTCCAGAGCGTGCACTGAATAAAAGGCTGAGTTGCAGCAGACAGCAAGGAGCAACACCGCGTTTCACACAGCACCTGCACCTCGGAATGGGGCTGCAACACCAAACACGGTGATGAAGAACTGATGTGACACTCTTTTAGCAAACTCCTGTGTCCAGGAATGGCATCCTACTTCTTACAACAAAAGGATAGAAATCCTATAAACACATTTATCCTTTGCAAAACTTCTCTTGACACCAAATCGATGGCAATAACCTGCACCTTTTGCCCACAAGAAGCTGGTGGAGCACCTGCTTCAAGCACAAGGAGGGCTCCATGTCCCATTCCCCCTCTCCCCCAGTGTTGCCACCCCCTTCATTCCTGGTCATGCCATTTTCCAGAAGCAAGAGCACCCCATGGGATCCAACACTCCACCAAATGGATGGGGAGGGCAGAGTGAAAAAGAGAAGAGCAACTTTTGCTAATCATCTTTTTCCAAACTCATAGAAACGGAGAGAGAAAAGAGCCAAGCCTCCTTGGGAGGCAAAGCCTTCAAAAGTTAAATGTATCATGAAAAAGAAAAGTTCTGTCACTGCTTAAAAAGCTTTTTGACAGGTCTTCATTTGTAACCCACAAACAAATGCAGTTTCTCATGCTCCATGGACTCCAATATCACTTCAGAGCAGAACCTGAAGCCAACTCTCCGTTGAAAAGCTGGAGAAGCAACCACATTAAAATAGCTCCCTTCACTGCTTTTGGGCACACCAGAAATCTTTCATTTCAGGAACTGCACCTAAAGTGCCTGGGAGCACAGCCTGAGCAGGCAGAAACTGCGGCTCAGAATCATTTCAATGGCTTTGGGTGGGCCAGTCGCAGTTCAGTCAAGCCTAACAAAGAAGGCATTATTATACAAGACAGAAAGAAAAAGTGCTTTGCCCTATTTAAGCAAGTTTCAGAAATCCCTTTCAATATCTGAGTTGATGAGAGAAACTGGTCATAACCCTACAATTCAGGTCCACGTGGCCATTATGTGCTGCCCAGGAAAAGGGGGCAGAAAGTAAATGGAAGAGTCATCCGCCCACAGCAGGGTTAGGGATGGAGGAGAGAAATAAGAACAGAGACCACCTCAAAAGGCAGAGGAACAGCCTGCCCACAGCAGCTGTGGCTGCCCCATCCCTGGAAGTGTCCAAGGCCAGGTTGGATGGGGCTTGGAGCCAGCTGGGATAGTGGGAGGTGTCCCTGCCCAGGGCAGGGGATTGGAACAAGATGAGCTTTAAGGTCCCTTCCAGCCCAAACTATGAACATGTCCACTGGCCACAGCCTCTGCTCTCAGTCTGAAACCTCAAAACCAGCTCCATGAGCACTGAGAAGCAGTCCCCGGCCGCCTGCTCCACATCCCACCATTCCTCCTTACTCATCCATTTCAAAGTTTGATCAACACAACCTACTTGCCCAGAGAATCCCTTGTAAGACATTTACAAAGACAGGCGAGCTTGGAATTCCATATTTCATCTGGACGACGCGAGCAGAGCATTTTTACCTCTTAATTTTGTGTTAATTTTGCCTCCTTGCTTTCTTTCTGCAGAGTTCCCAAGATTTTGTCAGCCACTAACTCATCCCTCATCCCGAGGGCTACAGAGCCCAGGTTTCTCACCAGCCAGAGGAATCCTCTAGAAAGAAAACCTGCAGGAGAGAGATAAGCAGCATCTCCTCCACTCATCGAATTCAGGGAAAATACCAAAACAAATATTAATGAGAGGCACTTAACTGTGCCTGTTCAGCAATCAATAACACACGACAGGGTACACAACTGGGCTTGAGCATCTCACACCATTGCTCTGCTGGGGTCCAAACTGGACGGGTCTTCTCTAATCCCCTCCTTGGGGCTGCACCAGCAGCTCTCCAAGCGCCTGCTCTTCCACAAACCCCCAGGACTAGAGAGACAAGGGACAGTGACTAAAACCTCGCTTTTGTGTTTAGCGATTACATCCACCCTGACTAGCCACGCTCCTCTTTTTGTTAAGATTTTTATTAATCTGCTTCTTCAGGTTATTCCAAAAAATGACCCATTTGGCCATTCCAATGAGTGCTCTGGAGCATCTCTCTGTGCGTGGGTGGCATTTTCCTAATGGGCATCACAGGGAGAAAGCACGGGGCTGCTTGGTGGAGCCCTGAGTGGGGAAGGGGGACAGCCAGTGGACGCAACCACAGAAGGACACGGGGCACCTGAGCTGCAGGGACGCACTCAGAGCGGACCAGCACCTGCAAGGAAGGAGACTGCAGCTCAGGAACCTCTTTACCTTTCTGTAGAAGAGAAAAACCTGCATCTTCATCTATCACTAGTGTGGCTTCTCCTCTGCAACACTCCTTTAGTGCCCACCTCCTGCTCAGGGAGGTGGCTGAGGGGACCCAGCCCAGGGGGTGCATCCCCAGCTCCTGCTCATCCAGCAGGATTCCAGGCTGGCGTTCGAGGGCGCCTGAGCGGGTCCCGCCGCGCGGGCTGCGGGAGGAGAATGGCTTTCAGCTCAATTACCCTTCACATTCCGATTCCATAATGCTCCGGTGAGGCTTTTTAAGCAGATCCCCCCCAAATAAAGCCTGCCTGCCGCAGCCCAGCCTCAAGCTCAAACGTGCAGAAGGGAGGTGAGGCTCCACTCCCCTGTCCCTGCTGCCTGCCTTTCCCAAAGATCTCATTGAGGCTGCTTCTCCTCTCCTCACCAGCTACCATTTATGTCGCTCCTCCTTGCTCTTCTTCCAGCCTCTGCTTGCCACTCCCAAGCCCAAAACATGTGGGGATCAGGCTCCTTGGTGTTAGGTGCAAGCATCTGGGCCAACAAACACTCCATCCACGCCACAGACGCGGGCCAGCACAGTGCAGACACCCACACTCTTTTTAAAAGGTGCCGCTGTAAGAAAAGAAGGTGGTGAAGTGCTCACCACTTTGTACAAGCAGGTGAGAAACAGGTTTGCTGCCTGCTGGAGGAGAGCCGACCTCCTCCCAACACTGGGCAGATCAACGGTGACATGCGAGCGCACAGCGAGACATCGAGGTGGTGACGAGGGACAGATGATGGAGCACACGCTCTGGAGGTGCAACCTGTCTAGGAAAACTGCCCTTCAGACAGGGCACGTCTTGTGTTCGAGGCCCTCAGAAAGGAGGTGGCCAAGGGAAAGCCTTGCAGTGAAGCCCTGTGACATGGTGGGACACCAGGCTGGTGGTGTTCCCTATCACTGGAGGAGGGTCCAGGCTTCCAGTGTTCTCCCAGCACTCCTCCTGAAGCTCAGGCAGTCCTCAGGCCCCAGCAGGACCTTGCAGGTGTGCTCAGAGGCAATGCCATGGCTGTGTCCCACCTGCACAACTCGTGGCCTTTCTCCCCGACACCCATTTCCCTGCTGACTGCAAGGACTGGAGTGATTTGCAGTGCCACAGTCCTCGTGGGGCTCACACCAGCAGGCACAGCCTCTTTGCAAAATTTCTTTGCCCACAGGCATGAGTTATACACAGGAAAACAAACCATCCACCTGTCCTGCTATTTCCCCAACCAGCCAAAAACCCCTCGATGTTTCACAGGCCATCAGCTGTTCACTGCAGTGGAACAGCTCTGTGCTTTAACCCTCTCAGCCCCCTCTAAGGCAAGGCACAGGCAGCACATCCTGGGGCGTTTTCTCCTGGGAGGTTGAGGAATCTGCAAACACACATCTGGCTGTGCGTTTCCAGCGAGCGCGTTTAATAAAGCGATTTTCCAAGCACCGGCACAGCAGCTCCTGACCCAGGTAGATTTGGAGTCATCCAAATCACGCAGGCAGTAAAAAATATTCCCGTTTCAGGGTGTTCATCCAGCTCTGGTTATGGGATGGAGCATGGGTAGATCCCTCTTTTTCCACAGCTCAGAGAACCATGCTCTCAATTTACCTCTAAATAAAGATTTACTAACTAGGGAAGGATCGTCTTCCTCATGGTAATGAACGGAGAAGTGCTAAAACAGCACCCTTCGATGAGCATACCAGCCTATAAGTTACAAGCTCCTTTTGTCCTCCTGAAGCACCAGTTTGAAGGTAGTGTTGGTGGCCATGCCAGCACATCCAGCCGGACTCCAGGTCAAGAGGTGCCTCCAAACACGTGTGAGTGACTGAGATTAATCACACACAGGCTGGGCAAGAGGTGGCTGACTTCACCAATACCTCCTGTCCTCCTTTCCCTCCCTCCCACTACCCCTTCCAGTTGAGAATTGCAGGACAAGCCTAAGGAAGTAACATATCACCACAATGAAAGGCGAGGTTTGAAAAACAAGGGCGTTGTTGGTATAACCAATCACCCGAGCGCAGAGATGTGACCAAACCCAGCAAGACCCCTCGGCCACACAGAATGAGCTCAATTTCCTGGAAAAAGAGGGACAAACAACCATCAACCTACACAAAGTGACAGCTGTGACCACCTCTCCTTTTTCAACCACACTGGGTTTGCATACTGTCTCAGAAAAACAAATAAGTATGTTTTACAAATCTCCCATAAAGCAAATCCCTGAAACTAAAAGCTCCCCATTTTTTTCTCCTTGAACCAAAATTGCCTTGAACCCTCTATGCACTTTCCCTGCTCTCTCCATTATTTGTGCTGATAAAATAAATCAACCACATTTTAAGTTCCCACAGCAATTAATGGTTGAAATTAAGTAATGGCTGCCTAATTTTGATTGAAACTTCTATTTAGATCAAAATCCCTCCATTTGTAATGAAAATAGTTTGAAACCGATACAAACAGTTCAGTTCACGGATAAATATTTAAAAAACTTGTAGAGAGGCTGATTTAGTCTATTATTTTACCACAAAGTTTGACCAGCAGTAGAAAGCTTATTATACATGACTGTCACTGACACATTACAAACTAATAAAACACAAAATGCAATTCTCAAGAAGAAATTGGAATGAATCTATTGCAAGAGCGATTTTTATGGTTCTTTTGAAATGCTATTTCTCCGCAGCTTTGCTGTCAAAATGGCAACATTTTCCCTAAATATTTCCATCTTAATTAAAAATGGTGTTTTTATGGAAAAAAGTGCCTCTTGTGCCAGCTGCAGCTTCACATTCCTGTGCTGCACGGAGTGAGGATGCTAATGCTCTCCCACCTCACAGATCTGCTGCTGATCTTGGTTACTGCAGGTGGAAAAGAGCCTGGACCCCAAAATTCCTGCATGCTTCACACAGCGCCTTTCAGCACGACCTTAATCATCCCTTAATTTAGGTGCTGTGACTGAAAAAGGAGCCTAAACCAACAAACTGCATGATTAAACATGTAAAAAAATATTAAATATTCTTTTTTTTTTTTTTTTTTTTGCTTCCTGGCATAGAGCAGCTGCCACTCAGACGGCGCCTTCACTGCCTGAGCAAGTTAAAAACCATTCCTACATCCAGGCACGGTCCTGTTGCCAACTCCAAAGGTGAGGTACAGAGAGGGTGGTAAACAAAACAGGGATGCGAGGGGAGAGAATGCAGCTTTTTCTGGCTGGCATGAGATAATAAGTTACATCCCAAGCTTCTGGGAGAAGATGGTGACCAGAGGAAAGGGAGATAAAACTAATTGCCAGCAGGTCACATTCATTCCCTCCTCACCCCTCTGTTCCCGGCAGCACAGAGCCCTTCCTCCGGCCAGGGACAGGGGAGAGACCTTGAAGCCATCTGCTGCCCAGATGTGTAAGTGTAATTACACTGAAAGGGCTGGGCTGGAACGTCCCCTGGAAAAGAGACCTTCCAGCGCAGGCCTAAGCTGCTCCTGCAGCAGGAAGCTCTGTGGGACCACAAGCCCCTCTTCCTGCTCCAGAGGAACGTGCCTGGTCTGAGCAACTCGCTGCCAGCAGGATCCTGAGGAGCCACCATCGCTTGGCAGCAGCCATTCTAAGCTCAGACACTGTCCTGACCCCAAGGATGACACTGGGACAGACCCATCAGAGCTGTGAAATCAGCAGATACGTGCCCTCAGCACCCACATGAAGGAGCTCAGGGAGTGAGGATGTTTTTCCTTGTTCCTGTTTCTTCCATGAGGAAGTTACCTTGCCCCCCTTCGCCTGTGTTCTCCTCACTCAGAGAATGTTGCTGTACACTTTCCCTTCCTCTCCCTCAAGATAATTTCCTCATTTCCCAGCATGACAGCTCCTCCACGGAGGCACTGAACAACTTGCTGCCCCACACAGGCTTCCCTTTCCTCTCAAAATCTGCTGTTTTCCCCCTTTCTGCTTTTCCCCATCTCCCTCATCCCGCCCAGCACTACACTGGCCAGAACAGGATGACGTTTCTAATTTCCAGGCCGCCCCCCCCTTTGCTGCAGTACCCTTCCAGAAAGAGCCCAAGTTTTGCCTGGTGGAAATGACTGTTATCTCCAGGACACTTTACACATTACTTCCACGCCATTTGGAGTTTTCCGCCCCAGTAGTTTCTGTTGCATCTCTCATTTCACTCCTCGGTCACGTGCATTAAAGGACCAGGGTCTCCTGTTCACTGGTGAATCCAGACAAGGGACAGTGGACACTTTCTTTCTCCCTAGGACATCACTCGAGACCCTCTGATGTCACAGCAAACACATCAGCAGTAGCGACAAAAACTTGCACTCAGATGACCTTCAGAGGGAAGGATGCTCGAGGTCTGAGCACCTACATGGTCACAGCTTCAAAGGAAAAAGTTATTTACAACGAGGGTGGGGAGGCCCTGGCACACGTTGCCCAGAGAAGCTGAGGCTGCCCCATCCCTGGAAGTGTCCAAGGCCAGGCTGGATGGGGCTTGGAGCAACCTGGGATAGTGGAAGGTGCCCCTGCCCATGGCAGAGGGACGGACTAAATGACCTTTAAATATCCCTTCCAACCCAAACCATTCTAGGATTCTGACATCTAAACATCAGCTGTGCAAACCCTTCAGCCCCAACCCCGTGTTTTACTCCATGCACTGCAGTCTGTTCTAAGTGCTTTTCTCCAGTCGTGGCAGAAAAAAGCAGGGAGAAGATGACAGCCGGTACCTGCTGTGCTTCCAAGCTCTTGCCTGAAGACACTGCCAGCATCCCAAAGCCAGAAGGAAAGCTCAAGACAGGGCCTGCACTTCCCAGCCCATTTATGCTTTGCTTGCATGTGGGAAGCAACAATAAACACCATTAAAACTGAGGGTGTCCAGGAAGTCTGGGAGGTGTTTCACCTGCTGCAGATTATCACCAAATACCTGTGCAACAGAGACCCTCTTGCTACAGCAAACACCAGTCAAATCCCCACTTCCTATTTCTCCAACAGGCACTGGAGGTGAGAGGTCACCAGCACTGGGCCAATGGGATGCCAGGTTGGAAGAGAGATGGAAGGGCCTGATCTACCCAGGAAGGAGAACCAGCTTTTCTGTCCAACAGTGCTTAATGAACAGAGCTTCAATAACTCGCTAAATTGCTTGCTGCCTTTCCAGGAAGTTTGAAAAACAACAAAACACAAGAAATAAATAATTTTTTTAAACTGCATCCAATTCGCTGAGAAGAAGTTCAAGACACTTGCAAATTCTGCATGCTCAAAGGTGGCAGAAGGAAGGGAAGGCTGGATTTGGGGGATAATTTATTCACTGTAAATTATTTGTTCAGTTCTAAACTCCACATTGAAACACAGGGATAAGTAGAGAAGGAAAACAATGAGTGAAAGGAAAAAAAAGAAACGAAGAAGGAAAGCAGCCAGCAATGATTATAGACCATTTTTTGCAATGTGGTAGGAACTTCTTCCTTATCAGCTCTGGTATCATCACTTCCTATGTAAAGGCTCTTTATTTAAAGGAGGGGAGGAAAAAAAGCCCCAGAGGGTGTCTGGGAGCCTGCAAGGGAATAGCTAATGCAGCTGAGGGGGAGCTCAGCTCGTGGCAGCTGCTTCGTATGCACAGCATCAGGCCTCGAGCCATGGCAATAGAATTATACGAGCCCCTGAAGACTCCCGGGCAGGATGGCAGGGAAACTGATGTAATTACTGACATTATTACCCTTAAAACAAAATAATAATTTTAATTACAGCAAGGGCTTTTGGGCCTTTCTCTGCTCCTCCCTGCCCCTGCTCACTGTGTAGCACAGTCTGGTTCCAGGCTGTGCAATGGGACAGGGCAGCAACACTCCCCTCCTTCCTCTTCCCCTTCCCCGCCAAATACCTTTCTGCACAATTAAGAAAAAGACATCACAAAAGCCACGCTTTCAGCTACACCCCCATATTAAGGATGGAAATGGTGTCCAGCAGCTTGTGAAGGCTCAATCCCAAAGGCTGCTCCCTGAGCAGAAGGGACTGCTGCTGATAGCGAGTGCCCGCCTGCCTCCCAATTAAAATAAATTGGCAAATCAGGGCTAAAGCTCAGGAGATAAGACACCTGCAAGCTGGACTGTGGTTGCCTCAACACTGCTCCGTGCAGACCAGAAACTTTCCTTTCCATTTTTAAACTTCTTTCCCACAGCCTTGACTCTTTACTGGTGCTTGCTTGAATTCAGGACGAGATGAGCACATTCCCAAGGCAGAGGGTTTTGGTTACAAATTCAAAAGCAGAACTCTTTGTAAGTCCTGTGTCCTTGTGAAGTTCCAGGTACTTTTCTTGTGGTGCAGCTGTGATTTCATGAATGACTGAGGTGCTGCATTGCAATCTCTGGCCCAGTACCGAGCTTTTTGCTGAAAGATCATGGAATGGTTTGGGTTGAAAGGTCCATTAAGGACCATCTAAGTTCCAACCTCCCGCCACTGACACCTTCCACTAGACCAGGTTGCTCAGAGCCACATCCAACCCTGCCCCTGAACACTTCCAGGGCTGAGGGGGTGTAACCTCAAGATGTAATACACATCACTCCGTAAATCACTCGGTGTGTTATAAATATAACAGAAGGGATGAGGTGGGGAGAGCACAAAAGGAGAGAAAACGCCAGTGGAAACCATCTGAGGGAACATTCAGCAAAGAAAGCAACAATTAAATGACCTTTCTGACAATGTGTCAGAACTGCTGATGCTCCAAGGCCAAGAGAAGGCCATGGATAGTTTGAACTTGATCAGCAAGCTCAGGACGTTGGGGGCTTATAGGGGAAAACAGCTTTTCCCGAGGAGGTAGTAGACTTGAAGTTTGTTCACTTCATAGTACAGTTATGTTGGAAAAGCCCTCTAGGATCACTGAGTCCAACCATTCTCCCAGCACTGCCAGGGCCACCGCTGACCCATGTCCCCCAGCGCTCATCCTCTCCAGGGATGGTGACTCCACCACTGCCCCAGGAGTTAAAGGCAAACAGAAAGTTGTGTGGAAGCCCCAGAAGGTTTCCTGCTTGGAACTGGGACAGAATGCCCAGCAGGCACCCCAGGGGAACACTCCACCCTGACCTCACCATCACACCAGGTACCACAAAACCACAAACAGGGGCTTGGCTCCACTCCACTTACTTACTTCACCTAAAAGCATTGAACCACGACAATCCAACAACTCTGAGTTCCCTACGGATCCAGCCAAATGGAAAAAGATCAGATAAAGCAGATTGGAATTGTCAGAAACTGAGGCATGGCCACAAGAGCCTGCCACAGGCTTGGCAATAGATCTCTCCTCGTTTAAAAGCCAAAACCCTGAGACTCCCACAAACGTGGTACCCTGGGGCTGGGTGAGGGGGGTAAAAAAGAGGCTGTGAGCAGGAGATGAAGTGCAAGGGATGCATCCAAGAGGAGAACAAACCCTGAAGGTCAGAGTAGCAAGCACATGAGCAGCCAACTAATGTACTACAGCAGCACCACGGGGCACAGCCACGGGCACGCACATCCTCGCAAACTGGAAAGCCATAAAAGTCTATTACAGCAAATCAAACAGCAGCCAGCATGACAGCCATTAGCCTGAAATGAATACACGGGAACTTAATGAGCTCTGTCGAGGCCAGCTTGGTGAATTAAGTTGCCAATTCTAGCAGGATTCCCCTTTTCTTTGCAGACTTGAGAGCGCCTGCCCCGCCTCGTTGCTTTTTGACAAGCAAAGCACGAGGCGCACTTGCCCAGACGGGACGGACGATTACGCTGGAGCAATATCCCTCTCCCGGCACGGGGCCCCCGGCAGCTGTTCCAGGGATGAGATTAACACACAGCAAGCACAGAGGACCAGTGCTGCTCCAGCAGTCCCCAGTCTGGGCATTCAGAGCTGCTGTGGTGCATCCTCTCCCTCCCTTCCCACACCAGAGAGGGATCACAGTCCGCAGCCCGTGCCCAAATAAATTCCCATTCTCACACCAAGCAGATAGCGTAAAACACCAGGATGGGTATTTAGAGGCAGTATTGTTTTTAAAGGTCAGTTTACTTCATGTTCCATTTATTTATGCACACTCTTCTTTTGACTTTCCAAGTGCCACGCAATAGCAGCGAGGTTTAAATAGCCTTTCGGTTGCTGCTCCATTAGCTACGACAACTGCAAATCGATACATCCATTTATCTCAAAATTAAAAAGAGAAAAACCCTCATTAGCTGCCAAATCTGCACAGAGCCAGTCTATTGAAAACCACACTAGCCTCTTCTCTTTCTCCAAGCTCCAGCCCCTCTTCATACATTATCCACAGGCCCTTCGATTTGGGCTGGGTGCAATTTGAGGTGGATTTTGGTACCTGTGCCCTCGCTGCTCACCCTCAAGCTGTCTGGAGCATGGGGTGACCTGTCATCCCTCACCATGGCTGGTTCCCCAGCCTCAGCAGCTCCCCACGTGTCTCCTGCCACATTTTCATGCCACACCACCTCCAGCTCTGAGTACTCATGAACAAGCAACAGGGAAAACCTGTGGCTCAGCACAGGTCTCAAAGCCAAGTGCACATCTCCTGCTTGAGAGCTGTGCCACCACGCACAGAAAATGTTTATTGCTGACACCTCCAACGTGCTGTAGCCCTTGGAGGGTCCTCTTTAGGCGGTGAGACCCCATCCCCTGCTCTCGCAGTGCCTGGCAAAGCAAGGCTCTCTCTTCCCTGGCAAAAGAACAGGAGTGCCTCCAGGATGCTGGCAGAGCAACACATTTGTGCCTCATTACCTCTGATCAGTGCCCTTGGTTAAAGATCATGAATAGAAACTGGAAGCTGGCACACGCTGCCTTATAATTAGATTAGGCCAACCTCCAGAAGAGCACATCTCCGAAGGCCAAGTGCTCAGCGGCTGCAAGGGGGGAACACCGGGCTTGCTGCACCCCAAACAACCAGGCAGCCCTGGAAATCCTTCCCAGCAGAACCAAATCTCACATGCAAAGCACTGTGATATGGCACAGAGGGGCTCTAAGGTTCAGCCTCTTCTTCTTTTAAATACTTTTTTGTCCAGATCACCTGCCTGCAGTTCCCCTTCCTCAGCCAGCCCTAATTTTCTACATATGAGAGCATGGAGTGATAGGATACAGGGGAATGGCTTTCAACTGCAAGAGAGGAGGCTTAAATTAGATATTAGGAAGAAATTCTTCCCTGTGAGGGTGGTGAGGCCCTGGTACAGGGTGCCCAGAGAAGCTGTGGCTGCCCCATCCCTGGAAGCGTTCAAGGCCGGGTTGGACAGGGCTTGGAGCAACCAGTGGAAGGTGTCCCTCCCATGGCAGGAGCTGAACTAGAGGAGCTTTAAGGTCCTTTCCAGCCCAAACCATTCTGTGACTCTAAGATTGTATGATTCCAAACCAGGACCCCAGGCTGGGCACAGGTTAATATCGGAAATGAGGAAGAGCAGTTTGCAAATTGGCTCTTAGGACAGAAGCCATCAGCAAGAAGAGATGTGGCACAGATACTCCAGTTACATAAAAAACTGTTACTTAACACAGTCCCGATTCCCAGGGGTGTCATGGAAAGCCATTTCCATCTTCCCATGTGAAGGGCAGATAACAGCAAAACCAGAGGTAAATCTGAGGGCAGGGGAGAGGAGACTGTTCTCCTCCCATCCTACTGCCATTCCTTTTCCTTTGCAGACCTCTGCAGGCAGAGCGTGACTGGGAGAAGCAGCAGCAAGGCACAACAGCCACCCACCAGCTCCAGAGGCCCAAACAGAAGGCAGGAGCACCTCGTGTGGGTTTTGCTAAGTCATTTCTCCACCACTTGTGCTCTCAAGAGCAGCAGAAATGCCTCTGACCCAGTGTCATTCTCACAGGCAGGTTTCAGATGACTCGGTGCAAAGATGAGACTCCAACTCCCTGCTCATACATCACGAGCAGCTCTAATGAAGAAACCTCATCCTCGCAGCAGAGGGATGGGGAGGGATCAGAGCCCAGCACAGCGGGGCAGCAGCAGCAGGAATATTAAATACACCCTGGTAACACAATCGTTTGCACCTCTCAGTTACCATAGCTGCTTCATTTCACACACGGGACCTCACTCACACTCCGAGGAACAGTCTGGGAAAAACTGCTCTGCTCTGGCACTGTGGTGCAAGAGGAAGAGGTTTCCTCCACCGGAGGATGTCAAATGCCCTACTAACTCCCTGTTTCAAATTGAATACCCTGACCTTCTCCTTCTGGCACCAGAAGCCACAGCTTTAATGCCTAAATTCATATCAGACCTGTAAATTCCTGGCCAAGTCAGGCTGCAGGTGCAGAAGCTCTCCCTGATGGATGAGTAGATGTCACCTCCCTTGCAGCGGCCAGCACAGAGAGCAGCAGAAGGTTGTGGAAACTCTGTCCTTAGGGATATTCAACTCTCGGCTAGATAAAGCCCTAAGCAATCTGATCTAACACGAAAATTCTTGCTGGGTAAGTGGGAGCTTGAGCCACGTGAACTCCTGGCGTCCCTTCCCACCTATTCTGTTCCAGGGACATCAGGGACAAGTCCTGCTATGGAGCTGTTAAAGGAAATCACCAGCCAGGGCAGACGCCTTTGGGCAGTACACTGCCGCTGCCCAAATTCAGGCATTTGGAGAAATATTTGGTCCTGCCTCAGGTCACCTCTGTGACAAGAGCTGTGCATCCTCCCAGCTCCAAGGAAGAGAACAAGACACAGACTGTCATTTACACTCATTTGCAAACTTCCCATTTGTCATGGGAAAGACATCACCAAAGCTCCACATCTCCTCTTCCCCCTCCTTTCCCCAACACACAAAACACTTTGCTTCTGCCCATTTTCAGGCAGTAACTTCCAGAAGTTTCATCCTCCTGCAACCTCATGAGGGTCCAGGGCAGGAGGACAACCCCTGTACATCGGTGGCCAGCTCTGTGGTGGCAACCAGAGAGCACGAATGGCCACTGAGGGAAGAGCCAGAAGGCAGGCAGCGATGATCCCTACCTCTGGGATGCGGACGCTGTAGGGCTGGTTGTGGAACTGTGGGGCGTTGTCGTTCACGTCTCCGACTTGGATGTTGACCGTCCCTTTGATCACCTGTGGGCCCAAGGACAACAGCAGGGTGTCAGCTTTATGTGTGGATTTAGAGCCTGAAGCCAGATTGTGGCTGTGGTTTTGGGCTTTGGGCCAAGGGGTGACCCCTCTCCCCTGGCACAGAAGGGCCCGCAGTGACCCACACCCCCTGCTCCCCTCTGTCCGTGCCGCAGACCATGAAATGAGAAGTCACACTCACCCCTTGGCTGTCACTGACAGAAAATTCAACCGTGAATTCTGACTTAGTCTGAAAGGGAAAGAGAAGAAAAAACTTATAATTAAAGATACTGTAGTGTTTATCTGCAGATGGCAGGCTGGGGACTTTTAGCCAATGTTATTACACGCAAAATGCTTTCAGGACCTTCCAGAAGAGGAGAGGTGCTTGAGTGCCATTACCTACACTGGGCAGAAAATGCTGGGGAATCTGAACGCCAGCGGGGCTCCCATATATTCCACAGGCACAGGAGATGCCCTGCCCCAGGTCAGGAGGATGCAGGGACCAGGGAACCGACCTCCTGATTGGCAGCTGAGCACTTAAAGCACAGGAAGATTTATGACTCATGGCAATGCAACACAGTCTCAGTGAGGACATCTAAATCCTGCTGCTGCTTTCCCAACTTACCTATCACACAAGCTGGGAATACTGGGATAAATCCATGGTCTGTTGTAAGAACTGGCTGAAATTCCATGAACGTGCCCACACAGTCCTCTCCGCCCCTTATTGCTTTAACTAAATTCACAACTTGAAATAGGGATCTATTCAAGTCACTGATGCTGGGATGAGCAACAAGTGGGAAAGAGCGAATGTTTTTGGGATCAGGGCAGGGGATATTGCTAGTGGAGGCAGACCTTCTCCTCCTGACCCTTTCCTTCCCACCAGCAATTGTTCTGTTCATGTTTTATCAAGGCATCGTGTAAAGACAGACAGCAGGACTCAGGCCACCACACCTATCTGGTACCTGACCGCCAGCTGCTGTTTCGTTCCCCTCCAGTCCTGGCAATCCCTTCCCACCTCTGGTGTCCCTTCCCTGCCTGAGCTGCTGGAGCACAGCAACTTGATGTTTCCAAAGCATCACGCAGGAAAGGCTGGAAAAGCCAGCTTGAAATGGCTCTTTGTGCTGCAGCTCTGGTTGATTTATTCCTAATGAGATCGGCTCAGGGACAGGCAGCAGCCAGCAGTGCCTGGAGCAGGAGCTCTGCTTGCACCAGAGTCGAAGCTCATCTTGGAGAAGGGTTTGGGGAACTGCCCCCCACAGTGTGGGCCCCACCTGCTCCCACATCTCCATCCAAATAGCTGGGAAGTACAATGGGAGAAAGCCCTTCCTAACTCCTGCCTCGGGGCAATGCTTGTAGGCAGAAGGAAGAGCTGAAATCCTGAGGGAGAGGAGATACTCTGCTCCCTGTGCCATCTCACCCTGCTGCATCAATGCCTTCCAGCCCTCTTTTCCCCTTACTCATCCACAAGGGACAACGCAATAGGGAAGAAAGGGAAAACAGGAGATAAGAAACAACCCGTTGAGCATTTAAATTTTAAAAACGCCATAAAATAATCAGAGAAAGCTGCCACATACCAACCGCTGTCTCTAAAATTATTTTAGCACAATTCTTTAGCCTCAGGGTCTGCCATTTTTAAAAAACTCCTATGAAAAAATTCATAGGAGTAAAAAAAAAAACTTTTAAAATTCATTTTGCCTCTATACATTTGCTCCTTCCTCTTTTTCTCTATTTCATCTTTTCCTGCATCATTTACCTTACTATGACTCTTTCTCCTTTCTTGTACAAGAATTCACCCCTTCCTTTTCCTTTCCCACTACGTCTCCCACATGGCTTTGTCTCCCCTGACTTTTTGACCACGTGCATCCAGGCCAGTGTTCTCCGCTCCCAACCACCTGCCCACCTCCATCCCTTCCCTCCTACTGCTTCCTCCACCATAAGCTGTCATTTACACCTCTCTCATATCCTTTACACCTCCCCTATATCCATTCCCAGCACTGCTCTGCCTTCACTGTCTTCCATGTACAGCTGGCTTTGAGGCTCTGGGATCACTGATGGGTGCAGGCTCCTCTCCCAGCTGAGCCCATCCAGGCATCCGAGCTCTGCCCAGCTCCTTCCCTTCCCAGCCTCCACACCACAAGACACCTAAAATCTATTGATTACCCTGCTGGGCTTCGGGCTGGCATTGGAAGTATCGGGAAGCAGAAGGCAATTGGATGAGGGAAGATTTATGACTCACGCCAGCAGCTGTTGGCTCGGGGAGGTGGAGGGGAGAGGGGTGAAGAAAAGCACTTTATTTTTCCAAAGTCTCGCTCTTAACACTGTGAAATTGGGTTTGGCCTCCCCCCCGCCTCAGCCTGAGCAGCATCCACCACCCTGCTCCTCTGCATCCCAATGCCTGGCTGGGTCCGACTGGGAACGCCAGTGCCGGAGGTGTGTAAATGGGTCTGATCTTCCCAGCGCTGCTGCCAGCCAAGGCAGCACTAAATACAGGCAGCAGGAGCACAGGGGAAATTAAGCATGTTGCCCAAATCACACAGTATTTCCCCAGTCTTCCCACCATCCTTTGCTCCTTGCTCCAGGAATGTGGCAAGGGCCAAGGTTTTAGTAAAGCAGGCACCTGGATGGGATTCCAGCCTTGCACACCAAAGCTGCCATCGAAAATAGGGGTGTGAAACAGCTTCGAGGCAAGAATCTTGCCAAATTTAGCATCCAGCAGCCTGAGTCCACAAGAGGATGAAAAGTCTTGATGAGACTGAATAAGCAGGGATACCTCACATCTCTTCACATGCTGTTCTAAATAGTAAAGGATTTAATTGGCACAGAGATTTAAAGAGGAAGCTTGTAGATTTCCCTGACTGTATGAGCAGCCTGGCTCCTTGGTAGATCATCTCCACTTATTAATTGCTTTACTTCCAGACTCTCAGAAGTTACTCTGGCATCCAGGAAAACCAACAAGTCAGATCAAACCAGAGCACGCTGTTTATTCCCCGTGTCCCCACTGAACTGGAGACACTGACAGAGTGTCTAGGGTTCACGGACACACCCAGATTCCCAACTCCATGAGGGAGCAACACCCATCTCAGCTGTCATAGAAGGTGGAGAGCCATCATTTATCTGAGCAGAGGTGGTTTTTCCCCCAGCTTTACCTCTCTGTCCAGGGGCTGCCTGAGCCACACGACACCGGTGACGCTCTCCACAGCAAAGAACCGACTGGCCTCCTCCCCGACCACCCCGAAGACCAGCGGGTCATTGTCCAGGTCCCGGGCCAGCAGCTGAGTCACTGAGGAACCTGGGAGAGACAGAGAGGAAAGAAATCCTCAGCAAAATGAGGCAGAGAAGAAGAAATCCTGAAAACATCCAGCTTGTCAGAGAACACAGGTCTGCGGAAGACCTGGAATCATGCCCATGGCGCTCCAGTGCCTCATGAGGAGTCAGGCTGTCATGGTCTGACTGTTCTGTGTGGCACAGATCCTCTCCCTCCTTGCCTTCATCAAAACAGAAAGTCAGCCCAGTTCGGCCCTGGTACTAGAGATGGAGGATCCCACGCCTCCTCTGGGTGAGCGCCAACCAGCCTCCCTCACACTCTTCCCTGCCAAGGGGCACCACCAGCAGGTACAACAACACAAGCAGGGGACAGCCACCACCCCTGGAGCCTCATTTCAGCCGCACAAGGACCTCCTCAGATCATTCTGGGCCTCTCCATGACACCTCTGTGTGCCCTCACAGCCTGCCATGGCTGGCTGGCCACGGCTGGCTGCCTGTTGCCCCACCCAGCTGCTCTCTGTGCCTTCCCCAGCAGGATAGGGGAGAAAACAGGAGGAAAAAAGCTGGTGGGTAGAGACAAAGATGGGAGATTCCCTAGGCTGCCTGACCTTGAGGATGGGGGATAAGGATGCGATTTCTCCTTGGCCACGTGGATTTGAGGATGGGGGACACAGTCTGTGTGAGCCACCTTCAGCAGTACCAGAGCACTCCACACCCCCAGGTCAGCTGGCCAAGGAGAACAGATGCCCAAATTTCATCCATCTGGGAAGGGAAGGGCAGCTCCAGCAGACCAGAGGGCAAAAGCAGCAGCATAGTTGGGAGAGCAGAGTGAGCCGGGCAATTCCCGATCGATTGGTGCGACATCAATCACGGCGGAAATAATGGAAAAATCCAATATGAGATTCCATTAATAAAGAATTAAACTATAGGAACATAATTAATGCCAGTCAACGTGATTTTATGGAAAATAGAGCTTGTCAAACAAAGCTGATTTTATTCTTTGATGAGATTACAACTTTGGCAGATAAAGAAGAAATAATAGAATTCTGTAAGGCATTTGGCTTTGCCCTGTGTGACTTTGTGATTAAAAATTTAGTGCCCTATAACATCAATGAAGCACACTTTGAGTGAGGACCCAGGTGGCCTGGCAGGTCCCAAGGCCACCAACCTCACTGGGGACATAACATGTAAATGTAAATGATGCAAAATTGCTGTTGGTACAAACTTGGGTGACAGCATGGCAGATAGCAGAGAGGACCCAGCAGCCAGGTGAAGCCCTTGGAAATTTGGGCTCGTTTGGTAAAAAATTATTTTTATGACCCTGCTCCAAGCATCCTCAAAGGGCTGGAGAGCCACAGCTGCAGAGGAGAACATCCCAAAGCCAGCCCTTCTGGCAGGAATGGGGGTCCAAGCATGCAAGGAGCCATTCCATGCCCTGCCTGGAGAGCCGCAGTGCTCTTGCGGAAGTCAGGAGTGGTTTTTAGGCTAAAAAGCTGGTTCTGCCAAGGCTGCAAACCTACAAGCTGCTTGCCTGGCTGCATAACCTTCAGGACTGGATGCAAGAGGAAGCCACAAAATTTCGAGAACTAGCAAAAATACTTTTCCCTTAAAAAAAAATACTTTAAAAGCTTTAACTGCCTCATCTATGACTAAGAAGAGTGAGATGACTCAGGCCATCATGGAGAGGACAAAATGTGATACTAAGCAATGAGCACAAAAGCACAGCAAGACTCGGTGCCCAAACCCAGACAAATTCCTATTTGGAGGAGGAATAGCAGATGTTTTAAAAAGAGCAGCTAGAATTAGCCACTGGGAAAAAAACATTCCTTCCACCAACAGGTGCAAGTGAGTGATGGGTCACAACCAAAGACATTTTGATAACGACAAAAACAAGTGGCTTTATCCCAACCTGCAATCAAAGTGTTCATCTGCAACATTCTCACCTCTTCAGCACAGCCAACCCCATAGATACAAAGACACTACACTTTCTCAAACCTTGTAGCCCTGATATAAAACAAGGCAGCATCTTGATTTTATGCTGGAGGATGTTCAAAGCCATCCTTAGCAAAAGTTTCTTTGCCCCAAGGAATAAAGAAGACACTCAGTCTCCATGGCAGTGAAAGCTAGTAACCAGGACAAAATAAATCCAGGATCACGCCTCTTTATTCTGCCCAGTTTAACAGGAGAACAGACTTCCACCCTTTACATCCCATTCAAAAAACACAGATCAACAGGCCACCTGCATTTCCCTCCGGGATGGCAAATATTTCAAACTCCAAGAGGTCTTGGTTGTATCTTTGGAAGGGAAAGGATCTTAAAATTCCTGCTGAACAGGAAAACCATGTGCCACCCAGTTTTAATCATATTTGTGGTTTGTGTGTTGCAAACCCACTTGTACCGATGAATAAATAAATAAATAAATCAACAAGCAAACATGTAACTCTTCTCTCTTTGCACTGCAACTGCCTCCAACGGTCAGGGAATTTAGCTCCTAAATTCAGGACAACCTGGAGAAGGCGGGAAGGCATTTCTGGGCAGAGCACATCATCACAACTCCGTTTCTTGCTCCTGCCAGCCTCTGGAGTCAGATCCTTGGGAAACAGCACTCGGGGCTCGACCACCCTCAGCTCCGAAAGGAGCAAAACCAAGGACAGATTCCTCAACTTCTCTGTGCTTTTGTTAGAGTCAAGAAACTTCATTAGAAAGTAGATACGGACAGCTCAGAATCAGTGTGAGCTGCACTGTAGCAGAGGAAAATTCTATCTTAAATAAACCCTCCCAAATGAGGCACCAAAACCTAAGAGCTCTTTCAGCCTTTGCCTTACCTCCCCGTCAGGCAGTAATCACCATGCTACCTTCAGAGCACCAGAAAAAAAATATATTATGAATGTATAAAATACAGATCAAAAATAACAAATTAAATAGAAGATAGTAAGAAACACAGCCCTGAAGTGAGAAATGAACCTTCACAATTGCTTTGCCCCAAGTTTTTTCCAAGTTTTACCCCAAGGGAACGCTAAGTTTAGGAGTGTGGTATTAAACCTTCACCACTTTCACCACCACGACAAAAGTTTGTACGAGTTACCTTCCACCGACTTCTTTAGCACCAATTTATTGTATTTACTGATTTTATCCTACTTTCTTCCCCCCTCATCAGGAAGCAGAGGGTCCTGCCTGCACAGGGCATGCAGGGCCAAAGCTGCAGCACATCTGTCAGAAGCCCCTCTCAGGGCTCTCACAAAGAAGAACACCTTCCCATCTGTCCCCGGGGTTGTGCTGGAGATGCTGCTCAAGCCTCCTCGAGCCCAAGCACCAACCTGGCTCCAGCAAGGGCTGAGGAAACAGGGACAAATTATCTTTCTGCAGTACAAAGTTATAGGCTCCATTTGTTTCCTCTCAGGAATCAGACAGGGCAGTTAAGTGTCTTGATTCCACCAGATAATCAGAATTTATCTTGTCTCCTTTTGCCTCCTTTTTCTCAATCACAGCTACTTCACCCTCTTTCTCGCACATACACAGATTTTCTTCTTTCTCCAAGTCTTGAACTTTGATTGACCTCAGGAGCTTTTTTTTTTGCTGTTGTTCTCTTCCTGATCAGATTTTATTGTATTTTTTTTAGGTTTGGCTGTTTTATGGGGGCTACTTTTGCATCCCATTGAGGAACCCTTGTCTCAGCACCTTGCTTGCAGCTGTAAACCTCTGTAATTTTCTTGCCCTTCCACTTTGCCAAGGAGGAAAGGGGGAAAAGGGGTTGTACCCCACTGATCCATCTCCATTGGTTTTGCTTTCAAGAGGAGGATGAGAAGGGAGAAAAAAACAAACTCTCTGGAAGTATTCTAGAGCTCCTGGAAGGTTTTGGAAGTGCAGAGCCCCAGAGCCAGGGAAAGAGCTGGAGGATGAAAAAGCTGCCTGAGCAGGATGCTGACCCAGACCAGCAGGAATGGGCTGGGGTGGGATGGAGGGCACTGGGATCCAACAGAAGGGGCAGGTTTCTAATTAATTGCTTAATAACCTTCTCTCTTAAAAGGTCTGATTCATACCCAAGTGGAGTTAATAGGAATTTCTGCGATGGCTTTTGGCCTCAAGACTTCAGGCATCAGCTACACTTTAATATAAAAAGCATTTTAATCCTGATTTTAACAACCAGCGCCAGTCTCCCCCCTCCTGAGCTCTGGCTCATATCTATGAGCACAGTCACCGCATTTTGGCTCCTCCATCAAGGTCTCAAGCTGGCACAGGGAGCCCTCAGCTGTTCTTCAACTCCTTAAACCAGCAGAAAGTTAGTTAAAAATCATTTTAGTAACCCCACCCTCACACAAAGGCCACCACAACACTTTATTTCCAAAAGTAGCTGCCACCACATTTCCTTGGCTCTCCTTCTTCCCTGTGAGGGAGATGGGACAAGCTAGTGCCACCCCTTCTCCCAGCAGCCCTGCTTCCCTGCCCCAGCCACCCCAGCACCGGCATCTCCAGTTAGCCCAGTTAATCACAGCAGCCTGGCCTCTGACGTGCTCAGAGGCAGGGTTTGATGGATTTGATCTTGAAATTCCAACCCTGTTTATCTCATTTGTCACCTGCTCCCTTTTCTTTGCCTCTAATTCATTTTCTCTTTCACCTTTCAGGAAAAAAAAAAAAAAGAGGAATAGAAAGACCTTCTATAGATGTTTTCCCAAAGATTTTGCAAAGAAAAGATGAGATGCCAATACTTCTGTGCTGCTCAGCAATCTCTGAGCAATGAGACAGGGAGAAAAGGACAGTGACCCCCTGGCAAAGGAAGTAAAGCAAAACCTAGTTTCAAGCAGGAGGACACACAGGAAGTGGGAGCTGCTCCCGTGTTGGGAATGAGGCTTCATTAATTTCCTGGAGGGGACAAACCCGGATCTGGGGACAGTGGGCCCAGAAGACCCTCCTGATGTGGGAGGGACAATGCCAGCATGGCAGGGCAGCCAAAGCACATGAGGGCCCAGGAAATCTCTTGCCAGCACCAGGATCTCTCCACGTCCATTCCTGCATTCCCTGGATGAGCCACGTTAGCAAACCTCCTGCCACACAACCCACACTGAATGTAAACCCTTGCCAACACCACCCAGCTATGCNGGGGGGCGGCGGGGGGGCACCTAAAGGCACATCACAGGTCCCCAGGCGAGCCACTCATCCCCCTCATCCCAAGCCTCTCTCCCAAAGCAGGTGTCTGGTAGCTCATTCCATAAGCACAGCCTCAACAGATACTCACTGACCTCCTTCTCAGAATGGGTGCAACCACTTGAGCCAAAACTTTCCAGAAGGACTCGGCCAGGAAAGTTTCCACTCCTAAAATTCAAGCCGAGCTCAATGTTACACGTTTCTCTTTCCAGGTGCTGATGGGGAGCATCAGCTCCTCCACCACGGCTGCCTCCACTCCAATTACTGCACAGCAAGCCAAAAATGGAAGGGAGACACCAGCACCTTGTTAAAAAAGGCTCTCACAATAACCGAGAAAAGAACAATTTCTGCCATCAGAAAAAGAGAGGTTTTTCACCAATGGTGTGAGGAAAAAGCCTTGGACCAGCTGGTCCAGGAACCACAAGCTGCTGTCGTGTGGAAGGGAAAGGAGCCAAACACAGAGGTGACAGGAAAGAGGGAAAACAAATCTGTGCAGTCAAAACCATTTCTGAGCGAGTTTGTCAAGCTGGGAAGTGAAAGGCACAGCAGAAGAGGTTTTCCTGGTTCCTCAGATGCTCCAAGACAGAGCCTGTAATTTCTCTGCTGCATTTAGTTATTTAAGTGGGGAGTCAGCGTGGAGGCAGAATCCATAAGCAGAGCTGACAGCCAGTGGTAAACCTCAGAGAGAGGCACTGCCTGCCTTCCACCCCCAAGCTCTCACAGAGGTGTGTAAAAGGGTGTTTAAAGCTGTTTAAGAGAGAGCAACAGCAAAGAAGAGCCGAGCATTCCCATTTACAGAGGGCTTCTTTGGTTTGCTCAGAACTGAGCACTTTGGTAGCTTTACAACACAAATGAGAAGAGGAAAAATACAAAAATATCAATGGCATAAGATGACAAGAAATGAAATTTCTTAACATTATCATTAAAATAAACAGAATTCCTGAGGCTCTCCCAGCAGATGCTGTGTGTGCAGTCCCTGGCTGCTGGCATACACCCAGGTAGAGAAGTGGCACCCTCCCAGCTGAAGTGGCATCCTCCCTGACACGTCAGAGTAATTGCCCTCCATCAGCCTTCAAACAGGTCTTAGAGCAGCACAGGTATCACACAAGCTCTCCAAAGTCACTTTTAAACACATGGCTTCATGCTGGTGCTCTGTCTCTGCCATGCCTGGAAAGGCTGAGGGAGATGGGGCTGTTCAACCTGAAGAAGAGAACCTTCAGGAACCTTCCAGTGCCTGAATAGGCTCCAAGAGAGCTGGAGAGGGACTTTGGACAAGGGGGAATGGCTTCACACAGACAGAGGGTGATTTAGATTGGATATTAGGAAGTTCTTCCCTGTGAGGGTGGTGAGCCCCTGGCACAGGGTGCCCAGAGCAGCTGTGGCTGCCCCTGGATCCCTGGCAGTGTCCAAGGCCAGGTTGGACAGGGCTGAGAACAGCCTGGTCCAGTGGGAGGTGTCCCTGCCCATGGCAGAGGCTGGAACGAGGTGATCTTTAAGGTCTCTTCCAACCCAAAGCAATCCAGGATTCTATGGATGGAGATGACATCCCTTGCTCACCCACTGGCACCTCTTTGGGGTGGAGACAGGGGTTTATTAACCAAAACTCCCCAATCAGGCTGGGGTATTGCTGCCAAAATCACTGATGCACCTTAGTGCTGCTGGGGTATCTCCAAACCTGCCTGGAAAAAAGGGAATAAAAAAATGCCCATCCGTGGGCAATCCCCTGAACAGCAGCATTCCAGGTCCTTTCTCCCTGCCTGCTCCGGCTGGGATCCAGCAATTCTTGCCTTCCCCGTCACTACAAAACCCACAGGCCTTCCCTGGGACAAGGGAACATGGAGAATTTTCAAAAACTGAAAGGCCTTTTGTCTCCTTTTGTCTGGGGAGGAATGGGCTGCTTCAGGATAAAAGAGGGAAGTAAATAAAATCGCATCAAATAAAACACCAGAACACCCAGGAGATAAAATAAGAAAAGAAACATGTGTAAAAGGAGGTGTTTGGGTCTGTTAAGATATTTTTGGTGAAAAAAGGGTTCCAGCACTTAAAAAAACCCCTTAATTTCCTCTCCAAACTGCCTGGGAGCCTCATAATTACCAGCAATGATCACAGACCCATTCATTTGATCCTAAAATTAATACATCAAGTTTGGAATGATATAGCATTAATTTATCACAAGATTTATGAAACTTGTACTTTTTTTCTAATGAGTTTTATGCAAATTCTGCTCCATCCATTGTTTGCACCCTTAAAAAATAAAACGTTCCCTCACAGAAGCTGCTCTGTCAAAAAGCCTCATTCACTTTTATTGATATCTGTCCTTCTCTCCTCATCCCCACAACAGGAGGGGGAAGGAGAGGAGCTGGCTCCAGCCTGGATGTGATCCTGTTCCCAAGGCACAAGCCACGAGCTCTGCAGGTGAACCAACCATTAGTTTTAAACTAATTTTAAAGGAAATGAACTGGTGGTTCACTCACACCTTTGTCTGAGAAGGGTCAGAGAACAAGAAGAACAGCAGGGAACTGGGAAATTGAAGTATTTAGACTTCCCAAAGTGAAAAGTCCATGTTTGGTAAACTTGGAGAATAAATACAAAAGGTGGGAGGGAGGGAAGCAGTAGCACTGAGCATCATGGAGTCAAAAGGGAGAACTCCCACAAGATTAATTTAATACTTTATGGCAGAACTGTAAATGCACAAGATGCCCCATCACCTCAGGAAAGCACTCGGTGTAGTGCCTTACAAATCCTGAATTTTCCCAAACATCATGGCAATTTTTAGGAGCACTGGGAAGATGGTACAAAACAGGCAGGACCATTTCCAATTCAAGGACAGCAGGAATATTTATTTCATTCTTGAGCACTGCCAACTGGAAATCAGACTGTGATCTTCATCAGTACCCACACACCTCCCAGGAGGCTGGGAAAGGGAATTCTGGAAAAAACCTAAATATCAGGCGCAGCCTCACTCCTCAGAGCAGCCTTCACGTGACTACTGACAGCTATTCGTGAGTCACGTAGAGGGGTGGGAGGAGGCAGGATGAACTGGAAAAGCAAAGGAAAACATAAATCTGGGGTTAGCAGAAATACCCCAGCATCGCCTGGGGGCTTTTAAAACTGGCCTGGAAAAGCTGTTAGCAAACCAACCCCGGCACAGCTGCAGCAGCACTGGCTGGAGGAGACCCAAACCCCAATTTTGGCAGCTCTGGGAGAGGAGCGTGCTCGTCACCTCTGAAGGCAAACTCCATTTCCTCTGCACGGCCAAAGACTTCCATGAGCACTGCTCCATATCCATGCCTGTCTCCAAACAACCCAAACACTCGGTACACCCTCCCCACCGACTCCTCAAGGAAAGCCTGGCTAATGCAGCCTTGATTAACACATCCGACACAAAGTTTAAACCCTAAATCCGTAGAATATCCTTTTCTAATTAACTTCTGAAATCAGAAACAGCCCAGAAAGAACAAGGAGTATTTCCTGTGTTCCTTCCTGCCTTCTACCCCACTCCCCCCAAAATGTTCATTTTTTAACTAGCTCTTAGATCAAAGGAAGCCCTGTCACAGGTCCCAGTGTGGAGGGAAACAACATCCAGCCTCCCTGGCAAGTTAGAGCCGAACGTGGGAGAAGGATTTTTACCACAGAAAACACAGCAATCCCACAAGTTTCATGAAAATACTGGCTACATTAAGGAAAACTGAGAGCTCGTCCTTAGGGATGCAACACGTTTTTTTTAAAAGGCATGGTTGACAGCTGTCCCATCCACATGGAATTATAGAATGGAAAGACCTTGTTCCATCTCCCTGCCATGGACAGGGACACCTCCCACTAGACCAGGCTGCTCCAAGCCCCAATGTCCAACCTGGCCTTGGACACTGCCAGGGATCCAGGGGCAGCCACAGCTTCTCTGGGCACCCTGTGCCAGGGCCTGCCCACCCTCCCAGGGAAAAATATCATAGTGTCATATAAACTGAGCCACAATGTGCCATCAAGACAGACAAGATGCTCCCATTCCTCCCATAAAAGGGGGTCTGGAGAAGGTGGAAGCCAGAGTGTTACAGTGTCCAGAGACTACCAACCAGCTCTGCTGACTGAAACCAAATCCTGGCTCCAGGGATTAATTTCTACTTAGTGGATGCAATAAACCAACAGGAGCTCCACTGAGATCCTTGAGATGGGGGCGAGCTCTCCTCAGCCTGGGAAAACAGGGGCACACAGCCACTGCCACGTCCCCCCTCAGTACAGAAAGCAAGAAGGCAGAGACCAGAAGATGCAGCTGACCCACAGCCCTTGAGTTCAGTGCTTCTCTTTGGCCTTATCTCCCTTTCTAGAAAAACACCAGGGCAAACAAGAGAAGAGCAGAACCCCAGAAATCTGTTTAATGAGGTGCTTTGCTACTTGGTGTAAATAAATTATTTACGAGTAAGGTGACACACGCAGTATTTTGCATTTTAGGCAGGCAAGGTAACATAGCTTCATGTTAATTAGAAAAGAGAAGCTGTTCTGCAATTAATATGAGGTCGGAGATAAAGCTCATTAGGTTGCAATGCCCACGGAGCAGGTCTCCCAGGACTGCAGGACACCTGTGGGGTGAAGACACCCCCAGAACTGTAAGGCAGGGACATTAGCAATGCTAATGGAGAAGTCATGGGATGCTCTGAGTTCCTAGGGACTATTAAAGGCCTTCTAGTCCAAACCTCCTGCCATGGGCAGGGACATCTTCAGCTAGACCAGGTTGCTCAGAGCCTTGTCCAACCTGACCTAGGGATAAAGCACTGAAACAAGATGCCCTGGCCTGGCTAAAAGTCCCACTGCTGAACTGCTTCCTCCACCAGCAGCCCTGTCAAGCTGAGGAGCTGATCAATATGAATGGGGGAAAGAGGAGAAAAAAAGCCAACAACAAAACAAACCCGTCAGCAAATTACACTTGCGCAAGTGAACGGGATTCATTCATGTCTTGTTTGAAATCTCATCTGCGCCTCACAAAAGCTGAAACATCCCCGAGGCTCTCAGTCTCACAGGGAATACAAACCCTTTCGTGCTACAGCTTTTGCCTGTGGCCCAGCTGCTCTGCTCTCTGAATGGTTCAGGGGAACAAAAATACAGCCATACTCAGCCCAAATATCAGAGGGTGCTTTGCTCCAAAACGGGATTTGGTACAGGCATCCAAGTCCCAAAGCCACAGGAAATGGTACCAGCGGTCAGGTTTTTGCCTGCAGATCTCAGATCCATGAGTAAACTGGCCTTGGACTGTCACCATAACTCTCTGAGGTTTCAAAACATGTGCTGGGTGATGAATTCTGCCTTGTTATAATGAAGATGCAGTGAAATCCCTTCCTGATTTATCTCTCCAGAGTTGAGTTAGCACCTCCTGATCTCCAAGATACAGCTGCAGTAAAAGCAGGACATGAACAAGAGAGCAGGAATTAGAAACCCAAGGCAGCCAGTTTTGGAAAGGTTACATTTCCTGCTCCTCTTCCTCCCTGGATCATAGAGTTGTGGTAGGGTTTGGGTTGGAAGGGACCGTAAAGACCACTTCATTCCAACCTCCCCGACATGGGCAAGGACACCTTCCACTACCTCAAGTTGCTCCCAAGACCCGTCCAACCTGGCCTTGGACACTTCTAGGGATGGGGCATCCACAATGAAAGCACACAAAACCTTTAAGAAAACCAAGAGAAACAACCAGGGGCTTGGAAGTCTCTCCTCAAAGGCGATGGCCTGAGAAACACATGCAGCCCATCAACCCAACTCCTCCAGGCACAACCCAACTCCTCGGGGCTGGCGACAACTGTCACAACTCGGAGGGAGCATTTCCTCCCCTGCCTCCCTCTTTGTCCCTCTGAAATGCCAAAGAGGAGGTGGGGGGAGACTTGGCAGGTGGTGCCTGGATATGTGAGGCAGGAGCTTATCTGCGTCCCCACCACGGCACCGCAGTAAATTGCTTGTTGATAAATGAGGCTATTTAGGAGCCGGTGGTGCCAGCGCTGCGGTTATTAATGATGCCGACGTGGAGAGACATTTAAGAGCGGCCCCACGTCCCATTGTCCCCTCGCCTGTGAGTAATGGGGCACTTCAGCCACAGGGCTTCACAACCAGCTTGGGCTGTTTAACAACAGAAACAAAACAAGGCCTAGGGAAACGGATGGAGAGCGCTGGACTGATGACTCCAGTGTGCTGATACAGCCAAGCTCCTCAGAGAGAAGTTGGGCAAAGCTCCAGTCTTTAGATGGAATTAAACCAAACCCAGAGACCCAGGCTCTTCCACTCATCCCTGTGTGCTCCCACCAGCCACACACAGCACCCTGTTCTCGCAATCTATGGTCCTGTGCAGCAAACCCACCCCAAAACTAGGGAAAAGCCAAACCACAACAGCCTCAACTGGAAGCAGCAGCAGTCCAGCTGTACTTGGCAACACGTGGCTCACCCTGGAGCACAGTGAGGGTGATATTTGCTGAAGCCTGGGAGGCTTTCACAGGGCCATTGCCTCACTTTGGACATCACAGATGTCTAAACATGGCCAAGAGGACAATGAGCAAGAAATAAAGAGGCTGTTTATTGCAAGAGGAAACCTTGGAACAGAGCTCCACAGTGGCTGCTGGGAGAGGGAGGCAGAGTGTGCGAGCACACAGCTGTAAACTTGTTTCTGAGTTAATATACCCACGAGTGTTTTTCTTTTCCTATGAAAGCACACTCTTCTGCAAACAAACATCTGGAGAGCTCTGTTACAGCTGGACCATTATCCCCAGTGACTGGAGCATTCAATTAATTTAGCCTTTCTCATTTGCGAGTTATCTGCAAATAGACTCGGGTTTGCAGGAATTTATTTGTTATTCGAATATATTCAGTGAATGGTTTATTAAAAACATATTTCAGGCAAAGGATTTCTCGCTAATTGCTCCTACAACTGTCGCTCTGAGTGTTGGCAACTGGCAGCTCAGCCCACATAAATGGTCACTGTGGTCAGGTGGGAATGCCTTTGCATGTTGATGGAATGGAATCTACCTCTGGAAAGAGCTTTCCAAGGGCTTGTGGAAGTACCTGCACAAAAACATATCCTCACGCAAACACACAGCATCCAGCTTGCCTCAATTTCCTGAAAAAGCACAGAAGAGCTTCTCCAGAAGCTGTCACTAAGAGAACAAGAGCAGGGTTCAACACCAGAATTGATTGGCTTTCGGCAAAAAAACACCAAAAGCATCTCTCAGTCGCTTCCACAGCACCTTGCAAGAATCCACGGGGCTCCTGATTCAGCATCCTCCCTGCCCAGGTGCCCTTTGTCTCAGAAGTCCAGGAAACAATGGCAGGAGTTTCATCACAGCCGAAAGAGAGAACAGGGTGAGAAGGGAAGCAGTGAAGGGCTGTTTCCAAGACTGATGCAATCCCTTGGGCATGCAATGAGCCCAGGCTCACCCTTGACAGTGTACTACAAACTGTAGGTTATACAGTACCTGTGACATGTCTGAAACCACAAATCCTCCTACAGGAGCAGTTCCCGTCTTCTACTAGACAGGACAAAGGGAAATGACTTTAAACTGCCAGAGGGCAGGGATAGATGGGATATTGGGAAGAAATTCTTTCCTGGGAGGGTGGGCAGGCCCTGGCACAGGCTGCCCAGAGAAGCTGTGGCTATCCCTGGATCCCTGGAAGTGTCCAAGGCCAGGCTGGATGAGGCTGGGAGCAGCCTGGTTTAGTGGGAGGTGTCCCTGCCCATGGCAAGGGGGCTGGAATGAGATGGTCTAACCCAAACCATTCCAGGATTCTGTGATTGCCCTGGCCAAGGTGACCTGTGAGGGCCTGGCTGCTCTTTCTGCAGGCTGGGTCAGAGCTGCAATGGGTGGCTGAGCCTACACACCCCTCACCTGGTGTCCAGATCAGCCAGCGCTCAAAAGAACCTCCCTCAGCCACATGTAAAACCAAGTAACATTTTAAAATCCAAACTGAACACAAAACTTCATGCTAAATCCCAGCTGCTGGATTGTTTGAAAGCAAAAAGAAAGCAATCACTGAGGTTTCACAGACTGTTCTAAAAGTGGAAATTTATGAAGAGAAAAGTGATCCAATAAGTCACAGTTTTAGGCTTTTCTCTTCCAATTGCTCAGAGTGAAGACTTTCAAAGCTTCTTTCCCCTGAAGCCCTGATTGAGGGAGAAATGGATATTGACCACCAAATTCAGCATCTCCCTGCTACCTGTACACATCAGAGACTCCTGTGACCCAACAGCTGCCCCATACCTTCATTTTTCCAGCCTCTTTGGACCAGCAGCCTCCAGCTCCCATGCAAACCCAGCCTCTCCAGAGCACATTCACTAGAGCTGAACCCTTCCTGTGCTATTCGACCACTTCTTGGACGAAGAAACCCACCCTACTCTTTCCACTGATTTCCAGGCTGAATCCACATCAGCCACTTGGCCCCTGGGCTCTGCTGAAGGACCTTATGGGTCTCCATAAGTGAATCTTGGTGCATCACAGCCGAGAGATGAGCAATCCCACAGCCCTGGGGACACTGTCCCAGAGGCTGGCAATCCTCACAGCATGAGACACAGCTGAAAACCCCGAAGAAAACCCCCACATGAACTCAATCAACCAATCCAACCACACCACAGGCAGTCCCACGCAGTGTTGCTTTGCGAGCAGCAAGCTGCCATCAGCAAGAAATGCACCTCTTTCCCCCCTTCCCACTAAAAGGGAGCCATTCTTCTTTTTTGGTTGTCCTTTATTCTAGCCCTTGTCCTTGGCAGGATGCAGATATCCTGGCCTAGGTAACTCCCATAAATTCCTCAAATTTGGGCTGAGATTATATCCATGGTTATTAAAGAGCAATAATAAACCTTATCAATCAAGAATGAATGCAAAAGGAATAAGGGAAGGATTTTCCTAGGACTGAAAGTGCAAGAAATTCATAACTAACTTAATACCTGTACCAGTAAGAGATCCTCATGATGAATCTACTTTAAAATCAGTTTGACTCTTTCCATAAGAAAAAATGAGAAGAAAAGAGAGACCCTGGGGGTCTCAGCCCTGGCCCTGCATCTCTTCATCCCAGATAATTCTCATGCAAAACTCCTACTTCTCTTTCAACTCCACCTCTTGCCCACAACATAATCTCAGGCTCCTCAGGTTCTGGGATGCCTGTGTGTGCCCTCAGACGAGGATGTTGTCCCATCTGTCCCTCATGTCCCCTCACAAGCATGTCCACAGGCTCTCTGCAGCCTCCCTTCTGCCGTGCCTCCCAAATGACTGATGAGCCTGCACGTTGTTTTTGAGCAGCTCACGTGCCAGGCAGGATGACAGACCTTGGGAACCTGGGCATTAATCTGGAGATTTATAGTGAAATCTGTCACGCTTGGGGAAGCCTTTTCCCCCCAAGAACTCTGCCTGAAGGTCACTTTCCCTGGGCAATAAGCTCCAAGAAACTTTCTCAGCCACCTTGGCCCCCCACAAAGGGAGAGCAGGGGAGGGGGACAGCCACCAGATAACGTGCCCAGCCTCAGGGCACAAATTTCTTCTGTATATTATATATATGTTATTATCTATGTTTATATATCCTCCTCTCCTCACTGAGGCTGATGACAGACACAGGAAGAGCTGGTGAAGAACAAGAAGTCCAGACTTTTAAGGGTGCAGTGAGTCTTGGAGCAGGCAGAGGGAAAACACCTTCTGGGAGCTGCCACGGGCTGGGTGGCAATTTCAGGCCAACAGCTAAAGAAAAAAAGTCAAATAAACCTGCCCAAGCCAGGATTAGCTGGGCAGCTGGATAACAAAACCGGAGGCAAAGCCCACTGTGCATATGAATGAGAGCCAGGACCACCAGCAGTTCCCACCTGAACCTCACGGGATGCCCCAAAAGGATGCTCTGGCCGAGACAGTTTCCAAGAGAGGCTCTTCTCTGCACATGACTTTCCTGTGGGAGTTTCCCAGGACACGCCTGAAAGCCAAACCCCTTTCTCAAGGCCCTGACACCCCGAACAGGAGGGTGAATGTTAGGTAACATGCCTTGGATGAAGCAAGAGCTCTTGTGTTCTCCTACAACGCGTCAGGATGGGCTGGTGGTGCACGCGCTGCTCGCGGCTTTGCCGGCAGAACAGATCAATTCCGACAAGGAAGACTCCTGAGGTTTATAGTCAGGGCAGCATGAATAAAACCAATGAATCATTTATTCAGTCAATTTTAGCCATCCCTAACAATGAGCTGTCTGACAGCAGACCACAAATTTCTCTAGTGTATTCTCATTTAAAGCAATAATCCCTGTGGATAATTCTTAGACTCCGGCTTGTTTAGAAAGCACAGATTATAAAGATGTTTCAGAGGGATACAATGTTCACCCTTTCTTCCCTTGTCTGAGCCGTCAAATCAAGTTTACAAGCCAAACAGGGATAATTCCAAATCAGAAATTCGCTTTCTGTTAGTGCTGCTGGCAGCATCCACGGAACGCTCCTGCCTGCGACCTGTGTGGGAAGTGGACCTGCACAGCACCAAAGATATCTACTTACAAAAATTCACTCCCCACAAACGTTTGCAACACTTGTCCAGCTTGTCACAGAATCAAAGACGAGAGAAAGACTCCCTAGAGCAAGTCACAAGACTATGGATGGTGACAGACTCACTGCTTCACCGTTTGGTGCTTTCCAGGCTGGCTTGTGAGGATAAAAGGTATGGAAGGGAACAGGGATAAAACATACAATAAAGGCTTTTGAAATTAAAGAGTTTCAAGAGCAAACACTCCACCACACCTTTCCCTTCAGGACAATAGGCATCCTTTTATCCAAAGATTTCTCTTGCACATCCTTCCAAGCTCTTTTTCCACCTGCTGCACAGTACGTCTCCCCATCCAGTTCCTTCCCTGCCTTCCCAAAGCATTCCCGTGCTCCAAGGAAGGCAGCAGAGGACCACACACACATTCCCATGTCCCTGCAGACAGAAGCCACCCAGGTGACAAACACATGTTGGGCCAGGAAGAAAGGGGGAGCAGAGAGGAGGCAGATTTGCAGGCTCTGATCCCAGGCACTTGATCCCCTCCTCTCCCTCGTTATGGATGAGGTAAATTAGCTGTGACACTCATTAGCTGCAGCTCCTAATTAGTGAAAATTAATATTGGTTTTGATAGAAGTGTTGGCTGAAGCTCTCCCAGGCAAAGGCATTATTGACCTTGTTATCCTGTTTAATAGCAAATTGCATCACAGAAACTACTTTTCGTGGAGTCGACAGACTGCAGCCACCTCCCCCCCTCCACAGCTCCCTTTCCCTTCCCTATCAGCTCCAAGGGACAGATCCCGCCCCTGCCAGAGCACCCTCAGCCCCATGGGCACCTACATGCAGTAATGACACATGGGCAAGGACTTTGCTCATCAGATGGAGAGCGGCAAAGACGTTTATTGCGCAGTCAGAATTCCCTAAATCCCAGCACCCAACAGGATATCACATCATATAAACAGGAAAGATGTTCCCCACAGTGTCCCCCAATCACCTGGGGTATTGCACAGATTTTACCTATGATGGTAACAGGCAAACAATGCCCTATAAGGCCACAAACTGCAATGAACACTTCTCATAGGCCCAGTCTGTCCATAAACACACAATCCTCTCTCAGTCCATCCCCGGTGACCTGGATGCACTCCCAGGGTCACCTCCAGGCCAGGACAGAGGCCCTCTCTCTGATCCTCAGGGCCCATCTCTCTACCACCACCTAGTGCACTCCAACACCTACACCCATCCCTGGCAGCATCCCAAGCCTCCCCATCATCCCTGGATGCACCCCAGAATCCCAAGCCCCATCTGACTGATGGCCCCCCGTCCCCCCTGTCCCATTCCAACACCCATTGTCCCAAGAAACTCCAGGCTCACCAGAGGAATTGCTTGCCCCCACCTCTACTCACAGTTCAAAAGAAAAACTAAAGGGGAATAGCTGCAATGCAATGGCAGTGACCATTTCATAAGGAACAAAGTAGGAGCAGCATTCCTTGACCTCTCGGATCCCCGTCCTTGGAGCCTGGGAATCGCACGGTGGCAAAGTAACAGACGCCACTAAAAACAAAAGGAAAACATTTGCTACCAAAGTTATGCCTAAAAACCCCACCACAGTGCATTATTCACACACTAATAACAATAAAGATGTCAAGACTGTCAGATTAGAAGTTAATCTCACTCAGAGCACAATTAAGGATGCCATTATCCAACCACCTGGGGCCACTCGCACAAGGCAGGGGGTTTCATGGAAAACAGGGATGAGCCCATGCCTGGCGGAGCAGCTGGCCCAGCCCTGCCTCATCACCCCCCTCCAGCCAGGGCAGCCCAAATACTGATGTTGAATCTTGCTCAAAAGAGGCTGCGTGCAGATCCATGACAGAGAAACTGTTTTTAAAGAGCATTCCTCCACTCCCAGGAGCAGCATCCCAGTGAAAACTGTCCCTCTGCCCACCTGGAAAATACCACGGGATACAGGATGCAGGATACACAAACAGCAAACCCAGACCACCTACAGTATCTGTTGATCCTGGGGTGAACTTCTGCTTCTGGGGGCTGGAGGGGGGAATACCACCACTGGAAAACAGCTTCTCCAACAGATTCCAGTTGATTTTACAGTGGGATGCCCATCAAGTACAGCAATTTTGGCTTTTGAAATTAACCAACCAGCAAAATAAAATAAAAACCAGACCTCCAACTTACAACCTGGAATGCAAAAATCAAGCTCCTGGTTTAAAATCCATGGAGGCAGTAGGATCCCCACCTCTATCTACCAGAAACTGCCTGTGGATCATGCCAGCACCAGCGAAACTCATTCTCCTGCCAGTGTTGTGTGAACTTTGAGGATGCTGCCAATTTTTATGGCTCTGTGAGATCATCCTATTGCAGTGTGATCAAACCAGCTTGGAATTTTTTCCCCCCCAATACAGAGCCTTAATTTCTGACTCTTTCCCCCACCCCACCAAAGCAGGTGGGCAATGACTTCTGGCTGATGCTCTCTGCAAGCCCCCACTCCCCACTCTGCACCTGATGGGAGTGCAGACAATTTTTCCAAGACAAAGAGCAACTTGCAAATCCAGGGGGATGTTTTTTCCCCACCCTTTATGCCCCTTGGAAAGCTGCTGGGAGAGAGGAGGAGGCAGGATGGTGCTTTCTGTGTGGTCCCCTCGCTTCTTGCCTCACCATCCCACCACACATCAGTGCTCCTTTGCAGAGAAATGCTGTTTTATCCGGCAGGATGTGTTTAATTTGATGCTGCTGCCGTATGGGAAAAGGTGCATTTCCAGAGTCAGGGTTTTCCGCAGTGCTGTTACTTATTTTACAGTCTTCTGCCACATCTTGTTCCTTCCCCTCTATTTCCCAAAATCATTAGTAACAACCATTAATCTCTGCCTGGGAGGATGCTCCTCGCTTCTCTCCATACCCCAAATTGTTTGTCTCCCTTGCACTTCCTATATTTCAAAATCTTTTTCCCCCTCTTATTTTCAAATTAACTGCTTGAAACCAAAATAGCAGAGCAAGTAAAGCCGCCACATCACTGTTTATGAAAGGATATTACGTTCCATGACACCAGCTCTCAGCTCAAAGCTAATAATCAATTAGAAAGGAAAAAGAAACAGGTTTCTCTGTATTCAGGTACCAAATCACCCTCCTAATTGCTCACAGGCAGCAAGACAACCTCAGTGATACAATACCAGAGCCTCGACAGAGCAGGCACCTGACAAAGCCATGCAGATGAATGGAATAAAATTGAGTTACTAACCATTAAATGTCAAGTGTTTGAAATCTTTCCCCCTCGTGTACGCAGCAATATTAATAAATCTTTAAGAGAGGGAGCACACGGAGCTTTTTCACTGCTCTGACCAGCGCTGCAAATGGAACGGATGTTTTCATGGAGTTGTCCAACAACGCTTTCTTTCCCCCCCTCCCCAAGTGGTTACAGTTAATTCTAAAGCCATCAATGTACCCGAGCAGTTTGACAGGAAGAACCAATTTATTAACTCCCCCTGCCAATCAAGCACATTAAGCCATTCAAAGGCAGGAGGGTGCATCAGCACACGCCAGCAATAAATCAGTTTAAAAGCCATGAGACGGGGAGGGGATGGAGTCATGCAACAACACTGAGGCGACCCACGCTCCCCAAAACCACGGAACACGTGATAAAACAAGAGGCAGCCCTGCCACCCAGGCAATCGATGCAGCGCACCGTGTACCAACAGCCCGGCCCCACACAGAGGATGCTCACCGGGACAGCAGCACGTTCCTGCCCAGGCGCTTCCCAACAGCAGGAGCTGCATTCCACAGTCTCAGCACCACGGCATGTATGCACATTGCCAGAAGGGCTCTCTTCTACCTGCCTATTCCCATACTGGAATGCGGCAGCTTTCCATAATGGGGACTCAACTAAGTAAATTCTTCACGTTTTAATTGCTCGGATGACCTTGATGAGCGTGAAAAGAAGCTGGATCTTCCTTAACTCTCTGTTGTTGTTGTTGTTTTCCCATGGCATTTTTTCAGCTTGTTTTACACCAGTAAGCAACAACCACCAACTGGTGGTGGTGGTGGCAAATAGTTTGAATTTTTTTTCTTAAAGAAAAGGACTTCCGCAGTGCCCAATTATAGAAAGTTTTAACTGAAAGGGTAGTTTTTTTTACTAGTCTGGAAATTCTATAGAGAGTCATTGAGGGTATCATGGAATGGTTTGAGTTGAAACAGAGCTTGAAGACTATCTTGTTTCACCCCCTGCCATGGGCAGGGACACCTTCCACTAGACCAGGTTGCTCCAAGCCCTGTCCAACCTGGCCTTGAACACTCCTAGGGATGGGACAAGATCCAGACTGCAGAGATCTCAGACATGCCACTGTTAGAAGTAGGGGGTAAAGGAGTTAGGGTTAGGGTTTTTTCCTTCTTTTTTAAGCTCACACAACCCAGATAGATCAAGTTTCTGATCTGGCAAAACACACAAGCATGTTCATCACTGTTTGCAACCAGAGCTTTTTTTTCCAATAGTGAAATCACAGCTCGCCTTCCCCACCAAAAATAAAATGATGAGTGTATGCAAATGCAAGTATTTCCTTCCAGTACAGGGAAATAGCCTTGGCTCATAATATTCCCTTAGAAGGTGAATGCCTCCACAAAGGGGTGTGTGTGTATATATACAATACATATGTCTCCTAATTCGAATATATACACGCATATCCATACATATGTACTTGTCCCCTCCTGTGTTTTTTCTTTTTAAGCCTGACTCACATTACTATCTCTGCTCTGTATCAGTTTTGTCACCCATGTTAATGCCTCCAAATCAGCCTGGCAGGCCCAATTTGACTGAGCTGACATCCAATCCCGGGCATTCCAGAGTAACAAGGAATGGGGCACAGCCAGCAAGAAGCCATCCCGCAAATGAGGCCCTGTACAGATAATTAATGCTGCTAAAGCCATCCCAGACATTAAAAAAATCACCCCAGACCTCATTACCAAACTCACACATCTTTCTCCCTCTCTCTGGAAAGGGCTTGGCCCCCGTGCCAGGGCTCAAAAGGTGGCGAGATCAAACCTTCAGATGGTTTGATGAGGCGCTTGCCAGGAGCAAGGTTACCCCGGCATGTTAATGAGTCCATATTGCAAATATACTTTCTTCTTGCTCCTTCTTAAACATAAGCACTACTGTTACTGCCTATTAGCAAAGCAGATATGAAAGTTTAAGTGATTGATGAAGTGATTAATTTAATGACGCAGAGTTAAGGGTTTGGGTGGGAGTGGGGCTTTTTTTTTTTAACCTTAAGTTTCCTGATGTTGGGAATAACTAATTTTCTAGCCTTAAGTTTTCTTTAAAGATGCTGTACTTTCTGCAGCTCAACAAGTAATTTCATCAATGGGCCTTCAAATGACAGAAAAAGGGCTTGAGTTGGGAGAGCTGAAATCCCCTTTATAAGCTCTCCTCAAATATTGCTGTTCATTAGGGTCGTCAGCACACTTAGAAACGAGGCTGCTCCTCTGAAGAGCACTCAAGAACCCTGAAAATTCAGTTTTAGGCAGCAAACAGCCATTGGGTGATAGACAAACACTGAAAAGGAAGGCGAGGTGGCCACAGCCTCCCTTTGTGCAGGACAATCTCAGCAATGGCCAGAACAAAGCTTGTGAGGCAGGTTCAAAAACAGGCAATCTCTGTCACAGCCAGAGTCTGTCGCAGCATATTCCTCTGGAATTACCCTTCCTGAAAGGCCAAATCAATTCTGCCTGCTGCATATACGCACCCCACGGGTGTCTGCTTCCTGGGCAGCTCACCCAGCAAGCAAACCAAGGAGTTCAAGATCTTCCAGGTGCCAAGTCACCTTATTTCCGTCAGATAAACAACAAAAGCAGCTTTGTGGGGTTTTCTATCATTATGAACCCCGAGCTCCTGTGTCAGTGCTAACACACATGGCCCCCAAGTTCTGTAACCAGCCACAGACCAAGTGCCACCAAGCACTTGCCCACTTGTTTTACTCTGTGCTTGCCCTCCCCGCTGGGGATTATTTATATGCAGCAGCCTGGTTCCACCATCAGCTGAAGCTTATCAGAGGCAGCAGCACAGCAGAGCCGTGGGCAGCCTCCCTTGGCCTCTCGCAGAATGTTTTGGGTGGGAAGGGACCCTTGAAACCATCTCATTTCATCCCCCTGCCACGGGCAGGGACACCTTCTGCTATCCCAGGTTCCTCCAAGCCCCTCCAACCTGGCCTTGGACACTGCCATGGATCCAGGGGCAGCCACAGCTTCTCTGGGCAACCTGTGCCAGGGCCTCCCCATCCTTACAAGGAAGAATTTCTTCCCAATATCCCATCCATCCCTGCCCTCTGGCAGTGGGAAGCCATTCCCTGTGTCCTGTCCCTCCATCCCTTGTCCCCAGTCCCTCACCAGCTCTCCTGGAGCCCCTTTAGGCCCTGCCAGGGGCTCTGAGGTCTCCCTGGATCCTTCTCTTCTCCAGGTGAGCAACCCCAGCTCTCCCAGCCTGGCTCCAGAGCAGAGGGGCTCCAGCCCTGGAGCAGCTCCGGGGCCTCCTCTGGACTGGCTCCAGCAGCTCTGTGTCCTTCCTGTGCTGTTCTGGATAATTTTCCCACTAAGAGCTCAGCCCTGGCTGTGAAGCTGGTGAAGCTGGATGGACGCTCATCCCACCAAACAGCAAATTTGGACAGAGCATCTCTCAAGAGAAGGGGATGTCTTTGATTAGACCAAACGCAGGCCCAGAGGCCCCGTTCCACGGATTCAGCCAGGCGTGAAGAGGGCACAGCCACTGCTTTTACACGTATTTCATGGAGGCTTTTCCAAGCTCTCCATCCACTCTATTACCACTGCCACCACCTTTTCCAAAAGCACTTCCCAATTTACCCAACTCTGCTAAAAGCCAACCTACCTCGCATCGCTCCGGGAGTGCCTCACGCCCCCGGTGTTCCCCCTGCTGCCTTGCTCCCGGGAGGCCTTAATCCCAAATTTTAAACCCGTCCTGAGCCCCACCTCATTGTTAACCAATTAGCACTTCATTAACAGCGTGCCTCCAGGGTACTTTCTGGTCTTGCCACTGTGACTTTTAACCCCGTGGTGCTCCGAGATTAATTCATAATTTTCTCTTTAGCTTTAACACCTTATTTTGAGCAAGAGGGACACAAGAGCAGTACATCCCCCCTCTCCAGCAAGAGCAGCACGCTCCTGCAAGTGAGGGGACAGACCCGGAGACACCAAAGGGAAAAGGGTCTGGTGGCTGTGCTGTGCTCAGATGACCACGGTCCTCCATCCAAAGCTGTCCCCAAGAGATGGCCCCCAAGCCTCGTGCATGGATATCTGCGCTCTGAAACGATTTAATCAGCCCACAAGGATGCAGGGATCAGAGAGCCAGCACTGTTTCTGTCTTTTTCCTTCCAGTGATGCATTTGGAAGAGCCCGGGCACCGCAGTGGCCGGCACATGCTGACAGCTGTGGGATCAAACAGGTTTAGCCCGTGTTCAATCCCACACTGATAACCGTATCTTCAGCAGCAGCTTGAGTCACCCAGCACCCCCGGGGACCTTTCCTGGGTGCCAAAGCATCTCCCTGTCCAGGACCAGAGCACAGCAGCAAAAAGCTGTGTTGGAAGAGATCACTGCCTTGGAAAGGACAGATACAGAGTGTGGAGGATGGAAGTCTTCCCTGCCTGAAGAATAAAAGCCCTCTGGCCTGGTCCTTGTCTAGGATGGAGAATTAAATCATCCACAAATATCAGAGGGATGTGCTGCCCCAGATCCACGTGAGGATCCTGCAGAACATCCTGCTTGTGAAATACCGTGTTCCTCTTTAATAATTCTGTGTCCCAGCAGGCACAAGGTGTCACCCACCAACCTAAACCCTTTAATTGCCGTCAGGCAGCAAAGTACACCCCCACCTCAGGGGCACTCCACTACCCCTGGCTGCTCTTAGACTGCAGCAGCCTCAGGGGCACAGTGAGAGCCACAACTCCATGGGGAGTGCCTGCTACAGCCCATTCTGAAGTAGATCTTAAAAAGAGCAAGGTTCAGCTCTGCCTATTCAAATTTAGTGAAGAAATATCCATGGTCACAGCGTTTGCCAGCTCAGCAAAAGCTGCACAGAGCAAAAAGAGGGCAGAGTGACCCATGAAATTCCCTGTCAGCCATCCATCCATAAATCCATCCATCCACCTTGCTCTCTGGGCACGGTGGGCTCCAGGATGGAGAGCACAGCCCGTGCCTCCTGGGAGAGCTGTGGAGCCGGAGGGAAGGAAAAGGGGGCTTTGAACAGCAGACACATCCCGGGTCACTGGACATGGCGCTGAGCTGGCACTGCCCGGGGCTGTCACTCTGCAGTGGGCCTGACCTGGGACTTGCTGACTTGGAGCTTCTCCTTGGCCCTGCGCTGTCCCAGGTTAATACCTTTGCTAAATTTGGGGGACCCAGGGCTGAGCGTCTCACCAGTCCCAGGAGGCATCCCAGTGAGCTGGTGGGGTGGAGAGCCGAGAGCCTCAGCTGAAGACATTCCTACCCAGGAATAAGTACGGGAGTCAAACAGCCGGCAGCCCTGGCAGACGTCCTGAGGGAGCCCAGCCTCCCCACCTGCCAGCTGTCCCAGGTGCTGTTGCCAGCTCGAGCAGCACCTCCTCACACTCACACTGCCCAGGGAATGGTCATCCCACGAGGTTTCCCTGTGCCATTTTCCCTGTCCCACTGTTCACCTGAGCAGGCTTTACAGGGGACACCAGTCCTTCATGGAATGGTTTGCATCGGAAGGGATCTCAAAAATCATCTTGTTACAACCCCCTGCCGCAGGCAGGGGCACCTCCCACCAGACCAAGTGCTCACAGCCCCATCCAACCGGGCCTGAGATCCAGATTTAATCCCTCTCCTGGTTTTAAGCAAGGCATGAGTTACCAAGGTCTGATGGGCAGGAGGGGACACATTGTTCCCCACCCAGGTGACCGTGCCCCCTGACACGACATGGCCTGAGGGCAGGGCCAAGTGCATGTTATCACCTCAAGTGCAGTGGTGGAAGTGTTTCCCACTCTTTTAAGACAACATTATTCCAGTGACGCTAAAATGTTATCGCTAGGATGAAGGGGAAGTGGAATTACACTCGTCTGAATGGCCTCTTTTGTCATGCGTTTTGCAAGGCATTGAAGCATGAAAGCTTTCAGAGAAACCTGGGTGAATCCAAGCTAGGTGGTTATAAGGCTACTTACAGACCTGACATGATGGATCATCTTCATTTTCCCATTCCTGTCCTGCTCACAGCAAATCCATTTGCTGGGCAATTAGACTCCAGTCATTACATTATGCTAAGGAGACGTTCCTTTGGCAGCAGCAGGGACCCCAACCAAGAGGAGCCAGGAGTGCTGCCTGCCCATTCCCACCTGCTGACAAATCCAGGGCTGCAGTCACCCCAGTGGCAGCAATGCCACCCTCCCAGCTCACTTCACACCTTGCCAGGGTCCTCCAGCAACTCACCTGGCATCCATAGCATCCCTTATCCACAGCCCTCCAAAAGGTCTGGGATTAAGCGAAATGGCCCTTGGAATGATTTTACTTAAGGCAAACAGCAGCAGGATAAAGATGGACAGTCCCTCTCCTGCACACTCTTCTCCCAAGGGGTGTTATCCAACCAGTGCTCCCATTTTCCAAGTAAAACACAGGGTGATACAGCTGCTGGCAGCTGGCACGGGCTCTCCTGGGGGCCTGTCTTGCCCATGCCACCAACAGCCCAACCAACACCATCCCTCCTCCTCATCCTGCTCTCCAGGTATCTCCCCCCTCTCCTACAATTCCCTCCCCAGCACCTTCCTGGAGCTCCCATCTCCGACTCCCTCTGCACGTGTGTGTGTGCTTCCATTACTTCTGGGTGAAATAACTGACTACAGGGTCAGTCCACCTGAAAATTGCTCTCCCCAGACCTAAATGAAACAGATGGGCATTGATGATGTTTTGGGAGAAATTAATCAGCCTGGACCAGCGGCAGCGCCAGCAGCTCCCTCGGCCCAATCTTGCCTAATGAATTCCGAGCTCTCTGTCTTAATAGCTCCTGACAAGACTAATTTACTCTTGTAAGTGATTAGAGGGAGAATGATCTCTTAATTGTTGCTTAAGACCCTTTCGGCATGGCAGGCAGCAGGCAGGGAGCCGCTGAGTTTGGAGGGAGGGGATGCTGTAGGGAGGGATGTCATGGGAATGGGCACTCAGACCTCAAAAAGAGACACTTTTTTTTCCAGGGAACAGGCGCCACATACTGTTCTGCTCCTCACACTCAGGATCTCGGAAAGGTGTTTCCAGATGCTGCTTTTTTTTAAAGTTAATAAACCTGAACTCAGAAAGCACCTGCCAAAAGCAGGAAACACAGAAACAACTGTGTGTGTCAACACTTCCCAGGCTGACATTTCCCTCCGGTGCATCTAGAAACAAAATCCCAATGTGCCAATATTCTTAAGAGTCAATTATACATATACACAGTGTAATATAAAGTAAAAAAAATAAAAAGAAATTCAACTGCCAAAGTAATTCCAAGAACAACTTGACTGGAAAGCAGGCTGTAGGAAATCTTTCCCTATTTTCTGACAAAATGGAAGTTTAGTGCAATTCCCATAAGGTATTTCAAGCTTAAGTACTTGGAGAGCAAGGTGCTCCGTGAGGAAGCATTTCCATTAAGCTGTTCCCAAGCAGCTCTCACTCCTGCTCCCTTCCCAGGGCTTCTCCTGAGGGTGCATCTCTGTGCAGAGCTCAGCTGCCACACAGGAGCCTCCACCATCCATCCACACCAAGACTCCACATCCTGCCTGCTTGCTCAGACACCACCCCAAATCCCACAGGGGCTGCAAATGCGTGACCAAGGGAACCCAGGAAGGGACAGAAGGCTCAGCTGGAAGCATTGGTTGAGTTCTGGAGGAGACCTCTCCAGACTCTTCCAACCCTCGACAGCTCTGCTAATGATGTGGGTGCAGCAAGAGCCCTTTCTTAAGGAAGGTGCTGCTTGGGCTGCACGGCTGGAGGTGGGAGCAGGGACCTCCACAGGCTCCATTCCCAGCCTCCCAATCGATTCCTCTCGCATTAAAAGCCAGTCACGAGCCCTGATTGAAGACCACAAGTTTAATGGACTGAGAGCCTGGGAAGGCGCCGAGAATGACCGGGTCGATTTCTGCATTTACTAAAAACTGATCCCCAGCTAAATAAAGAAAGAAAAGCTCCATCTGTCAGTCAAAAGAAAAGCATTCCTTTTCCATACTTTTCCACGGTGTGGTGGCAGCCCCTGCCCACAGGCCCATCCCACTTACCCACAGGTGTGTCCTCGTTGATCAGCAGGTAGGTGTCAAAGAAGTAGTTGATGAAGTACGGCAGGCGATTGCCCTGACCTGGGAAGAGGACAAAAACAAGGAGTTATTTCCCTGGCATGGGCCAGCACGGCTGGGAAAGGCTCAGGAACTCTCCCAGGGCACTGGGCTCATGCTGGCAAGGGGTAATCCACAAGATGGGAGCTAGCAGGCGGACAGAAAGCACCATGAGGTCCCCCATAAAAGCTGGCAGGGGAGCCACTTCCCTCCACCAGCCTTTCTGGATTTGGTATTTTCCAAAAGGCTGAGGGGAAGGGGGAAGCCGACAGCACAGGGACCGGGAGCATCAATTATTGGTTTAGCCCATGATTAATACCTTCGCTTTGTTCCCATGGCTGAGAGCCTTTTGCCTTGTCAGCCACCCCAGCAAACCCCCGTGCTCCTTCCCTCTCCCATCACCCTTTCTGCCTTTCTCTCTAATTGCCTCCTTTCACCTTTAATAACCAGGCTCACTCCTTTCCACTCCCGTTTTTACGGCGCTGGAAGCTCGCGAGCCTGCCCCTGGCCCGCAGCCTCATTAGGGGACAGAGTCAAGTGCAGAGCACGTAGGAGAGTGACAAAGGCAGACTGAGCCAGGGAAAGAGTCAACCAGGAAAGATCTACTGTTCCAGGCTGCAGGGAAAGAGGTGGCGGGAGAGGCACACAATGTTTTCCCGAGAAGGTTTGGCAGAGCGTGTTCAGCATCCCGCCTCGAGGAACAAGAACCAGACCGAGCTCCAGAATCCTCTTTGCCTGCCCTCCCAAAGGAGAGAGATGCTCCTGAGACCTGTCAAACACAGGTCCCAGGCGTGCATCCCAACAAACCTGCTCCTGGGGACATGGGCACAGGATGGGGGAGCAGCCCAAGCTCCCCCAGGGCTACCTCCATGACAAGACAGGGATTTTTCAGCGCTGCCCTCTTTCCTGAGGCACCAGGTTGGTTAAACACCCTGAGAAATGGGAAAGCACTGGAGGCAGCACTGTTGCAAAGGCACATTTAAATCCCAGCCTCTGGAGTTAAGTACCTAGAAAGAAAATAAAAAGGAACCTGACAAAAGGGGTTATTTGAGAGCTAGGAGCATCTCCAGAGGCTCGGCAGCACACTTGTCACTGGCTGCCACACCAGGGCCAGGAGGCTCTGGGAGGGGCAAATGAGGCTAAAACACCCCAAGCAGCCCTTGGCACACAGGACTTGCTTCTGCAAAACCTTTCTGTTTCAAAATACATTTCTTAATATCACCAGCATGCTAAAAATAAGTTGCACTTTCCAAATCCAGCTGCAGCAGGTGCTGGGAGGCTTTCAAACCACCCAGCGCACAGGATCTGTGTGTTCAGGGAGGAGGGAGATCAGCACCTGAGAGCTGGCAATTGCTGAGGGAGGATCTAAAGGCAGGACACCGCTTTGGGCAGCAAATCCCAGGATAAATGCTGGCATTTCCTTCTGAGAGATTGCCACGACCACCCAGTTATAGCCTGGGATGTACCTTCCCTGCAACCCTCAACACAGAAGGGGTCCCCCCAGCACAGGAAGGACATGGACCTGCTGGACAGAGTCCAGAGGAGGCCACGGAGACACTGAGAGAGTTGGAGCCCCTCTGTTCTGGAGCCAGGCTGGGAACGCTGGGGGTGTTCAGCCTGGAGAAGAGAAGGCTCCAGGGAGACCTTAGGTGATGGAGATCTCTAATCACCTCCTGCAGCAGTAGCCAGGCAGGAGCAGGGAGACTCCACTGCCATGCCAGAGTTAACCATCCTCTTCCAAACACTCCAAGCCCACTCAGGCTCCACTTGTCCGCTATATCCCAGCTCATCGCTTCACCAGGAGCTTTGCAAACCTTCTGGGAAGAGTTGCTCTGTCACCTGCAGTGCCCAGGGTGTGTGGCAGGGCATCCATGCACTTATCCCTATCCCAGGGACAGGAGCTGTGCCAGCACTTGCTTATCACAGAGATGACAACCCAAGCCCTGGGCAGGGTTTAGGAGAGAAGGGCTGGAACGCTGCTGAGCTGCAAAGCCTCCAAATCCCCGTTTCCATGTGCTGCCTGTCCAAGGCTTTGCAGTTTCTCACTGCAATGAAGCAGCAAGTCCCCAGCAGAGCAGGCAAACCCCACCATCCCACTTCCAATGGGACGCACTGGCAAGTGACCTCTCGGGGGGTAAAGGACTTGCTAGATTGTCTTTTTTCCTTATTTTTCCCCTTCCCAGAAGAGCACCAGGGCAGTTACCCAGCGAGGCTCTCCTTGATCCAACACGACACCAGAGGGAGATTGACTGCGCCTGTCACTCACAGCTAATGTCATCCACTGACTGCTTAATCAGGCTGCCAATCTGGGCAAGCCATCTCGAGGCTTCAGGAGGGGAAAAAAAGGGGAAAAAAAAAGCCTTTATTCCAAAGGGCACAGTGCTATCAAATGGACACACACTGGCTATTGTTTATCAGCAAGAGCCACACAGGCACCCCCTCCCCACACCAGCACCCAGGGGGTTTGGGCCAGTCATGCAACAATCCCAATTTTCATGGGGCTTTGCTGTACGATTACAGCCCCTATGCACCTTGTGATATGCCAGAACCCATCCCAAAAGGCACATTTTCTACACCAAAAGGCCACTGTCCCACCAGCTCCTTGCCAGAAGCCCCTGTACCAGGAAAGACCCACAGCATCAGTGGGAAGGGCTTACTGTGGAGGCTTTTCTGGCTCACAGCCCTGCCTTTCCCCCTATGTGGAATTAGAAAAGAGTTTTTGCAGCTCGGACAGGAGTTATTTCCCCCCCAGCAAATATTAAAGCACAGTTCAGGTAATGACTTTGCTGCTGAAAGCAGAGGGAGAGCCCTGCCAGCAATATTCTGCTGCTGAACAGCTAACAAGCTTCTGCTTTACATCCCTGCCTGTGATCCCTCCCTCCCTCCCGTTTTCTTTAGGTTTTATTTACATGAATTGACCTCATGCCAGGTCCGGCACCAGCTTTGCCTTGGTGAATCCACATCTGGAAGTTGCCAAGGGCTTTTCACCGAGGTACACCAGGAGCATCTACCACTGCTGGGTTCACCAGCACATCCATCCTCCTCCAAGGCTTTTTCCAGTCCCACTTGCTCTCTCACAAGAAGGGCCATCTGATGCCACATGTGCAGTCAGTAAGGACTGCAAGAAGAGTGGGAGCACGATGTGCAGGTCCCCAGGGCTTCACGGGATGGAGACGTGAAAGACCTGATGGAGGCAGGAGATTGGCTCACCCGTAGCAGCCACATCACCCCAGCAGTGCTGCTTTGCATATTCATCAGGAGACCACCAACACAGCAATTATTGCCTTTGCACCTTGCAAACACGAGCACCAAGCAGGGAGAGAGCAGAGACAGACTTACCTGGAGAGACCAGCTCCAGGAGCAAGAGGAGAGGCAGGAAGGTGCCGGCAGCAGCCACGTGACGCTTCATGGTTCCTGTCAAAGAAGAGAGGCAGTGTCAAGTCCAGCACTTGACAGATATAACCTTGTCTCCCTAAATCAGGCTCGGCGTGTAGCCGAGCCCCAGGTTCCCCGATGCTGCAGGGGAACCCTCAGGACATCAACACTCTGTTTCTCAGTTCATGCAGCCCCCAAACATCCTCTTGGCCATGGAAACCGGGATTAACCTGGTGGAGGTGCTCCATTTTTTCCTTTCCTCTTCCCAAAGCTCCTCTCGAGTGAGGGGACAAGCCACAGTGACCCCCGTGGCCAGGAGAGGAGCAGCCGCCCCGGCTGGGATGAGCTGCTCCAGCACTAGAGCAAAGGAAGAGCTGCTGTGACCTGGGAGTGACACAGCAGCGAGCTGTCAGCACCCGGATCTGAGATGATTTGGCAGAGCTGTGCAGGAAGCTTGACCCAGAATCACTGGAGAGGCACCAAGATTTGGGAGCAGAGCCCCTCGAACCTCTCACACCACCTGGGTGGCTGCAGAGCAGGCACTGCAGGAGCACGGGAAGCAGGGAGGCTGTCAAGCGTGCCCTCAGCCCTCTCTGCTTCCCAAATTTTCAACACAGCACAAGGCTCCTCACGCTAAGGAAACAGAACAAAACAGCACCAGGGAGCTGCCAGCACAGCCACATCCTCACCTGGTGTTCAGACCATTAAACCCAAAGCTTTCTCCAAACCAACCCCACAAAACCTCACCCAAGTCCTGCTTTGCAAGGAAATTCGCACACATGGATTTTAAAACATTCCACCCCGGAGGCAAATATAGTTCACATGTATTACACAGAGCATAAAGGCACAAGGACACCCCCAGAGGTTTCCTCAGGCAGAGCCTGAGACCAACAGGACACCCCAGTGACCCATCTCTGAAGCTCTCCGTGTTTCCCTGGGTGCTCTGCAAGCTGTGGGGCAGCGGAACGTTTTCCCACCAGGTCCAGCTGGGACAGCAGCAGCCCCAAGGACAGGGAGAGGAGCTGTCACCCAGCTAAACCTTCCCTTCACAGCATCCTGCTCTACCCACAGCAGTGGGTAGAGTTATCCCAACCCAGCTAAGGGTGAAGGGCTCTGCCCCCCTTAAGAGATTCATGGGAATCCTCAGGGAGGCTCCTAAAGGTGCTCCAAAGCAATAGCTGCACCTATTTCATCGTCACTGATGGATGTGTCAGAGCAGACAGCTCGCAACAACTCTGTCACTGCAGAAAGGGCCCGAAATTCTAATTTCTCCCGCTATTTTGCTACGGAGAGTCCCTGGGATGAAGAGGTCTGTGCCTAGACAAGAAAAATGGTGCTGTGGTGCATTTTGTGCATCTTCAGGTATCTCAGTGCAAGCCTGAGAAGACAGGTGCAATCATGCCCATCGCCCCAGAAAACACAGTCAGGGCAGGAGAGTTTAAACCTCCACCCCACGACAAGCTTCCGACTTCTGAGTGCTCCGTGTCAGCACAGCATTCAAAAAGCCCAGTTTCTAAACAAAAAAGACCACTTTCCCAGGAGCCAGGCATCCTGACAATCCCTTTAAATCCTTACATTCGGCCAGCAAAAGCAGAATAGATTCTCGTAGTAAAGAAAAAACACCAAACATCTCAATTTTCCCCTTGCTTTAATAGGTTTTGGGGAGGAGGAAATCTCCGACAGCACTGTTGTTCCAGACCCCTGCATCCAGCATGGAATGCAGAGCCAAGCTCTTGGTGCTGCAGCCAGAGAGGACGCGATGGAAATGAGTTCCTCTGCCTTCTGCAGTGCCGAAATGCCACTGAGGAAAATGCTAACTTTCCTCTCAAACAGCACCACTATCAGCCCAAGTGAGCGTGAACATTTTCCAGCTTCACAGCCCATGTTTAAAAAGCAACAGGGCAGTGGAAAAACAATTTATGTGATGTAGAAATAAAGGAGGTTGACAGCATCCTCTTTCGAGTGTCATGATAAATCTAAATATTGGATATTCCAAGTCAGTCACTTCATTATGTAAGTAATTGCCTGAAATGTCATTTTGATTTTCTCTGTCTTCATTAATATTGCAGCTCTTCACTGGTTCTTCGAGATGGTTCACTCGAATATTGCAAATTTAAGGAACAGGATCGAGAACTCTCTGAGGAGAACTTAAAAAATTGTGAGTAAAAGCAGATTAAATTGCACCTTGTGCCTGAATGAGGCTCTTTGGAGGAAGCATTCAGTGCAGTTTCCAGCATGATAATGTCTCTGGGCAAGGCGTCCCCAGGAGTTCAACTGTTGTCTCCTCCGGGCTGCCAAAGCACTAATGTTAAACCAGAGGTTTCCCCATCCGCTGGCAGCTGCTCCCAAGGCACACGGAGCAGCAGACAGAGCCTCGGGGAATGGGAAGCTGAGGAAACACCACAGTGCAAACAAATTTGGGGCTTGGAAGTTCAGGAATCAGCTCAGGTCAAGCAGAGGCTTTTCAGCCTGCTTTCTCCAAATGCCTCCTCCTTCCCAAGCCCGGGAAGTGGCTTTTTCACTGCTTCAGCAGCACTGCTGCATCCCTAAACGTGGTAAATCCCACCTGCTCCAGCCCTTGGCACGCGCCCATCCCAGCCATGCCCCAGGAACCTCCTCCTGGCACCTCACCTCCGTGGAACACCGGAGCAGGGACGCTCCCAGCGCTCCAGCCCGGGCCATGGACTACCCTTGGGGTGCTTAAACAGCAGTTCCAGGCTCTGCACCTGGCCTGGTTTATTTTTAAACACACTGCTGGGGTGCATGCCTACAGGAGCGGCTCTGCGCACACACAAAACATGCCATTGCCTCCGCCAGAGCTGCCGTTCCGGAGCCCGGCTGGCAGAGCTGCTCCACGCTGGCATCTTTAATCATCCCCAGAACCCCTGTCCCTTCTCCCCCCACCTGGTCTTCCCTTCCCCAAACAGCACCACGATGCTCGAGCCTCAAAATTTACAGCTCCAACCTCTCTGTTTGCTCCGCGCTGCTCCAGGGGCACAGAGAAGAAATGAAAGTGTAAATCAGAGCATCTCCCAAACGGCCGCCGCAGGAGCGAACTGTGTGCGTCTTCCCAAAAAAGCCCCTTTTCTGGCAACAAAACACCAGTGGTGTCCCCCAAAGAGGGACAGCACTGCCAACCCACAGGATTTGATGTGGGAGGTGGGGTGGAAGTACCTGAGATGCCACCAGGATGCCACCACACCCACAGCATCCACCCAGCTGCTGGAGGACCCCTCTCTCCCAAGCTTCCTCCATCACCGTGGACACCTTGGAAGAGCAGCCAGGAGATCCAGAACAGACCACCACCAAACACACATCCAAAAAAACACCCCTGGGATCCCCTTCGGCCAAGCACATCACTTAACACCACCCCTCACACCAAAAAAACAGCCTCTCCTGCTTTCCCAGCTTCCCCGTCCCTCTGCTCCTTAAAGAAAGCACTGCTAGAAATTCACTTTTTCTTCTTATTACTGCCTCTTGGCTAGGGCTTTACAATAAGTAGGATTCAAAAGGAAAAAATTACAACTTAATTCTGGGGGTTTTTTTTATTCCCACCCCCATATTGGCATGAGCCATACCCAAGTCATAATTCCCAAAAATAACAAATTGCAGAACAGGGTAATCAGAAGTAAATTGATATTGATAAATAAGCTTTTCTCCCGTGCGGTAGGTGGTTTATTTTAATCTAATGAGTTTTATATTTTCTGAGCTTTCAGATTCCATGATGAAGAGCCGTCCGCGCTAGAATTACAAAGCACTTTGAAATATTGTAATTTTATGGCTCATTTTGTCAGGACTCTTGAAAATGAGATTTGTTCCCAGTGAAAAAATTTGCCCCCCTTCTTTTTTTTTTTTTTTGCTTTCTATTCCCTGCAGCGAAAGGAAATAAAATTTCCCTGTTAAATAAATACAGGCCAGGATATTGGTATGCACATGGGAGCGGGGAGATGGATGCCCACAGGGAATAAGGGGCACAGCTGCTGGCACCTGCCACAACCCACCTGAGATGGTGTGTGTAGGAGAAAAGAGAAATGGAAAATCCTCTCTCTCCTTCCTTCACCCTACAATCAAAGCCGAGGTTGGAGACAGAGGTGTTTTCTCCCCACAAATCTCTGCACTTCCCAGCTCGGGTACTCAAACCTTTCTTCTTCCAGAGAAAAAGCCGGAACTGTTCCTTACTGACAACTACTCACACCCAAAAGTTTCCCACACTTCCAGCAGTTTACTTCCATTTTAAAACAAGGACAGGAGTGGAAGTATTTTGGTTGGGGCTTCCAGACATTTGCTTTCCCACAGGAATCAAACATTAGCTGCAAAATGACATTAACACATCGTTTAACCAAAAACCCAGGCCCAGAAGGAAATGCCATCTTTAAACTTCTCAGTCCATGCAGAAAGGCTGTGCCTGGTCTGGAAATCACATTGGTTTTCCAAGTCACTGCCACAAGACAATCCCAATAACTACCCCACTCGGCATAAGCAACATCAAACCCTACACCACAACTGCGGCATCTCCAAGGAAAAGTCAAATAACGCATCCAACTCAACTTCTGCATCCATGGAATATTAAAATAACACCCTGGGAGCTTTGGGAAGAGGGTCCCCATTCCTTACTGCATCAGTCACTGCCACCCATCCCTCCATGGCGAGGGCAGCTTCTCTTTTGGGGAGATAGAAGTGGAGATTCCCGATTTATTTCTTTTTAAGTGGGGTAGCACTGGCTCTACGGAGTCTCCAGCACTGGTTGCTAGTCACCATAGGCCTCATAGCAACCATTTTCCACCACAAAACCTCCCTTCAGCTGGAACAGCAGCTCCTAAGCTGGGAGGAAGGCTGGGATGGGGCATGGAGACCAAGCCAACAGGCTCCTGGGCTGCACCAACACATGGAAGCAACACAGCAAAGCTGTGGAGCAGATGATGCTAACATGGGATGAAAAGGTAGAAAAGCAGCCAACAGCAACAGAGCTTGGCTTAAAGGAAAGAAAGAGGGAGGAAAAAAAGGAGGAGGGGAAGAAGGGTGGGAATCCTTGCTTTAGGAGAAAGTGGAAAGCTGAATGCAGAGAGGTGACACACACAGTCTGGTCTCATAAGACAGGAGCCTCTCTCCAGGCTCTTAGGAAATATACAGGAATGGACAAAGTGGCAAATGTAAGGATGCTGAAGGCCTGACTCCAAGCCTGCTCTGGAATGGGATACCAGACACTTTCTTCTTGTGCCCTGCCTGGAAGAGGAAGGCCTCCCTCCCACCCAGGCCAGGCAGCAGCCTGGCTGGACTTCCAAGCACTGCCATCAAAACGATGCAGGAGAAGTGTTCAACATCCTCGGGCTCCCACACACGATCGCCGAGTGTCTGTACTGCTGCCACCCAGCCTGTGCCTACCGACCCTGGGGGTTCCCGCCCGCGCCGCTCCAGATCCGGGCACGTGAGCTGTGCTTGGCTGGGGGCGGTTTAAGGGAAAGAAGAGGACAAGATGTGTGTGAAGTTGGATTAAAGGGGAAAAAAGCATGTGCTGGTAGGGACTGCCTCTGCACCTCCCTCCTTGCCACGTCCACGTACAGTTTTCAAGGTGAGGATCCCCTTTTTGCAGCAGGAGGGAGCAGGGCACAGGCTTTGCCCCAAGATGTTCCCCCACAACAGCAATAAAGGATTCAGTATCAGCCTCAAGAGCAAGTCACCAGCCTGAGAACCACCAGCTCCTCCCAATCAGTCACCAAGCTGCATTTTAAAGCCCTGCCAAAGGAGATGGGTGAGTTATTTAACTCCATCTCCCTTGGTAAACACCACTCCAATCCCAGGACCCCGGGTGCGTGTGCCCCTGGGATTTCACCCCATCTCCCTGCCCCCCCCAGCCACCCCCAAGCTCCAGGCTGGGCATTTGCAACACTAAAAAGAAGCAGCAAGGCTATTTTGCTCAGGCCTCTGGTGACTGGACTGGTAGATCTTAGAGGGGAAAAAAGGATGCTTCAGAAGAAGGGGGAAAAAAATACAACAACTGTAAGAAAACCCATTAAAAACCTTCACACTGGCGAACGGGAGCTGCAAAGGCTCTCAGGCCATTTCTTGCCTCATCCAAATCAAGAGGGAAGTGTCCTTGCTGCTTTCACACAAAGCTCACTTAACTTCCAGCGAGAGGCACTTTGCTGCTCCAGACCTTTCCAAGGCCCAGTGGCTGTTCCAGCTAATAAAAGGGAAGCTTTGCCTGGCAGAGCAGCACCGTGGGCACGCTGGGGTAATCACTCGCTGCCTGGAATTGTAGGAGCAGGAAAAAAAAAGTAGAGACAGCACAGGGAAAGGAAGATGGGGACACTTAGGAGGAACCGCCTCGAAATCCCTCAATCCCAAACAGCAGCCCTGGAGAGCAGGGATTGAACAGAAAGACAAAGGCATGCAGCAGGGATGAAGTTATTTGGATTAACTGCAGCAGTCCATCACCAGTGACAGGCTTGTTCATGCCAACCCTCCTGAGACCCCAGATGTGGCTGAGGGCCCTTGAAGCTGTCCAGTCCCTCTCCTACATGGCCAGGTTCCAAGCACATTGCTCTATTTCCATCAGGAATTTGCTCCCAGTGACTCTCTCTCCCCAGCTCCCTCCCAGCAGGACCTCTTTCTTTCTGGGAGAGCAGCTGTTTTATCAAACCCACAGATCAGGGCAAAGCAATCCAGGCTCTGGCAGAGGCTCTGAAGGGACAGCACAGCTCTCCCACACCCAGAGCAGTTTCCATTGCAAGCCAGGTCCTTGGCCCCAGCACACGGGTTCAAATGGACGCTTCCAGGAGGCTGCAAAAGTGACATTGTGTGCCAGGATTGCCCCGCTGGTCAGAAGGGACTTTAAAGGCCACCCAGTTCCAGCCCCTGCCACGGGCAGGGACACCTTCCACTATCCCAGCTTGCTCTAAGCCCCGTCCAACCTGACCTTGGGCACCTCCAGGGATGGGGCAGCCACAGCTTCTCTGGGCAGCCTGTGCCAGGGCCTCACTGCCCTCACAGCAAGGAATTCCTTCCCAACATCCCATCTAATCTTCACCTTCATGGACTGAAAGGCACCATGCCCCTGAACAAATATCTCCTGCCGACGATGAAACATGAAGCTGAGCATAGCCCATGGATAAATGCTACTCCAGCTGCTGCCATAGCATCCTGGTCTTTACCAAACCACTGGCAAGATCTAGGACATCTGCAAGATTTGGGTCTTAACCACTGGAATTCCCAATTTCTCCCCATTTCAGCTGCAGAATCTACACACTAAAATACAGTCAGATAACAACATCAGCACAAAGGCAGGAATCTTCACGTTTGTAGGTCTTGGGCCACAAAAGCCCCAAAATAACTGTATTTCTCCTGCAACATTATTAGAAGTCTTACTAGAGAAAGCAGGATACTACAGTGGGGAAAAATACATGGAAGTTTTAGATTGCACGTGGAACTGTTCATGCTCCCAAAGCAGAGCTCCAGCTCAATTAGCCTGGCTGCAATACCCTGGCTGCGAGCAGCTGGGATATTTTACACCCTAACAAGAGGCCGCAGGCCAGCCCCCTCATCAAGTCAATCCCATATCCTAAAGCTTCTTAAATTCAAAAATAATCTGTGCTCCAGACCATCTGCACAGAACATCTAAGAAACTTCATAAATTGAATCCTTTTTAAGAGGTCCTTTCCCCCCAGCTGCTCCGGGGTGTGCTCAGAAGAGGATTGCAGGGCCTTTTTCCTTGCACCAGGTCAGCAGAGGAGCTACCATGCCGTGGGCATCACTCTGGAGATTATTGCAGCTGGGCAGCAGGAATGGTTCTGGTGCTGCCTCCCTCCCTGCTGTACCCAGGTGATGCTCCTGGCAGAGGAACACAGTCCCTTGGTACAGGGGCTGGGGGCCCTTCCCAGGCTCAGCCACAGCAGCCAGCCAAGCTCCACGGCTCCCACCTCTTCCAAACATTGTTGCTCCCACTTATCATCAAAAAAAATTAAAAATTAAAAGAAGGGACAACATCAATTTTTACAGTTTCCCACAAAGATAGTGTTTTAGAACTTGATCTTAAAACAAAACATTGTGTTGTTCACAACACCATCCCAACTCCTTCCAAAACAAGAAAGCTTTGTGTCGGGGAGGGACCGAAGTGGTGAAGGAAAATGGAATTGCACAGCGATTTCTCCTCCCCTCCTTCCTCAGGACAGGGGAGAAGGAGAGACAAAGGTAAAACTCTGCCAAAATAACCACCTGGATTTTCACAAAAGCGAGTATCCCATGGGAATACTTTATCCCCAGCACCCACTGCCCAAAAAAATAAATTTAAAACACCTCAATGCACCGCTCTATCCCACACGCACGAGGCATCCCAGGCTCGGGAAGAAGCCAGGCTTGTTGCGTGCAGCCCCAGCAGAGCGAGCCCCGGCAGCTCTGCCAGCCCTCCTGCCCAAGGAATCCGCTGCCAGACGCGGCTTTTCCCCCAGCACAGGCTAAAAAACCCAAAGCAACGACAGAGAAAACACACATCGGCGTAAGATATGTCCCATTCCAGCATCCCTCTCCTCCTGGAAAACGCTGATGGATAGGAGAGGCAGTTTGGGGAAACGATAGTGGCCGGCAAGGTGGCCAGAACACGGATTTAAAGAAAAGAGGGACTGCAGGTTTTGGGGGAGACGAAGGAAAGCAGCAGCAAGTAAAGAATCAGAGGGGAGAAAGTAATCTAAAATAAAGTGTTTTCTCAAAACGTTCAGGGAAAGCCTGGCATTTTAAAGCGCTGTCCTGCTATTTTAATAATGTTTGGAGAGGATTTAAAAATCCCACCGCTTCCATTGCGGCTCAGCCCCCACGCGCGGCTGCGGCGCGGCATTCCCACGTCTGGGAAGAAGTTCAGCCCCGGCTTATCCCAGAAACTTTGCAGCTTCCGAGCAGCCCGAACTCCGAATTAGAGCCGGGGGCAGGGGGAGGAGGGGGCAGCGTGCCCGCTCCCTCGGGGCAGGACAGCGGGTGCCACTGTATGTTTGTAGTGTTCATATTTTAGGGAAAAGGGGAGAAAGGTTGGGCTCCCCCTCTCCTGCCACGGAAACCACCGCGCTGAGCGCGTCCCCCCACCCAAAATAATAACAATAACAGCAGGGCTCGGTCCCCCAAAAAAATCTGTTCGCTCAGCGAAAGCAAACCAAGTAGGTTCTGGAAGGGAGACCCCGCGCCAAGCCGCCCCCCGGGAAAGGGAGAGGGTGACGCCCGCGCCTCCGCACATCCTCCTCGCCCCCCATCCCACTCCTCCCAAATGAATGAACCCACGAGGAATAAGGAAAAGCGGTGGGGCATTACCTGTGGTGGATATCTCGGAGCCCGGTGTCAGCGGCGACCCCCCATACCCCCCCCCGCCGCCCTGCGAGCTGCGCGAGCCGCCGCGGGAGGAGGAGGAGGAGGAAGGGGAGGGAAAGGGAAGGAGCGCGGGAGACACTGACGCGGGCGGCGCAGCGCCCCTCGCCCAGGTACCCGGGATTTCAGCGCCGGCTCCACCTTCCCCCGCTCCTGACCCCTCCCTGGGGACTCCCAGCCGCCCCAAATCCAGGGCTCGCCCCCTCAACCCCGGGCTCCCCCCCAGACAACAGTCGCCTCCTCAAATCCAACTTCAGCCCGAGCAGGCGCTGGGTACTGAAAGTTTAACTCAGCCTCGGTGGGTTTAATTCTTTTTTTGGTGTGGTTTTTTTTGTTTTTTTTCTAATATTGTTATTTCTCTGAGCTGCGCGCGGGAGCAGCTGGCAGGGCCCGGAGCACGTAAATCATACATGAGCGGGAAAGCGATCCGGGCACGGCATGCCAGGACAGCCGCACGGATACTCCTGCTGAGCTGCTCTCCCCAGGCACGGGCTCGTATCTGCCGTGCTGCCGAGCCACAATTCCGACCAAACCCTTCTTGCCCCCAGCCCTGTGTCCTCCCGGCATTCCTAAGCCTGGCAGGACATTCCTGCCTCCAGTCCAAGACCTCCCCACAAGCAGCTTTTGGGAAAACGGCCAAATGCCACTGCTTCACCCCGTTTCTTGCCTTCTTGGAAGCAACAAAGCCATAAAAAGCCACTTGCAGTGACACCAATCCTCACACCGAGGGGCGACTCCCTGTCCCTGGATCCCAGGAAGGGGCAGGGCTTTGTGTCCTGCCCTGCTGCACACACCGGCCTCCCACCACCACGTGGGGCCCGTGGAGCTTTACCATCGCACCCGACCCCATCACAACCAGTTTTGATTAAAACGCTAAACAAGTGCGGTTTGCACTGCTAAAGCCCACCCTGGAGCCTCGCCCGGGAACCACAGAATCCCAGAATGGTTTGGGTTGGAGGGAACATCAAAAATCACCTCATTCTGTGCCCCTGCCATGGCCAGGGACACCTTCCACTGGACCAGGATGCTCCAAGCCTTGTCCAACTTGGCCTCAGACGCTTCCAGGGATGTAAGGATCCTACCCCTCCACTCACCTCCACACCCCTCGTCCTGGAGCACCAGTAGGCAAATGCTCCTGCAGGAGCAGGTGGGGGTAATTAAGGCTTTGCCTCTCTTGAGCAGCTTCTTCTAATTATGCCATTAGCACAGCTCCCGGGCTGATTGGTTGGAATTGGGCACAGGTCTGCTCCTGGTGCTCCCTGGGGATGGGGGGATTCCTCCACCAAACCTGGCCAAGCTTCAGGCACTTCACACCCCAGAGCCAGCCGTGGCACACTTACATCTGCTTTGGGGCTGAACCCAAAGTCCCTGGCAAACGGGAATGCAATGAGCTCTCTGCAGCTGACTGAGGCGCTGGCAGATAATTTCCTCACATCGCACCTGGGCTGCATAGCTGGCACTGACCTTGGGGGTCACCAGGAGTGCAAAGCGTGCGGGTGTCACCTACCTGGGGTTCTGAGCGCCCCACTGAGCTGAGCCACCTGCACTGGGGGGTTTCTTTCTCCCGGGGCCATCATCCCCTCCTTGCCCTCTTCATCATCACACAGCAGCGTGTACACAGCCAGGATCCTTGCACTGTGTTCATCCCAGCCACATTCACAAAGTCAGGGAGCTAAGGAGGGGAAGAAATGACAAAAAAAAGGGGAGGAACCAAAGCAAAACCATAGGTGAAGACATGTCTCAGGCCCGGGTGCCTGTACCTGCCCTCACTTTGCACAGGTGATGTCTCAGTGACTCTCCTGATAAATTCAGGTCAGTGTTTCTGTTTAAACAGGAGCACACCTCTCCTCTGCTAGGTTCCTGTGCCTTGGCTTCACACCACGGATTTCTGCTCACATCCTGACTGGTTTGAAGATGTGTCACCTCTTTTAAATAAGTCAGCTCTAACAAGGCGGAGTTCCTCCTGGCCTGGGGGTCTGGCTCGGACTCCCATTCCCGACAGAGTACAGGCTGCAGCCTTTCCCATCGAGGAGGAGAGCGAGGACTGGGGGGATTTCAGTGCCTAGGTTCACAAAACACACAGGAATCCAGTATCTTGTGATCTGTACCTCCCTGTCAACCTTGGTTTAAATCAGGCAGGGACAGCAATAGCTATGTGCAGGCTGGACCTCAAACCGGCTCACTGAGCTGATGTTCCCAGGCTCCTGTTCGGAGAAATCCATGGTATTCCAAGACCCAGCCCGTGGGAGACGTGCCTTTTAACAGGCTCGGGGCTGGGGAAAAGAAGGAAATAGAAGAAAGTGATACATTGTGAGCAGAGAGATGCTCCCAGTTGCTACTGGGATCATAATTAACACCGAGCCAAAGCAGGGAGCTGGAGGGCTGGGATAACCTCCCTGCTATCCCAGCCTTTCTCCGCAGACTCATTACAGGGAAACCTGATTTTTTTGGAGGCAGATCCCGTGACCTCCCCTCTCCATCCTGCCTGTGAACACAGAGCAGCTCAGCAGAGCCTTTCACAGCCTCCTGGCACCACTCACTCAACCTTGAAATTGTACTGCAGGGCTTCTCCCCCTCTTGTTTTCCATCCAGTCACAGAACATTCCTGCATCCAGCTCTCCCCACGGTGTCTCACTCCTCTGCCTGCCTTCCTCTGCGAGAGCTGGGATTGCCGTTTGTCTCTAAATAGATGAAACACCACATGGAAAGCAGGTAAAACACGGACATGTGCAAAATCCTGCCTGCCCCACTCAGGTACTGACTTATCTCCGCTTGCCACGGACCACGTTCTGCCACGGACTCCAGGGTCTGCACGGACATCACTGCCTGACAAGCAGCCCGTGCAATATTGTGCCATCCGTCATTTCTTCACGACCCCTTTTCCACAGGTGCCTCCCACAAGGGTCCCTAGAATTGCTTCCCCAAGTACCATCCTTTTTTTTTCTGGGTAAATAAAACCTGTGTAAAAGGTCAGGGCAGCTTTTATGCTTGGGAAAAAGCAGCCCATGCCTCCTGCTTCCACTTTTTTGGGGGGAAACACGGTGATTTTGTCCCCCCAGACCACAAGCCCCGGGGAAGTGGTGGTATCCTCCATCTCCCACAGCTTTCCAGCAGCCCATGGTGCTGTGTGGGTTGGGATGGTGGTATGAGGGAGGCAGCTCCCCACCTGCTACCTCCTCACCCGAGTCAGAATTAATTTGTAGAGCCATCTTGGAGTTTTCTTTTCGACCACCTGTGCTGTGGCTGACAGTGAGCTGGCTTTTTCGGTGTGAAATTAATTTCCAGGTCCATTTCACACAGAATTTTAAGGCCAATATTAGGATCACGCTGTCTGTTTAGGAATTTATAAGTGAAGGAGGTTGGTGAGAAAGCCGAGCAAAGTTAAGGGATTGCTGGAATTCTCTCTCTGGAGAATAAAAGCACTGAAAGAGCAGCTGGTTTTGTTGTTTGTTTTTTTTTTTTTTTTTTTCCTTTAGAAATACAGAAGTACTGGGTTTCAAATTGCATCTTTGGAAGGTGATAGTCCATGTGGAGACAGCAGGAGGGGCAGAAACTGGCCTCACCTTTGTAGCATGTACCTAATTCTGTGTGAATTCCTCAGGGATCTTCCAGCTTGTGTTTACAGGTGGGTACATGCAAGCTACCCCTGGGCCAAGCATTCCTGTGGTGATAACACATGGCAAGAAGGGTCAAGGTGATTTCGGTGAGCCCCTAAAAGCCTTGCCAGGACCTGGCTGAAGGCCTCTTCACTCTGCAGACCCCAAAGCAGCCTGTTTGCAGAATTTGGAGCCAGCAGGACCTGTCCCCTGCTAGGGGCACTGAGAGCACCCTGCGGCCCCAGGCTGGGCTTGTTAGATCCACAATGGGTTAATGAGGGTAAAAAAACCCCTTTGGAGCAACTCTGTGTGCAGCTGGAAGCACTTTTCACTCAGCCCTTGTGATTTCCTACTGCTGGGGAATGTTAGTAAACTGGAGAGGGTTCAGTGATGATCCAGGTGATCTGGATCAGAGCAGCGGCAGTGACGGGGGACAACTTTGAGACAACCCTGAGTCACTTCATGCCACGCATCTGAAGCACCTTTCTCTTAGCTTTGAGCCTTATCTCAACCAGCTTGGCTTTTTTCCTTCCCCTCGGTTTAGTCTTTCTTCCTCAGCAAAGGAAAAGGTGCCATCTACAGGCCCAGAGAATCCATGAACAGGCACAGAGAATCCACACCACAGCCCTTCCCATCTCTCCTGTCCCCTGCCATCATATCCTCGGCTGGGCCATCTTCCCTGCGGTGTGGTCTCCGAGCTGCTTGTTCCCTGTTTGGGGTCAGGGAACACCAGAGGGCTGTGCCAGCTAGAAGATGGCCTCCCTCATGGCCAGCCCGTGGGCACACCTGGGTCTGACCTCGCTGGTAACGCAGCAGAGCAGCAAGATAAAAACTGAAGGGAAGGTGACCACCCATCTCCACAGCCTGGGGGGACCAGCAAAGGGGACACAAAGGAACTTTGGTCACGCTGTTGCCTCAGGGGAATCCTGGAGAGCTCCTGTGCTGCTCACCCAGGGTCACAGCTTCCAGCCCTGTGAGGTCTCAGAGTGCCATCGTGCTCCTCCTCTGCCTTGCCCTGCTCTGCCAGCTGCCTCTCATTTAACTCATTTTGATCAGGTTCGCACGTTTGTGATTTAAGGAGGTCAGCCAGGAAAATAAGAAACTGTAGGAAGAAGTGCAAATAACAGCGGATAGATGAATTCTCCCCTGTGTGAGTACAGGGGGGCGTCTGCAGCAAGGGGGACTCCCGGACAGCTGGAAGGAGGGTGAGTGCAGGGGACCAGTGAAGGGCTTGTGGTGCTGTTTAAGGTTCAAGGTTGCCCCCAGGAGAGGAGGAAATCTCTCCCCTTCTCGCCAAGCCAAGGGCAGCAAAAAGAGTGGAGCTGAGGCCAGGCAGGTGGGATCGCTCCTCCTACACAGCCACGAGCCTGGAGCTTGCTCCTGCTTTAAAAACCCTTCTCACCTCCCAGCTCCTGCTTCATATTGAAGGCATTTGTCAGAGCAGACGCTGCATCCCGCGCTGGCAGGTGTCCCAAGCCATGCAGCAAGGCAGGGTCACAAAACCTGGGATGGAAGAGGAGCTGGGAGGGGGGTCAGGCAGCCCATCCACCAGCAGGCAGGGATGGCAGAGGGATGGCTCGCTCAGCTCTGCCCAGCCTGCTCCGGGCTCGCTGGAATTCACACTCCGGCAGTCCCAGCTCCTGCACTCCCCCACCCTGGCGTGATAAATTAGGAGGAAAAGTTTCTCATCTCAGTTTGTTCTCACAGCGCCGTCCAACAGAGCACAAGCCTGTCTAATCAGGAGCTACAGTCCTTCACCATCTGTTTGGAGCCTAATTACAAATGCAGAAAAATAATGTGCTTTACAATTGCACCAGTAAATGCTGTAAATGATTTAAATGCATGCATATGTTCCCTGCAGAATTCAGCATGCATCTGCGACTTCTTCTGCTCACATTAGGCACACAAATCAAGGGAAAAAATACCCAGATCTGACGAACAGCATGTCCCTAGGATGGTGATTTTTATCCCTTTTTTCCCCCTGCTGGAATGGCAAACAGGGCTTTTTTGTAACAATTCATCCAGCAGCGTTTTCTTTGCTTCCATTTTAAAAACTGTTTATCACTGCTGTGTAAATATAGTACAAATTGCTCCATAAAACATGTAAAAGGAGAACAGCAGCCGGGCAAGCCTGCAGCTGGCTGGCAAGGTTTCAAAGCCAAGGTTTGTTTTTTCCTGTGGGGCACCCATGGAGGGGCAGGATCAGCTCAGCTCATCTGCTGTGGATGGTGGCCCTTCCCAAGCCCCCAGTGACCACTTGTGTTTCACAGAATCATGGAATGGTTTGGGTTGGAAGGGGCCTTAAAGACAGTCTTGTTCCTGCTGCTCTTTGGCCACCACCAAGGCAATGCTGAAGGATAACGAGGTGGTTTCAGAGATGCTTCCCACCTCCCGGGGGGTAACAGCACTGCACCAAAGCCTCTGTAACACAAAGGCTGGTGCCACAGATGGAGAGTGCCAGCACTCCTAGCCTGTGAGGCACTCCACTGAGGGAGGACAGCCTGCACAAGGCTTTGGAGATCAGAGAGAAAGAGGAAAAGTCACTTGCAACTGATGTGAGGTGAGTATTGCTTCATAACAAAAATTCCCTTTCCTCCTCCAGCATATTTGTTTGCTTTCAAGCCCCCAAAACTAACATGGAACCTGGTTCAGCTCTGAAGCAGGGAGGGGGAGCTGGCACCACAGAGCTGAGAGAGGACAAAACCAGGTCAGGCATAGGCTCAGTTAGTCTCCTTTGAGCAGAAGCTGCAGCAGATGCATTCCCTCCACTTTGTGCCCTTTCATCCCTTCCCCTCCTGCTCCCGGCACCCTGCTGCCTTGCTGCTGCTTTGCCAGATCCCAGCTTTCTTCTCCCTTGGCCAGTTGGATTTAACTCCAAAGGCTGCTGGGAAAGGCAGCGTGAGGCAGGCACAGCATCCCCTCTGTGCTGGGCTGCCAGGCCCAGCAGGTCTGGGACTCTCTATACCCTGGGTCACAGTGCCAGCAGAGCTGGGCACCACCTCGAGTGCTGGGCACCCACACCAGGGTTTGTGTCTTTGACTCAATTTCACATGGTGGGCTCCCCCTAAGGAATTTTGCAATGGCTCGTTTTACACCCACGGATGAGAGGGACCAAGCCCTGAGCAGAGCACGTGGTCCTTCCCGTGGCAGCCAGATCAACACCCGCCTTCCTCGGCTGGGAGATGGGAAAACATGGACAGCCCTGCTGGCTGAGGGGAGGGTGGTACTTACAGAGACAAAACCTGGGAATGCATTTTTGGGCAGGAGAGGAAGACACATGGATGCAGCTCAGCTGCCCACACCCATGGTCTTCCTCTAGACCTCAGGTATCCCAGTTCTGGGAAGCAACTCCCTCTTGTAAGCTCTTGGAGAACTAGAAGAAAGGCAGTGCAATCTCCCAGCTAAATGTGTAGTAGGTTTGATTCCTGCAGTGCTCCTCCTGGCTAGAGCATCCTTCCAGGCCTGGGAACTGGGGTCCATGGCTGCTTTTGTTGTCAAAGATGCATTAATCATAGGATCGTGAAATAGTTTAGATTGGAAGGGACTGTGATGATCATCTGGTTCCAAACCCCTGCCATGGGCAGGGACACCAACCCAACCCACCCAGGCACCAGATGTAGCTGCACTTTGGTGCATCCCAGATCCAGCATCCTTCATTCCGCCTTGCCACCACCGTTTCCCTCCTCATCCCGCTTTTCCTTACCTTGAGCGCCTTGGTATGGCCCACGCCGAGCAGCAGATGTGACTTCTCCCAGGCACTGTAATTACTTCCCTGCCGTTATATGCAATTCCCTATAAATTATCCATCCCCTTTTGCAGGGGGATCACCCACAGCTCATGGCTCAGAGGCCTGGCAGCATCCACCCCCATACCATGGCATTCCCACCAGCATTCCCTGCTTTATACCCAGACCTCGTTCTTGCCCAGTTTGCATCGGTATTGATTTTCCCCCTCATTTATTAACCTTCCTTAGCTGAATGCCACCAAAACCAAAGGATAAATCCCCCTTTTGCTCACTCCCCCCTGCCACAGGAATGCCCTCCACACCTACCTGCATGTCACGTGGGGATATTCCATCAGAATAACTGTGCTCTCAAAGCAGTGCTCTCAGGGCTCCTTCGCCCGGCCCTTGCCAGGGATTTCTCTGAGTTTACAATCCAAGCTGGGAGAGAAGGATGACCAGAAGGAAAAATGCAAGCTAAAACCGCATGCATCAGTGCATCTCCAAGATAAATTATTTCAGACACCAGCAGTTGCACAGGATCAAGAATTATCTTTATCAGCAACGGTACCAGATAATGAAGTTCTCCCTCCAGAGGAATTTGGTCTGTAACATGAAGGAGAGGAGGAGCAGAGATGCAAAGCAGTAAAAAAACAAGCTGAATCTCATCATTCCTTGGATTGGGAGAAAACGCACAGATTGAAGACAGGCCCACTGAAGCCCACAAAGGGACTTTCTGGTTGCCAGCACCAGGTTGGGTTGAGCTTTTTGACCAACTGCTGCATTATTCCGGCACCAGGGAGGCAATGGGAGCAGTGACCCCCATGCGGGGCAGCCAGCACCCCGACCCTCAGCCCCTGGGTGGGCCTTCACCTGGGTCAAGGCAGTCCCTGGCTGAGTGCTGGAGGCCAAAGGGCTCCAAACCCACCAAAGGGACAGGATCAAGAGCCCACACGTTCTATAAAGCTGCTCCTCACTACTGCAAACCCAACAAATTTTCCACTTGTGTCTGGATTTTATGTTGAAATAAAAATCAGCTGTAAAGCAAAACTCTGTGTGTGTATCGCCAAGGGGCCCAAACCAAACACTGGAAAAGATTTATGTAAAAAACCCAAATGTCCACCACACCCAAATGGCACCCCAGGGCAGTGACCACCATGGATCCTGCTGTTCTCCCAGCAAAGCCCCACATCCAGCAGCTCCACCATGACTTGGGAGGTGCTGAGAGAGCATCCCAGTAATGGAGCAGCTGCTCCTAACCCAGTCCTAAAGGAATTAATTTCCACAGACAGCATCTCTGAGGCATCACTGCACTGCCAAGCTCTGCCATTACACCCCTGCTTATCAGTTCACCTCTTCAGACCACAAATCCAGCCAATCTGAGAAAATAAATACAATAATCGGATTTAGTCCAGGCTGTGCTGGCATATGGGAGTTTAAATGACTTTAAAAGCCAGTCCTCTTTGGGTGGGCCATATTTTTGGGTGTCACAGTAGCTCACCCCTCTGAAAACATCTGGAGGCCATATGGTGCCTGTCTACATCAATTAACCAGATTTCTGCTGTGAACCTCACACCAGGGCCTCTCTCATACCTCTCCCTGGCTTTCACAGAGCTCTCTGAACACAGACTGAAGACACCTTAAAAACCTCAGGTTAGGACCACTCAGCATTTCACTTTCCTTGGGGATCACACTGTAGATGCTGAAAAGCTTTGGTAGAGAAATTTTTCAGCTTTCTGCAGTATTCTGTGAGAACTCTGTGGTTCTCGTGAAAGCTATGATAAACACTGCTACGGGTTCTTTGTAAACTGGTTCTTTATCTTTTTCAGAGTTGTTATAGTACACAGTGAAATAATATTTTGAAGCAGGTGTTGTGAGCTTTGGCCAATAGGACAAGGGGTGGCTGGTCCAACGTCCAATAACCTCCTGTCATCTTTGGGAACCAAGTTATATAAATCAAATCATAATTAATTAAATGACTACTTTCTTCCTGAACTTGGATTATGTTGTTACTCGCCGTTCTCGGTACATCACAGCAACATCACACTACAGTCAGAGCAGGAAAAGTGCTCCTCTCAGCTTGGCCAGGAAATAGTCCCAAACACTAGTGGCACCATGCTAGGAGGTAGATGATTCCTCAATTCAATTTTACACGGAAAAATTAAAGCAAGCAAAAGTCCAAGTGGAACAGTTTCCCTTTATTTTTCTTTTTGTGGAATGATTGTATGAAATCTGTGCAAAACAGTGCCCTGATTCCTGGGGCAGCTGCTACTCACTCCCTAAGTTATGTGAAAGTGCTCCAGGGCTCAAACCCCTTTTAGTTCAATACCACCATCACAGCTCAGTGAGGGGGGATCCCCCAAAGACCACCCAACCTGAACTCATAACAGTGTGGCAGCAAAACCCAAGGTGCCCCAAAAGCCCTGGGTTCAGCTTAAAATCACTGGCATAGGGGCAAGGGACAGTATCCCTGTGTCCCCGGTGCTTCCCTGAGCTCCCTGGGGAGGATGAGGCTATTTCGGTCCCTGCTCCATTAAACTGGGGAGCAAAAACATCTGACAGAATCTTCCCAAGCACAGGGGATGCCCCTTCCCAGAAGGGAGACTTTCCCTCTGCATCCCCCTGGATGCAACTACCCCCCTCCCAAGACAGGCAGCCTGCCTCAGAACCACAGCATACCTGACTTTTCTGGGGAAAAACCCAAACTCCAAATACCCAACAGCAGCACCGAGGGCATCCTCCTCCTCTGGCTGCCCCTTCTACATGAGGTGCACCACGAAAACAGCACAGGCAGACCCCAGAGCCAGTCCCAGCACGAGGTAAAACGTCATCACCACCCCTGCTGCCTCAGCCAGCTCTTTTGGCACAATTTTGGGGCCATAGACCATGACCAGCGTGCCCAGGTAGCCGTTGCTGAGCCCCAGCAGCGCCGTGAAAACCACGGGGTAGATGTCCTGGTTGAACACCACGGTCTGGATATGAGCCCGGGGCTGGTAGTTGCTGAGGATGAAGAGAGGGAGGAAGATGGATCTGAGGAGGACGAGGGCAGGCAGCAGTTTGCTCTTGGGGCCAGGCACCTGGATCCAGGCAGTGACCTGCCTCCCACACCAGTCAGCAAAGTTGTACAGGAGGAAACATGTGAGCGGTGTAAAGTACTTGGTGCTCCACGGGCTTCCTGAGGACTTGCTAACAGACTCGATGTTGGAGGAGAGGGAAGGGAAGATGATGATGGAGATGAAGAAGACGTAGAAGACGCAGAAGCCAAGGAGGGCGGTCTTCTGCAGGATGGGGCAGAGTGGGGGAATGCCAGCGCTTCTTGTGAGGAAGGAGGAATTAGCAGTGCCTCCTGGCTCTGCCCCGTCCTCCACGGAGCTGTCGGGGGGCACAGAAACCAGAGAGGGGTTCTCCTTCTGGCTGCTCAGGTAATACCTGGAGAAAGATAGAGGGAAGCATGGGGGGAATACAACTGAGATTTGGAGAGAGGGCAGGAGAGAAGCTGGCAACGAAGGGATGCCCACTGGACCCAGCAACCCCACCACACCTCCAGCTCCCACCTTGTACAGAGAGGTGACCCTTGGAGACCCAGCATCACCTCTCCCCATCTCTCTGCACCCTCAGTGTTCACAGAGGGGACCTACTGCATGCAGGCACATGGAGGCGGGGGCTCTGGGGGCTACACACAGCAGCCAGACCCATGGGTCACACACATCCGAGTGGCAGACACAATATGGGGACACTCCTGGCTGGCTGGCTGCCTCCGGATTATGGCTCTCCGCTGACTCCACACATTTTGGGAGTGCTGGCATCAGCAGCCCTGGGAAAGCTTGGCAGAAACTTAGCACATGCCCAGTTTCAGCCTGTGGTTTTGGTGAAAGGGGAAGCCTGGCTGGCGGCAGTGACGGGGCAGGGACCGGCACAGCGAGCATCCCGTGGATCCCCCCAGCAATCCCGCTGCAAACCCTCTGTGGGACGCCCCTGGCAGGCTAGCACACACCTGGAGTACTCCAGCCTGGGGAGGAGCAGGTACACCATGATGCAGATGACGATGAAGATGTCGGCCGTGAGGAAATAGGCCAGGGCGCTGTCGGTGACATCGGCCGCCGCTGCCAGGTCTATCACAGAGGCCACGGCACTGATGGTGCCACCCATGGCCTGGCCTGCGTGTGGGAACAGAGATGGGCACAGTGAGGGACAGAGAATGAGAGGAGGAGCCCAGAAGCTCCTCTTCTGACATGCACAGCTCCACAGGGGACACAGCTCAGGCCCTGCCCCACACACTCAGCCCCAAACTCAGCTCAGGGTGCAGCTGCACAAACCACCTCCTCTCCATTTCCACACCTCAGGTATTTGTGGGGTTGCACCACAGCCCAGGTGCCATCCTGCATCCCCTTCCAACACAGCACAGCACACACACGGGTCAGGATGAGACCTGACCTGCTGGGCTTGCAGGTCCCAAGTCCTGCAGAAAAAGTCCAAACTTTTTCCAAAGCCTAAATCTGGCTTTCCGCCAGCATACATATAATCAACCTCTCCTGCACTCCTCCAGATGGGAATTCAAGCCACCAGCAGCAGGAATGCTATCTCAGGGATGTGGTGCTTTTCCTCTCCAAGATAATCTCATTAAAACACTCCTCTCTTGGCCCCAGGAAAATCTTCTCCATCCTGATTTTTCTCCCCCTTTTCCTCTTGGTTTGTCAACCATTCCACAGCATATTTATAATGTTATCAAAGCTCCAGGGAGCTCATCACTCACGGCTCCCAACCTGCCCCTCATCATTCATGGAAATGCTGAACAGAAAGGAGACAAGGCAAAGCCACAGATCCCTCAACTGGAAATGGCAGGGCAGTGGGATGTCATCTCCTTCCCCACTTCTCCCTGCAACCAGCAAGTCTCCAGGGTTAGTTTATGGGTATTTACAGAAACCAAAGCTCATGTGATTGAATAAGTTTCTCCTTCAGCAACTTCCCTTTATCATTAAGGCAAAGTTAAGCTTCTAAAACCCCACATGACAAAACCGCAGGCGCAGGAGAGAGAAAACCACAGAGCCAAGCAGGGAAAGTCCAAGAGTATGATCCCCGTGGGATCACCCAACCTGAGATCAGAGCCTGCAGGTTCCTCATGGGGAAGCAGCTGCTCAGGCCAAAGATGCTGCTGGAAAAGATGGTGGAGGCACTGCTGACCATGGCCACACAGCCAATGGTGAGGGCGAAGAAACACGTGGTCCAGGCAGAGGTGTCCACCTTCACCAGCACCGTGATCACCAGGAAAACAGCCAGCATGACAAAGAGGGAGGACAGGATCCGGACATTGGCAGGAACCCTGGGGACAAGGGGAAGGAGTCCTGCGTTTCAAACCACAACATGAAGGTCACACACAGGAGGACAACAAGTCCTGTGCTGGCAGATGGGGCAAAGAAAATAAAGACAGGGGACACGAGCTAACAGCGAGGCAAGGGAGAGAGGCAGGGAGCTGGAATCTGGAGATTAAGCACACAAACCCATGCCTGCAAACATGCAGGAGTTTGATGTGGGATTAGGAAGGGTTCAAATAAAGGGATGAGGCTGTTTGAGATTTAAGCCAAGCTTGCAACAAGGTGTAGCTAGTCCATTTCTTAACCCAGTTCAAGGGCTGGTTAGACCAGGGCAAGGTGTTGCTCCTACCTGGATGAGCTTGGCTTTTGTCAACCAGTCCCCTGGTGACAATAAAGGTATTTTTAAGAGGGAAGACTGTTTCCAAGCAATTAACCAAGGAACTCATTAGGAATTTATTTACTCAAGCCAACTGCAGGCATGTGTGGATCAGAGCAAGACTTACTTATTGACAAGCAAGAAGTTTCCAATCAGGCACAGCACTGACGGCACGGTGGAAGCAATGGAGATGTAACTCTCAAAATAGTCCTGCCATGGGAAAAAAAAAAAAAACAAAAATGAAGTAAAAAAGGTTGTAGGGGGGAACAACACATGAATTTCAGGTCCTGAATATGACACCATAACAGAGAGTTATGGTGTAGGTGTCCACCTTGTTGCATTGTAGCACATGCTGCGAACTGCTCAGGGCAATGGGAGTTCTGGGATTCGCCCTCCCATAGCCCCAGGCTATTTCAGAAAATCAGGGATTTAAATTCAGAAGGACAAAATAAACAGTGAAGGAAATAGCTGCCATACTGCTGTGCACCATCAAAGCGTGTCTGCTCCCTCGCTGTTGGGGTGTCCTGGCAAACCTGCCAGCCCAGGTTTTGGGGGGACAGACCTGCGCCTGAGAGAACCCCCCCGGTGTATGGTATCTGTATACAAATATGTATTGGTTCTCCCCAGTTCCCCTCGGGTTTATGATATCCCTATACAAATGTATATCAGTCTCCCTTCCCCCCGCCGGGCCAGAGGTATCGGGTTGGCCCCGGGTTCTCTCCCTCCCCATTGGCTGTTGCTGTAAGCCCCGCCCCCCAGTCCCCGGGACCCGGGAGACACGAAAGTCCCCAGCCAGACTGCTGCGGGGGACGAGCGAATAAACATCTCCAGCTTCCTCCAGCGTCTCGGGTTCTCGCCTTCCTTTATTTCTGGGGTCCCGAGGGTCCAAACTAAACTCTTCGTGGATGTGCTGCACGCCCTAAAGGGATCCAACAGCCAGATAAAAGAGAACCACAGGTAGCATAGCCGGCTTTTAAAGTCTAGTCTAAAATTTGCCCTCCTGCTGCCCGGGGTCTCATCCCCGTGCCGGCCGTGAGAGACAAAGAGACACTTGCCTCCCCTCGAGGGGCTTAATCCCATTTTTTTGCTGCAGCAATCTCAGCCAGCAGGTAGGATGATGCTCACGAAGCAGAGATGACCTACATGTCCACCCCTATCATGACAGGTTTTCATTTTCTGCACTTACCCAGCTACAGAGATGGGGCCACATCATGTCCAAGCAGGAGAAGGCACTTGGCAGGTTTTTTCTGCACACTACATTATTTTTTAGCACTTTGCATAATTTTTAATCAGTTTACAAGCACGTTCATCTCTTCTTCCTTAACAGGAGCTTCACTGGAAGCAACAGGAAATCTAATAATCACTCCTAGAGGGTCCGGATAGGCAGAGACTTAAATGCCTGTGCTGATGGCATCAGCTCAGCCAAGCAGGAGGCTCAAAGCTCTGTGGCCACATGATGAATTATAGCAGAAAAGACAAAGCAAAATGCAAACCTGGCAGCTAAAACTCCAACTTATTTACCCACCTACTTAAAACAAACCTCCAAACCATCCTGGGGACATTCAAACTTCGAAGTTAATTTTCTTCTGCTTTTAGGGAGGAAAAATTACTTTCTAATGCTTTGCACCAAGCACAAGTGTACTCAAAGTAATCCAGCAGAGATGCTGCATTTTGAGCATCCCAGGGAAATATTCATTCATTCCCAGCAAATGGGCTCATACCAGCAGTGAGAAGAGAATTGGGCAGGTATTTAAGAGCCCTTGCACCCATTTTTAATGCAGCATCAGAATGGTGGGTGGCAAATTGAATCCATGCCTGGACCAGTGGAAAATATCAGGTTCCATACTCCTCTCTCCTGCTCATTACGTTTTAATCCATCTCCAAAGGCAACTCTTCTCCCTCCCTGGGTAACCCCACCCTTCACAGATATGCTTTCATTTTTGGCACTGCAGGATATACCTAGTTCTTCTCCCTTTCTGCTGAGCCCTTAAAATAAACCCCAAAGCAAACCTAACATCTTCCTCCCACATCCAGGTCTAATGGGGGAAGGTGGGTGGCATCCCTCAGCCACGGAGCTGAGGCACATAATGGAAGCATTTAACCCCATAGTAACTTCAAACACGCTGCCACGATGCCTTAAAAAAACCCCAAACCAGAACAAAGCATTGTGGTGGCAAATCCAACGCAAGATGCTTTTGCGAAGTAGTTTCTATTCTGCTCCAGCCTGGGCTTGGCAGCTGGGCTCCTGCCAGGCTGGAAAAGGAATACAGGTCCATGACAGTGGCTGAAGGCACTGGAGTGTTACCTGGAGCATGGGGCATGAAATTAGCAGCAGTGAAAAGGCTGGAGCCAGGAGCAGGCTGTCAGTCAGAGGTGCATCCTTCCAGAGTCGAGCTCCGTGTGCAGGTAAACCCTCCTGCTGCAGCAGCACGGCAGAAACTGGGCTGACTGGTTTAATGTTGATCATTCTTGACTGCCACAGAAAAGCCATGTAGCTTTTCCTTGAAGAAAGGAAAAAGTATCCCCCCACAGCCACAGAGGAAGAGGAGAAACACCTTTTCAGCAAAGAAATGGCTGATCCAGCCAGGAACACAGCTGTGCAAGGAAACACCTAGTGATACTTTACTTAAACCCAGGTTTTTTCAAGAGGATCAGCATGATGTAGAGGCAGTGAGGAACGTGGGATGCAGGGAATATGAGAGAACACCACACCATGTGGTGACAGAGCACCTTCCCTAGCACAGAAACAGATAATTTTGGTCTTCAGGCAGTGCAGGAGCTTGGGCACCATCAGTTTAATTCACTTTCTTGCTCTACAGCAGCACACCTGTAGCATCCTGGTATAAGCACTTCCTTTCCTCCCCATCAAAAAAGCAGCTGACTTAGCTATGAAAATTAAAAGAGCTGTGGGTGTACTGGAGTGAGAAATCTGAGGGGCAATGTGGGCATCACACCTGGCTCTGTGTTTATATAAAAACAAAAAGTGCCCAAACCACCTGAACAAGCTCTGCCATGGAAGGAGGATGTGATGCAGCCTCATTGCTCCACCACTTTTTCCAGCCACAAAGAAACAAACCCATGGCTTTGTCACGGAGGCACAGCGAAATAATCCTGCTGTGGCAGGAGGAGCAAGAGAAAGCAGCCTTTCTGGGGAGAGAAAGAGGCCATAAACCTGCCACCCCAACGCTGGCTCATCCATCACCCTGTGACAAGCCCCTCTCCCCATATGCCACAAGCCAGATGTTGATCACTGCAAGGAGATACTCATGTCACACCTGCCAGATCATGAAGGACAAAAAGAAGACCACCACAAAGACACCTTGCACTGCAGAAACTGCCCGATGAAAGGTTAAGCCCTATTTTTTTTAGATTCACCTTAAAAATTAGTAGTCCAAATACAGGTAAAAGGCAGACCACAAAATGATCTGAAGCACCTTCCCTGCAGATATTTGTAAATAAATACCAAAAAAACCTTTCCCTCTGGTTTGCAGCAGGTGAGACCCTAGAGAATGTTCACTTACCTTCTGGAGAAGTGGAAGGGGGGAAAAGAGCAAGTTAGGAAGGAAAAGAGATTATTTTTTCTGCCTCAAAAGCTGCACTCACCCGCAGGTCTGAGGCTGTCTCCCCCACTGGGCCCGGCTCATCCGAGCAGTTCTGCAGCTTGTACCTCCAGTAGTGTTTGGCTGTGATGAAGAAATTCCAGGGCAGGAGGGACCCAATGCCCAGGAGGAAAAATATAAGGTAGGCCCCATGCCAGCGGTCACTTGGCTTCTGCTGGCTGTACCTGCTCCCCATGGGATCCTCCAGCAGGGGCTCCTGGTCCGAGGCAAAGCTGCCAGCTGCCTGGTGCATCGTGCTGGCACACTGGGAAAAACAACCGCCCACAAGGACATTGTCACACCAGGGTTCCAAACTGCTGCTCACAAGCTGTGGCTCCCTCCCCCTCTGGCCCCAGCAAATCATGGAATCACGGAACAGTTTGGGTTGGAAGGGACCTTGAAGCCCATCTCACTCCAACCCCCCTGCCATGGCCAGGGACACTTTTCACTAGACCAGGTGGCTCCAAGCCCCTCCAACCTGGCCTTGGACACTTCCAGGGATCCAGGGGCAGCCACAGCTTCTCTGGGCAACCTGTGCCAGGGCCTCAGCAGCCAAATACCGGAGGAGTGAGCTGAACCAGGGATGGAAAGGCATGGGAAAAGGGACTGAGACTCAGCAGATTCCACCCGTATTCCTGTCCGTAATTAATACCTAACCTGTCCCCTTGGACTTGAAGGAGTAGAAAACTTCACTTAGCTCATATGAGGCTCCAAAAAAACCCAACAGCTGCCAAAACAACAGCGCCGTCGGGCTCTGCAGAGCAAGGTGTAAACTCACAGTAACACCGCCGGGCTTTCCGAAACGACTTGTAAACTACTACAACATCACCCGGGCTCGTGTAAAATGAGCGGCTCCTAAACCAAACGCGACGCCACCCGGCTGTGTAAAATGACTCACAAAGACACATAGCATGACGCGGCGCAGGAAAAGAACTTGGGAACACCGCAGGAAGCTGGCCACGGGCACCGGGACCCACCGCAGCCGCGCCGGGCTGGGCTGGGCTGGGCCGGGAGCCTCGGAGCCGACCCCGAGCAGCGGCGGCCGAACCCCCGCCCAGAGGGGCAGGGCCGAGCGCGGGGGAGGCGGAAATGCCGGAAACCGGGCTTTTTGCAAACAAACCAGGGGATTTCGGGAGCGGGGGACGCCGCCCCCCTCCCTGCAGCCTCCCACTCTATCTACGCGCCCCCCCTCCTCCGCCCGGCCCCAGTCGCCCGCCAGCGCAGCACTTACAGGGGTCCCACGCG